>JAYESA010000010.1:70224292-70641792 GCA_036927795.1 Iris macrosiphon | reverse complement strand
GGCTATGGCAATAGAAATAGGTTTACATGAATCCAAATGACTAAAACACCCTCTCCTTAAGTCATGCTAATTGGGATTTGGGTTTTGGGTTCCAAAAGCACTCAAATTAACTCCTAATCACTCCAAGTAACTAAAATAAAATATAATAATAATTCTAAACCCAAAAATAGGTCTCACAAGGGTGTTGGTTGGGTCGGACATGGGTCCACTAGGGTCTGACATGGGTTCAGACTAGCCAAAACCCTAAAACAATCAATAGAAAAATAATACAACCATCAATTAAATATTAATACAAATATTTATGATAAATACACAATTAACCAAATTAAAATAAAAAAATACCCTGCTCTGGAAATGGGATAGTGACAATATGTGAACCCCATCCCATTTCTCCTAATCGCCTTCATGCTAGGTATCTCAACCAATATTTATATAAACTTTATCGTATTATATTTTCCTCCATCTTGCCAAAGGCTGGATCTTCCGATGAGGTTACCTATCTTGAGATATCCGCTCTTTACCATCTCTTTTTCACTATTCCTTTCAACTTTTCACGCACAATGATGGATAGTATGATCCGTGCACGATAGAAGAATAGGGCACTTGTTTATGCCATGTACCTACCCATGATATTTTTTGCCTTCAACATTCCTCTTGAAGACTACCAGTTCATTAGTGCTCTTATCTATCTATCTAAAGCTCGTAGGACTTCTCCTGCTCCTTTACCTCCAGCTCCAGCTAAGGAAGCCTCATCTGACTCTGAGTCCCCTCAAGTTGAACCCCCTGCCACCTTGGACTCTATCCGGGACATGTTGCGAGACTGCTTTTAGTTGAAAGATGATCTCTATACTCAGATGGATTATCAGACTACTCTTTAAATGTCTGCTCTCAGCAACACTATCCATGATATCCAGTACAACATGGCTAGTTATCCCACTATGTCTTTTCCTACGGGTCGTGACCCTTTATGCGAAGGCTACCGCATTGATGACCCTTGGGCCATGAGGTATTTGGATCTTAATGCTGCTTTCTTTGACTCTCGTCGATCTACCAGCAATCCTTCTAGTTCTGCTCATGCTATTCTATCCCATCCTCCTGCTGATTCTGCTCCTTGATGGTTGTGGCGCTAAATTCTGGATGCTGCTGATGGATTTTTATTTTTGCATTATATAGTTTAACTTTGGTTGACTGCTCTTTAACTTTTAAAAACTACTTGTTAGTTTAATCTTTAGTTTGTTGTTTCATTTTGTGTATGTTTATTCCTTTCTGGGAGAGCTACTTATTTAGTTTTGCCAACTGACAAAGAGGAATAAATATCATATCTATCTATGCATTAATATTTAGTAAAATAGCATTTGTTAGATTAGCTATGCATATGATATTTTGGATATAATGTGCTTGGTTAAATTCTATCTAAAATTTCTTGGATGTGGACATTTATTACTTGGACGTGGATATTCATTTACGGGGGAGCTACGTCAAACTTTACTAATATCTCACTGCCTCCTTCAACATGTGTCCAGATATGAATACTGAGACATAAAAATATCAGTTTATCAATTATCAAAATGGGAGAGATTGTTGACCCAAAATGGACCACAGTCAACCTGATTTCGATAATTAACACTGTGATATCGGTCATGACTCAATTACGACACATCGATTACTAGACGAGACATCAACAAATTTTGTTGGACTACTACTTCATCATCTTTATTATGTTTTAGAGTATGTAATTTTTCTATTTTGTTCGAGTGTAGGAAACATGTACGTTGAGTCACATTGTGGCATATCAACCCTCCACATATTTTCTATAGCTCCACCAAACAAACAACTAAGTCCAAAACAAAACCAAAACCAAAACCAAACCTACTCAAACCCAGTTATAGGGCTTCTAGTCTGAGGCAGACCAAACTTGGGCCAAACTCGGTGCCCATAAAATCAGCAACCTAATTTTTCATTCCACCTTGTAACGAGTTGTTCAACCTTCGAATTTTGTGACTCTGACTACCCAGACTAGTATAAATAGAGCATAAATTATCTCATTTCATAAAATCCCTCATATTTAAAGCTCTCAATCTTTTAAGCTCTACTTTTCTATGCCATACTCTTCCAAATATCCTTAGCTACAACTTCCTAATCCCCTAAGGTGCCTTGGTACCATTCAGCTAGAAGTTGTGCAAGAGTTGTAAAGTGTTCTCACTTAGAAAATTCCAAGTTTTGCCTCTGCGAAGTTAAAGTAGTCAAGCAATTCGGATCAAAAGCTTGTGTCTGTAAAGAAGTGGCAAGCCTTCGGATCAAAGCTTGTGTTTCACTGATAGTAGATTCAAAGTCCGAGCTAGAGTACTCAGGCCTAGATTAGTCCTCTATGAGAAAAACCAGGATATATCGCTGTGTTTGCGTTTGCTCTTCATTACTCTATTTACTTTCTGCATTATTATTCTCTGATTATTTTCTTTGTTAGTAGTTACTTACTGGACTTAGTCTTAAATAGTTTTAATTGGTCACTATTGACACATAACTCTATTCACCCCCCTCTAGAGTTGCCTACACGTAACTTTAAGCTCAATATCCTACCGAACACTAAGCCAGTAAAACAACAAAAACGATGGTTATGCCCAGACTTGATGAACGCCATCGAAGCTGAAGTGAATAAGCTGATAGTTAGCGACTTTATCCGTGAAGAACAACACCTATAGTGGGTAGCTAATATCGTCCCCGTCATATAAAATAACGATAAAATTCAAGTCTGTATAGACTTTCATGAATTAAATGCGGCCTGCCCAAAGGACGAATTCCCTCTTCCGATCACAGACGTGATGATCGATAACACTTATAGCTTCGAGCGTATGTCCATTATGGATGGGTTCTCAGGCTACAACCATATCAAGATATTTCCAGATGATGAAAAGCATACATCATCCTGGACTTCAATATGGGTGTATTGTTATACAGTGATGCCCTTCTGTCTGAAGAATACAGGTGCGACATATCAGTAAACTATGAGCACTATCCTCCGCGACCATCTACGCAAGATAGTGGAGTGTTATGTTGATGGCATTGCTGTCAAGAGTTGTTCGCAGGACGATCATATTCGTGATCTGAAAATGGTATTCGATTTAACGCGAGCCCACCAACTCAAGATGAACCCCACCAAGTCATTCCTGGGAGTCTCCAGCGATAATTTTTTAGGATTTATTATAACTTTAAAGGAAATTCATATCGACCCTAAAAAGACTAAGGCTATCCTAGATATGCATCATCCAAAGAACCTACGAGAACTTCGCGATCTGCAGGGAAGACTGGCATATATTAGGAGATTCAAAGCCAATCTCTCTGGACGATGCTGGTCTTTACTCAGCTCATGAAGAAGTATTTCTCTTTCTCATAGATGAAAGAATGCCAGCATGCATTCAACGACATTTAGAAGTATCTCACGAACCCCCCGGTGTTGGTGGGCCCAATCATAGAAAAACCCTTCTTACTCTATGTATGTACAATGGATCATTTCCCTTTCCCTCTTCTTGCCCAGAATAGTGACGAAGGTTATGGACATGCTATCTACTATCTCAGCAGAACGATGATCAGCGTAGAGCATAGATAGAATTCGGTCGAGGAGGAGTGTCTTGCTTTGGTGTTCTTTATCCAAAAGACTCGCCATTACTTGACAGGACATACCATCTATGTGATCTCTCAAGTGAACCCCCTCAGAGTCCTCATAACCAAGCCCAGGGCACTTAACTCTCGCCTAGCCACATGAGCAATCCTACTATCACCTTATGACATGGTATTCGTCCTGCAAAAGGCTCTCAAGGGCCAAGCCTTGGACGACTTCCTGGCAACTCATCCAGTACCGGAGATTCAAAGCCCTAGGATAAAATTCTTGACGAGGTGTTAGAATCTAACACCGTCATGACAGGAGGACCAGTTTGGCGAATGTTCTTCGACGGTGCTTCCAGAGCAGGCCCAAAGTCAATATCGTCGCCGGAGTAGGGACAATGCTGATTTATTCCGATAATCTAGTCATTCACCGCGCATACTCGCTGACGGAGCCGTATTCCAACAATATGGTGGAGTATAATGCTCTCATCATTGGGCTTCAGCTGGCTAAACAACTAGAGGTTGATTACCTAGAAGCCTATGGCGACTCCAAATTAATAGTCAGTTAAGTCCGTGGCGAATACGAAGTCCGCCATGAAGATTTACTCCCTTACCACCAAGCGGCTATCAACATAATTTCTACTTCCACAGGGTTCTTCATAGAACATGTGCCACAACTGCAAAATATCGAGGCTGATTCACTCGCCGGCCTCGCCGTTTCCTTAACAATTCCAATCAAAACCCACAAACCCACAAATCAACCTTAAGAACTGGGTCTGTCCTAGGAATAACTTATGCTCGATTCTAAGCCACTCTATGGATGCAGATACTGATGTCAAAGATTGGAGGCTCCCGTTTATAGACTATGCCATCTACGAAATCCTTCCGAATGACGTAGATAAGGCAACTTCCATTAGAAGACGCTTCCTCCGGTTCTACTACGACATAGCCACTAAAATGCTCTATCATCGTTAATACGTCGGGCTCCTTCTATGATGCCTATCAGACGTAGAAGCAAAGCAGGCTCTTCATGAAGCTCACGATGGTATTTTTGGTGCTCACTAACCCGGTCATAAACTTCAGGATTGACTCTGACGCATGGGCTATTATTGGCAAACGATGGTAGCAGATGCCGTCAATTATAAGAAGAATTGTAAGATGTGTCAAATCAACGCCGACTTCATCCACCAACCCTCAGAGTTTCTACACCCGACCATTGCATCTTGGCCGTTCAAAGCCTGGGGTATGGACATCATAGGACCAATTAGTCCATCTTCGTTTAAGGGGCACCGGCTCATCCTGACTATCGCAGACTACTTTTCTAAATGGGTGGATAATGTCCCGTTGCCAGAGGTCAAGAAATTCTACCTGAATAATTTCATAAAGCATCACGTCATCTACCGCTTCGGCTTACCTCCCAGGATCATTTATGATAATGGCTTGCAGTTTGTAAGCCATGTTTTTTTTGGTTTTACGATTAAAACCAAATCCAAAAATTAGTTTTGACTGCCTACAATCTAGAAGCAAATGGATTAGCCGAAGCTTTCAACAAGACAATTAAGCAACTTAAAAATTTATTTCAACCAACAAATGATTGGAATGAGAAGCTGGGAAAATTTTTATCGGCCTACCATACGACGGTCCAAACTTTGACTGGCTGTATGACGTAATCCTTGGTTTACGCAAGTGAGTCTGTACTTCCCTTGGAGACCCAAATTCCTTATCTCCGGGTGGCTCTTTCCAATCAGCTAACCGCCAAAGACAGCTATCTTTGACGCCTACAAGAATGGTGGAACTGGGGATCCCTAGGACTGCAGATTGGTGTGCATATCGATCGATAGAAGATTAACAAGTTTAATATGTGATCTAAACCTTCAAAGTTGGAAACAAGGATTCATGAATTATACCTGAAGTAAGAGAAGAAGATAAAGGTTTTCAGCAACCTTGATCTGTAATGATCCGTTCTGCTCAAGCGGAGAGCAGATTCAAACGGTGCAAGTGTGATAACCTAAAAAAATTTTCTCAGTGAGAAGACTTGCTTGAGACAAAGGATTTCAGATTTGGCCCTTCAGGAGTTCAGACTTAGACTTTCAAAGGTGCTCGGAGTATCGCTCGACCGAGGCGAATCATCGCTAAGGTGGGTGGCTATGATGAACTTGTCTTTGCTTAGCCTACACACATAAAATATTAACGATGCATGCTAGTCGCTAGATGAATGACCCCTTGCATGCTAATAAAGAATATAATGCACCTAGCTAAGAGAATAATCCCATCTTGTATTGCTTGTGTTAGAACATGGAATTAAAAATAGGCTTATAATTGGACCCTCACATGCTACCTTAGCTTCGTGCAAGCAGACTCTACTAATGCTTCGAGTAGATCATTATATACTCTTCGTAGTATACTGCTTAATATGTTTCTACTGCTCGTCTTATAGATTATGCAGACCGATATGCCCCTGTATGATTTTAGCCCCTGTATGATTTTATTTATCGCACTACCCCTTAGATCTGTGCTAACTCAATAGCTTATGTTCTAAAGTAGACTATACAATATGTTTCCTAGATTATGCTTATGTTTCAAACAATGAAATGCTTTCCTTCTTACATGTTAACTTGTACAAGTTGCCTCATTTAAAATGCTTGTCACATTATTTTATGTCTTAATCAGATAAACGATCCATGTCTTGCAAACATCTAGTATACCCAGAAGACTATCCAATAGTCGTTTTGTGTAAGTATGAACCTGCAAGTATTCAGGACCGTTAAGTCACTAAGACAGTTCCAGAACTAGGGGAATGTATCAAGTCATGTTGAACTATGAACGAGAATCATGTCGAGTAAAGCAAAAATCACATCTTGTGGAGCAATACTCGTTCAGAACAAGAATCAAGAATCAAGAATTATCATATCATATTGTGAATCTGGATGACCCAAGACTTGTATATCGTGAACAACTTGGTACACAAGGGAGATTTTTGAATCTCGTTCCATGTACGGTCTTCGGAGCCCTGGGGCCGATCCGATCCGGATGGAACTCATGTAACAGTCTTAATCATGTGCGAGCAAGTGGTGTGTTCTCTTCACTTCACGCCATTCTCGCTCTAAGGCTGATAGTCTCACGTGCTGGACGAGATGGCTTGTAGCGCCTCACGTACTTTTGTTGCATACCATCCTCGTTCAAGACTATAACTCATCCTTTATGGCTTTGCCAGTGACTCATGTTCATATAGTTAAGTCATCATCTCTTAGCAAAAATCCGTGTACGAGTCATTGCATCGTATTTAGTAATCTGGAACACATGAACGATTATGAGTATAAAACATCTGTACATATTTGAACACCTAAAAATCTGGTGTAACCCATCTAAGTAATCCGTGTAACTCGTGCTCTTGAATCAGAAATCCGCTCGTGACACTCGTATTTACTTATACAATTTTCCTTGAATTATATATATATATATATATATATATATATATATATATATATATATATTCGTGCTTGGTTTAACTTGGTTTTATTATTAGACAGGGAAGGACGAATGGTAAATTGGTAAGTCTCACCGTGTTACTCTTATATCGTATATCGCACTGCCACATTAGTTAGGCTTTTCATTATATCATGAAATTGATCCTAAGGCACGACTAGAAAGACAACTTAATAGATGGTGCACGAAACCTATATAACGTGTTTGGATTTGTCGAGCGGGCGAGAAGCCTCCCTAATAATCATTCAGGTACTGATAACCCATAAGATCGCTTGCAGGGTACGGGAAAACCTCGTTCGGTGCGAAAATCCCCTTCGTGCGAGCTAAGGCATAGAGTTCGCTCTGGAGCCTTGGAACGTTGCATCCGGAGCTGAAGCATATATAAAGGACATAATGTTAGAACATCACCTTTGTATCATTTCATGTTGTAAGCCACTTGGCACACCTTTATTGTTTCGAGGGAGAAGGCTTGAGCGACTTGTAATCTCGGTCTAGCGCTGCTTGTAATACTGATTTAACATCAATAAAGTTCTTATTTTACTTCCATACTTATGTTATTCAATGCTTTTGCTATGACAACTCCGTGAACTTGTTACCAATCACCTGTTCGTTTCTTATTTTGTTGCATATGGACTATTTATGCGACTCTATGGCTTAGCTATTTCTTGGTTTGTTCGGATTTATGGACTTGCATGGGCGCAGCTTGTGCTCATCCAGCATCACATCCTGATGGGCACGATCGTCCGCAGGAGTGCTGGCACGATAATTCGCGCCTAGCGGGGATGGCCGATCATGCAGGAGATCGAGGTATAACATATTGGTATCAGAGCATGGCTTTACGTCCTTTGACTTTGTATCAATTCTCTCAGTTTTGAAAGCTCGTTTATGGGTTATGTTCATACGCTCTCTCTCGTTGACCCATTGGGATGTTCCATATAATGAGTCTAAATATTTCAAAAGTGTATGTGAATGATATGATTGGTTGAACGTGATAGTTTTGCGAAGACCCTTAGGCTAACCTATTTTAGAATTTGTAGGAATAGACTCATGTTAGCAAGTTATGTGCGAACCCGAATACTTATACGTGATTACCAAGCTGGTTAGTTAGTATGCGAGATAGAATGTCATTCGGATGGTTACCTATGAACACAGTCTTTCGGCTAAGTTGTATTGAATATCGCGCGCCAAGGCCCTTTGGTGCGAGCAAGATTGGGATAACATTCAGATAAGGATAAGTCAGAATTAGAATGGCAACCAATATAAATGTTATCAGATTATCGCTAAGGCGAATATAGAGGATCGTGGTTGTATTTTGAGGAAATAGCTTGGATGATATTTCTTGTCGGTAGATGCAAATCAAATATGGTTTACTTGGATGACTCTCAATAAGGATATATAAGAGACTAAGAGTTATCGTAGCGATGCTTAGGTATCGTGTTGGATTTCTAAGGAACGAATTGGATATACGAATGAGCGATGCGAACATGATTGGGGATTTAATTGAATTAGTCGATTTTTGAGTGGTATATGGATCATTTTAGAAATGTTCGAGCGAATTCAAAGATCTCATGCGATAGTTGGTTTGAACGATGGAGAATATGTTAAACAAGGGATAAGGCTTATATCGAATAGGGATGTAAGGTAATGGAATCAATATCTTGGTCAAATAAACTTGAGTAGGATATCGCTCGATAGAAGTTAGCTTAAGAATGGATATTATGGTTTCGAATTAATAGACTTGATATGGTATCGATAATTGGAATATAGAACGGATTGATACAAGTAAAGGAATGTTGTGGTTCGATGAAAGAGGTCAACGATAAAAGATTTGATCTTGAATTGGACAAACAATCTTGAATCTAGTTCAAAAGATAGCGCTCAACATCAGGCCTAGATGAGAACGATCATTCTACGGGAGTGCTGGCATGGTAATTTTATGTCCAGCGGGGATGATCGAACTCATGGTAATATATTCGATGGTTATTCAGACAAATTATGATCACGGCATAAATGACATAGATGAACATAACTTGGTGGATATTATAACTTAGATGGAGTGAAGTGTAATGATAAGGTATCTTGATCCTTTCGGTGATAACCATAACGTTCGATATTCTTGTCTTGTGCGAGCGTAACTCCATGCTCGTACATGCGTCACGCCCGAATTAGGATGATTATCCAGCGGAAGCGTTGGCGTGATGATCTCACGTCTAGCAGGGATGATTGAACTTGCGGGAGACCGGAGCATGACAATTAAAATATCATCTTGACTTATGGTTGGACACGATAAGACGAGTTTAAGAATACAAGTGAATCAGAAGTGTTTAAAGGAATTAGTTAGTCTAAAACATGGAGTAAGACACGCTTGATGGTTTCGTGAACGGATACGTGAATCATGTTGGACGACTTAGAGTTATGATTAAGATCAAAGATTTAGAACTGAATCGTGGCTTGGTGGTCTAGACTTATAATGGATATGTGGGTCCTATCATGTATTTAAGGAGATAGAATATACAAATTTTTAGGCTTGACATGCGATATAGATACAACATGGATTTGACTGAATAGACTCGGACCATGTACTAAATGAATGTGTTAATGTGAGTAGGATAATCTATGCTCGATGTTTAGAAATATGAGTGAACGAGCTTGGGCGGAATATCCTATGCAAATGAACAATGGTTTAACCTTAAAAATTGGGGAGAGCATCGTACAACAAATTTGCACGATGAGTCGTGAGCATGAACTATACCTATGACCTTGTGAGCTGACCTAGTAATTAGGCAGACGACCCTGTGCTGAGTGAAAGAACTTTTGGCACCGACTTTAAAATATTTCCTAAGCAAGCCATAGAACTCAGGTAGCAAGACTTAGAGTTAGACTTCGAACGGTAAGTGTGTGCTATATATAATACGAATGGAATGGATGATAGGACATAGACATTAGTCGGTAGATCAGATAGATCGTGCTTGATAGTAGTACAGTGATTAATTTTTGGTTGGATTGAAATGGCTTAGATTTTAATTGACCTTGTTGGAAGTATCATCGTGATTCATAAGACGAGAACCCTTAAGATTATTACGAGTAGCTTGTCCGACTTTACTATCGCTAAGTTTGGTTCAATGCATATGTTTGAAGGACTCCTTGAACGTGTGCAAGATCCAGACTCGCGATATGTTGATCTCAAATGCTAGTGTAAGTGAATATGTTAGATTCGCATGGACGTGTATAACGATTTAGATAAGTTTGCCTCTGCCCTAGATCGTCATTCAAGATGGATTATAACATACCCTGCGTTAAGAAATATATGTTTCGCACTAAGGCGCAGTAGAGATCGAGCCAGAGCTTTGATTGAATGATAGAGTCATTCAATGAGATCGACCCATCATATACGTGCCACGGTCTAAGGAACGAGTAGGAAGTTATGTTCGAACGGGTCTAGTGATATGGATTGATATGCTTGAGATAGATTCAATAGATGCGATGGAACAGTTTGCGCTCAGAAAATCTCAAGGATGAGACTTGTTATGAGTGGTGTATAATATAATGACCCATTTCGCTCAAGCGGGGAGCCGATTCAAATGGCGCAAGTGCGATGACCTGACCCATTTTGCTAAGTGAGAAGACTCTCTTGAGGCAAAGGATTTTAGATTTGGCCCTTCAGCAGTTCAGACTTAGACTAGTCGCTCGTACATGCGTCACGCCCGGATTATGATAATTATCCAGCGGGAGCGTTAGCGTGATGATCTCATGTCCAGCGGGGATGATTGAACTTGCGGTAGACCGGAGCATGACAATTAAAGGATCATCTTGACTTGTGGTTGGACACGATAAGACGAGTTTGAGAATACAAGTGAATCAGAAGTGTTTTAAGGACGAGTTAGTCTAAAATATGGAGTAAGACATGCTTAATGGTTTCGTAAACGGATACGTGAATCATGTTGGACGACTTATTGTTATGATTGAGATCAAAGATTTATAACTGAATCATGGCTTGGTGGTCTAGACTTATAATGGATATGTGGGTCCTATCATGTGTTTGAGGAGAAAGAATATACGAATTTCTAGGCTTGACATGCGATATGGATACAACATGGATTTGACTGAACAGACTCTGACCCTGTACTAAACGAACGTGTTAATGTGAGTAGGATGATCTGTGCTCGATGTTTAGAAATATGAGTGAACGAGCTTGGGCAGAATACCTTATGGAAATGAATAATGGTTTAACCTTAGAATTGGGGAGGGCATCATACAATAAATTTACAAGATGAGTCGTGAGCATGAACTGTACCTATGACCTTGTGAGTTGACCTAGTAATTAGGCAGACGACCCTGTGCTGAGTGAAAGAACTTGTGGCACCAACTTTAAAATATTTCCTGAGCAAGCCATAGAACTGAGGTAGCAAGACTTAGAGTTTACTTAGAATGGTAAGTGTATGTTATATATGATACGAATGGAATGGACGATAGGACATGGACGTTAGTCGGTAGATCAGATAGATCGTGCTTGATAGTAGTACAATGCTTAATTTTTGGTTGGATTAAAATGGCTTAGATTTTAATTGACCCTGTTGGAGGTATCATCGTGATTCGTAAACGAGAACCCTTAAGATTTTTACGAGTAGCTTGTCCGACTTCACTATCGCTATGTTTGGTTGAATGTATATGTTTGAGGGACTCCTTGAACATGTGCACGATCCAGACTAGCGATATGTTGATCTCGAATGCTAGTGTAAGTGAATATGCTAGATTCGCATGGACGAGTATAACAATTTGGATAAGTTTATCTTAGCCACCCACCTCGAATGCTAGTACAAGTAGCTAGTTGAATCATCGCTAAGGTCGGTGGCTACGATAGTTGAATCATCGCTAGTTCAGACTCAGACTTAGACTAGTCGCTAGTTGAATCATCGTTAGTTCAGACTTAGATTTGGCCCTTCAGGAGTTCAGACTTAGACTAGGCGCGCTCGGAGTATCGCTCGACCGAGGCGAATCATCACTAAGGTGGGTGGCTACGATGAACTTGTCTTTGCTTAGCCTGCACACATAAAATATGGATGATGCATGCTAGTCGCTAGGTGAATCACCCTTTGCATGCTAATAAAGAATACAACACACCTAGATAAGAGAATAATCCTATCTTATGTTGCTTGTGCTAGAACATGGAATTAAAAATTGGCTTATAATTGGAACCTCGCATGCTACCTTAGCTTCGTGCAAGCAGACTCCGCTAAATGTTTTGAGTAGATCATTATATACTCTTCGTAGTGTACTGCTTCACATGTTTCCACTGCTCGTCTTATAGATTATGCAGACCGACATGCCCCTGTAAGATTTTACTCCTCGTACTACCCCTTAGACCCATGCTAATGCAATGGCTTATGTTCTAAAGTAGACTATACAATATGTTTTCTTATGCTTATGTTTCAAACAAATGACATGCTTTCCTGCTTACATGCTAACTTGTACAAGTTGCCTAGTTTAAAAAGCTTGTCACATTATTCCATGCCTCGATCAGATAAATAATCCATGTCTTGCATGCATCTAGTATAGCCAGAAGACTATCAAATAGTCGTTCTGTGCAAGTATGAACCTGCAAGTATTCGGGACCATTAGGTCGCCAAGGAAGTTCCCGAACTAGGGAATGCATCAAGTTATGTTGAACTTTGAATGAGAATCATGTCAATTAAAGCAAGAATCACAGCTCGTAGAGCAATACTCGTTCAGAACAAGAATCAAGATTTATCATGTCATATTGTGAATCTGGAAGACCCAAGACTTGCATGTTGCGGACAACTTGGTAGACAAAGAAGATTTTTGAATCTTGTTCCACGGACGGTCTCCGGGGCACCAGGGCCGATCCGATCTTGATGTAACTCATATAGCAATCTTAATTATTTGGGAGCAGGATGGCGTGTGTGCTTTACGCCTAGCCATTCTCGCTCTAAGGCTAATAATCTAACGTGCTGGACGGGATGGCTTATAGCGTCTCATATGCTTTCGTTGTATACCATCCTCGTTTAAGACTATAATTCGTCCTTTATGGTATGCCTGTGACTCTTGTTCATTTAGATAAGTCATCCTCGCTTAGCGGCAATATACGTGTGAGTTATTGCATCGCATCTAGTAATCTGGAACACCTGAACGGCTATGAGTATAAGACAACTGTATATATTTGAATACTTGAGAATCTATTGTAACCCATCTGACTAATCCGGGTAACTCATGCACCCGAATCAGAAACCCGCTCGTGACACTCGTGTTTGCTTATGCAATTTTCCTTGGATTTCATATATATATATATTCGTGCCTAGTTTAACTTGGTGTTATCATTGGATAAGGAAGGACGAATGGTAAGTTGGTAAGTCTCGTTGTGTTACTCTTATATCGCACGATGCACTATCACACGAGTTAGGCTTTTCATTATGCCATGAAACTGATCCTAAGGCAAGACCAAAAAGACAAACTTAATAGATGATGCACGGAACCTATATAACGTGTTTGGATTTGTCGAGCGGGCGAGAAGTCTCCCTACCAGTGTATTCATGTACTAATAACCCACCAGATTGCTTGTAGGGTGCGAAAGAACCTCATTCGGTGGAAAAACCCTATTTTTGCAAGCTAAGGCGTGGAGTTTGCTATGGAGCATTGGAGCGTTTGGTCTAGAGCTGAAGCACATATATAGGACATAATGTTAGAACATCGCCTATGTATTATTTCATGTTATAAGCCACTTGGAACGCCTTTATTGTTTCCAGAGAGAGGGCTTGAGCAACTTGTAATCTCGGTCAAGCGCCACTTATAACACCGATTCAACATCAATAAAGTACTTATTTTACTTTTATACTTGTGTTATTCAATGTTTCCGCTATGACGACTCTGTAAACTTGTTACCAATCGCTTGTTCGTTTCTTATTCCGCTATATATGGACTATATGTGTGAATATGTGGTTTAGCTATTTCTCTGCCTATTCAGATTCATGGCCTTGCTTGTGCGGCATTACGTCCTGATGGACATGATCGTCCCGTGGGAGCGCTGGCGTGGTAATTCGCTCATAGTGGGGACGGCCGATCCTGCGGGAGATCAGGGCGTGAAATGATCAGTTAGCGACCCCAAGATCTCCTGTACGTATTTCTTCCTCGGATTGGACGTCGTGTGGACGACGATCTTCTAACATTTTCTTTTTCTTGGCCGACCCTCTTTCTCTCCTTACGTGAAAAATAAATTTAGAGAAAGCTTCTTACTTTTTTATTACCATGACGGCTAGAGAATAGAGTATATATATAGGCTACTACAGGGACCATAAGAAGAAATTAGGGTTTGGTCTCCTAACGGATCAGGGTATCCCATGTTCAGTCAGAACACACAACTCTAGTCCGTTAACAATAGCTCGGTCCACTAAAGAGCTATTGTTGCACTACCTTCCTAATCCCAAATTATGATTATGGTCTCATTCTTATTATATTCTTATTTGTCTCCCCATGTTAAGATATCGAATATTCGTCGATCAAATTAAGTTACTGATAATTCTATTGATCGATATTTTTTATCCTTAAGTAGTACCACTCAACTTTTTTTGTCATGTCGGATATAATCTACCTGCAAGGTTTACATGACAATCCTTATGAGTTCCTTAAGGGGACATCATCAACCCGATGTATCGGAATATGGATTCCTTTTATAATCAATAGTCCATCATACACGCAATGTCATTACCCAATTCATAGAGGTTATTAACCCATAATAAATCTCACTCTTTTATGAGTCAAAGTAATGCATACTACATATACATGTCTTTTATTATATCCGGATTAAGAGCATAAGCATCCATAATAATAGAGGTGTTTGTTCTCTTATGTAGTCAGTACAAGGAGAAAAACCTCAAGTGGTCCTGTTAAATACACACAAAGTGTATTAGTGTAAACCTATAGTCAAGATAGACTATTACCAGATTACACCACAAACTTTCTATCTAGGTTGTGAAATATTTATATATTCCATAGAAAACTAATAATATGATCTTCTGTGTGAAACCATATACCATATTATATATAGTATAGAATATCAGACACATGCATTAATATTATAACAAATACAACATGCAAACATTTGCCCATATGATTCTCATTTAAAAATAAAAAAATATAGTTAATACAAAGTGATGCTTTTAGTATATAACCCTAACAATCTTCCACTTATACTCAAAGTATTGCTTTTAAGTATACTATTACAAATCTCTCACTTATACTTAAAGCCATGTTGCTATGCATCTAACTCCCATTCCCTCAACATGACTATCAAAAGCCTTAGCTGGTAAGCTCTTTGTAAAGGGATCAGCTAGGTTGTCTGCTGATGCTAGCTTGATCACAACAACTTCTTCTCTCTTTACAAAATTTTGTATCAGGTGGTACTTGTGCTCAATATATTTACCTTTGTTATGGGCTCATGGTTCCTTCGAGTTTGCAACTGCACCACTATTATCACAATAAAGTGTAATAGTCTTAGGAAAACTAGGTACCACATCCAAGTCCAATAGAAAGTTTCTGAGCCAAACCGCTTCTTTGGCTGCCTCAAAGGCTACCACATACTCGACTTCCATGGTGGAATCGGTAATACATTTTTTCTTGATTCTCTTCCATACTATGGCTGCACCTCCTAAAGTAAATACATAACCTGAGGTAGATTTTCTGGCATCCCTATTTGAATAAAAATCTGAGTCTGTATACCCCAAGGGCACTAAACTATCTGCATGATAAACCAGCATATAATCTTTAGTCCTTTTTAGGTACTCCAAAATATGCTTTACCTCGATCCAGTGATCTTGTCCTGGTTTAGACTGATATCGGCTAACCATGCCAACGGCAAAGTAGATGTCTGGTCTCATACATAGCATTGCATACATTAACCTTCCTACTGCTGAAGCATAAGGAACTGCTTTCATGTCCTCTATCTCTTTAGGTGTCCTCGGACACTGCTTCTTTGATAGAGAAATTTTGTGCCTAAAAGGTAAGAAACCTTTCTTAGAATTTTGTATGCTAAAACGAGTTAGTATAGTATCGACATAGGTAGCTTGGGATAAGCCTAACATCATTTTCTTGAGATCTCGTAGAACTTTGATTTCCCATGGATGTGACCTAATTCTCCCAAGTTCTTTATATCAAACTGCTTGGATAACCATGCCCTTACATTAGATAACACCTTCACACTATTTCCAATGAGCAAGATGTCATCCACGTAAAGTACTAGGAATACTACTACGTTGTCGTCACACTTTTTGTATACACATGATTCATCTAGACATTGATCAAATCCATAGGATTTTATCACTTGATCAAAACGTATATTCCAAGATCTAGAAGCTTGCTTAAGTCCATAAATGGACTTCTTGAGCTTACAAAGAAGATGCTCTTTACCCTTTTCAATGAAACCATCTGGTTGTTTTATATAGATGTTCTCCTCAAGAATTCCATTAAAGAAAGCTGTCTTGACATCCATTTGCCAAATCTCACAATCGAGATGAGCTGCAATAAATAAAAGAATCCAGATAGACTTAAGCATGGCTACTGGCGAAAATGTTTCCTCATAATCAATACCCTCTTTCTGAGTAAAATCTTTCGCAACAAGCCGAGCTTTAAAGATTTTAACCTTACTGTATGATCCTCTTTTTCTCTTATAAACCCACCTGCATCCAATAGCATTTACACCAGTGGGTGGTTTTACAAGCTCCCAGACTTGATTAGAATCCATAGATTCTATTTCAGATATCATTACTTTTTGCCAAGATTCTGTATCTTTATAATTGAGTGCTTCATTATAGGTGCAGGTATCAGAATCTTATTCCTCAGGGAAGAAGTCTGATGACTCATCCAAGAACATGAATCTATCAGGTTGTATAATAACCCTTCCACTATGACGAGGCACTATAGGTTGTGGTGTAACATTTGTGACACATTGTGCAGTTACTTGTGGTTTTTCCTGTTGGTACTGAAGTATTTGGTGTCTCATCTCTCAGTTCTTCTAGAACAACTCTATCCATGGGTTTATGGTTCATCACATAGTATTCCTCTAAGAATCAGGCATTAGTGCTAACAATGACCTTCAGATCCTTAGGACTATAAAATAAACCTCCTTTCATTCCTCTTGGATAGCCTACAAACAAGCGTACTTCTATACGAGTTTCTAACTTATCTGCTTTTCCATTTAGCACATGTGCTGGACTACCCCAAACCTGAACATGTTTCAGACTAGGCTTATGCCCGGTCCAAAGCTCTTTCGGAGTAATAGGTACTGACTTCGAAGGTACCAAGTTCAAAATATAAGTTTTAGTCTCTAAGGCATATCCCCAAAATGAATCTAGTAAATTCAAATAACTCATCATTGATCTGACCATCTCCATAAGATTCCAATTACTTCTTTCTGCTACACCATTAGTTAGAGTATTCCAGATGCAGTCAATTGGGATGTAATCCCATCTTCTGATAAATAGTCCCTAAACTCTCCAAAGAGGTACTCGCCACCACGATCTGAACGTAATAACTGGATACATTTTCTATGATATTTCTTCATTCAGCCTTGTACACTTTGAGTTTCTCAAAGCACTCAGACTTACGACACATTAAATAAATATATACATACCTTGAATAATCGTCAATAAATATGACAAAATATTCAAAGCCACCTTTAGCCTAGACAGTCATGGCCCACACAAATCAGAATGAACCAATTCCAATACATCTTTGGCCCTATACCCCTTTGCCGTGAAAGGCTTTTTGGTCATTTTACCATCCAAGCAGGATTCGCAGACTGGAAGTGCCTCTACTTCCAATGTACTCAAGGGTCCATCTTTAACCAGTCTCTGAATCCTTGTTAGATTGATATGTCCCAACCATAAGTGCCAAAGTTATGTTTGGTTCATACAAGAAGGTTCTTTTCTCTTATTTAAGTTAGGAAATATGTTATTTATTTCTATAAGTTGCATTATGGGTAAAATAGGATTAATGACATATAAATTATCAACTAATGCACCAGAACAGATAAAATGTATATTTTTTCTAATAACAATATTTTTATTAAAATAAATTGAATATTCATCCTTAACTAGCATAGAAACAGAAATTAAATTCCGTCTAAGTGAATGTGCATAAAGACAATCTCTCAATGTTAAAGACTTACTTCTACCAAATGATAAAATAACATCTCCTACTGCAACGGCTGCTACTTTTGTAGCGGCACCCATGAACAAGTATATCTCTCCATCTCTATGTCGCCTGGTTTCCTGGAACCCCCGCAATGAATTACAGACATGATTAGTGGCTCATGTATCTACACACCAGGTGCAGGTAGATAACACCGTTAAAGATGTTTTAACTATTATTAAATGAGATATACCTTCTTTATTCCCTTGTTTGAGAAGTGGACAGTCACTCTTCCAATGTCCTGATCCTTTGTACTTGAAACACTTGCCTTTCGTCATTTTCATAGTGCCTTGAGGTCCCATGCCCTTGTTTGCTGAATTTGCTTATTTCTGAATGTTATTCTTCTTCTTACCGCCTTTCGGCTTAGAAGTATAAGCCTTTTCACTTACATAAATATGACCATTTTGCCTCATGAAAGCTTCAATATCTTGCAGTTCTTTCGCAAGTTTTGCCAAATTGTACAACCTTTTGTTCATGTTGTAGTTAAGACAAAACATATCAAAACATTTAGGCAGAGTCTCGAGAATAATATTGACCTGGGTTTTCCTATCGATTTTAGCTCCAAGGATCTTCATCTCATTCAGATGACCCATCATCTTGAGAACATGATCCCTTACTGGAGTCCCTTCAACTTTGGTCGTATTCATCAAACTCTTCATAGCAAACTTCCTAACTGCCCTACTCTGATGTCCGAAGAGTTCCCTGAGGTTGTACATTATGTCATAAGCTGTGGCCATGGCTTGATGCTGATATTGCAGTACATTTGACACATATGCGAGAATATAACACCGCGCCATCTCATCTGCCATGATCCACTTCTTATAAGCCTCTTTGACCTCTTCATCAGAATTAGAATCTAGCTTTGGAGGACATTACTCATGGAGTACATATTTGTACACTTCAGCAGTTAAGACAATATCCAAGTTACATTTCCAGTCAATGTAATTAGGGCCAGTAAGTTTATTTTCTTTAAGAATTACCATAAGTGGACTGAATGAACCTATTTTTGTAATCCTGATAATCATATAAATAATAATTATGTAGCGCAAAAACTTTTTGAACTAAATATATATTGATTTCCTCAAAAAAATAATAAAAAGTTCACGAACACCTTAAACACCATGAATTTAATATGCCACGATAGTATGGACGTATACTAATTCAGTATTTGTCCAAGAATATTTTTCCTATTAATTTTACTATCAAATCAACCTAACTTTATGACGAATAAAATTAATTTGTTGGTCTTTTCTTTGATCCTACAAATATTAGTAGTGACTCCGATAGGGAGGATACTATTATTTGTATCTAAGTATACACCATTACTTAATACTAAGTCCATTACTTCATAATGTATTTCTTCAGATGAAGAAGTAAACACACACTAGGTAATTTTGTATAATTATCCCAAAAGAATTCTGTACTGGTGATCCGTAATTATACTCATCGATGGAAGAAGGCACTAAAGCCAACATGCACGTATAATTACATCACCTACAAACCAGTAATAGAGACCATGGAATTTATACTAAATAAGTTCTCTCTCCCACCTAGTTATTTAACAATTAGGGTTTTCCTACTAGTTGATGTATGTCCATGTTGTCCATTATTAATGCGAGGTTATTTTATAGAAAACATCCACAGCATAATAAACAGGCATAATAGAATTAGCAATAAAAAATTTGAATATCCATCCATTATGGCCATATATCCTGCTTCTTCCTCAACTACCGAATCTAGAATCTTGCTCTGCGTAGAGTTATTCGGGGTTCGGCCATATATCCTGCATTTTTTTAAGGTTTGGCTGTCTTTTTTCTTCATCAAAAAATATTTGTCTGCCTCCGGGCTGCTAAAAAAATAGTATCTCGTCCCACATCAGAAATAGCCACCATCGCCACCACGATAGATCAAAAATTTAAAATTACATCAATCCAATTACTCCCGAAGGATTTTACACATAATCTAGATTAAAAAAAATTAAATAAAAACGCACGATCAATCTTCATGATTTTAATATACATGTGCTCTCCGAACCATGCTGGATAGTCACCCATCACACGACTCTCAAACCCAACCGTGGTGGATCCCTGGGGACAAAGTGAAAGCGCTTGATCCTTTTCCCCACCCATACTTTGAGATTCTCCTCAGCATCGACAATGCTCATGATAGGCCTAGCTTAAGCCGCTTACGTTCGGTTCGGATAAGTAAAGTCCCTTCGGTCGGTTCGCTCAGGTGGTCTTTTCCCTTCGAGAAGATCTCTTTCTCCGGCGGGCTTGATCGAGTAAAGGCGCATAACGATGCCACAAGACAAGGTACAAAAGGAAGGGGACGTGATCAATAGAACCTAGCAGGATCTGGGTTGGGATAGTGGTGCCCATTCCTAACCATTTCCAATTTTGATCATGCTGGAGGGGATTTAGTGATCGGTCCCCTAGTTCAAGCAAATTCGAAGAAGTTATTACGGACAAGCCACATGCAGGGATATTTGCGATATGAACACCTCTGCTATGGTGGAAGAAAAAGTGGACATCAATGGTAGAACTTGAAGTAAACCTAGAATCGTTCAAAGAGGCGCGTCATTCACACAAGTAGAACAAGAAAGAATAAATTTCGAAAGAAATACATAGAAATGGGTGCCTAGTCCTATAGCAACATGCCATAGCAACATGCCATTGGTTTAACAGTGGGTGCGCTGGTTGAGCATCATTTAATCCTCTTAGAAAGGAGCCAAGTCCGTAATACAATAAGAATTGACTCTTAGAAGATGAAGAACTCTAGCCTCGAAGAATTTAGTGCACCCATTTAGGGTTGCAAGTGCCCTATCAATACGCTCCCGGATACAAAGAGACCCATTGCCGCTATTCTACCATGTGAACTTCGGGCCACAAAAAATGTAAATCTATGCAAAATAACAAATACCAAATATGCTGCTTCAAGATCCGAAATCTTCGCTCTGTTCTAGATGATCCTCCCATTTTTCCTGAGAGAAGAGGGACAACTTCGCTGCGACCGCAAGGCAGGTGCTGGATGTCATGGTTCTGGGGTGCCATGATCCTTCTGGAATAATCGAGCAGGTTACCTTACATCTTCCTACCCGAATCAACTCTCTTCTTTGTAGTGGAGCTCAACGCTTAGAAGTTCTAAACTATCAATTACGATTCCAGGGCAGGCTAACTACCAACATCTTATCTCTTTTTATCCTTTTCGGTGGCACTAATAGAAAGGAAGTAATTGCTAGGAAACGTGAATCAAAGAATTTTCCAAGGACAGGACTTCGTTTCGTCTAATGGAATGGGAAATTCTATGTTGGACTTTTGAAAGGAGACAGTACGCTTTCACTAGTTATTATATGATATAATTGAGGAATGAGTTTGATAATATATCTATTGAGTTAGTGGTTTACCATCCCGCCTTTCATCAATTGTTCAGTTTCGATTTTGAAGGCCTTCACTCTGTTGGTTTTTTGGAATAAGCTTTTCCCCCATCTCAAAATATACGGAAATAAGCTTTTTATAGATTGACGGTGTGAGACTTCTGATCAGCGGGGTCCAACCAGAGAGTTTTCCTTGCATCTCGGAATTTGGTTGCCATTTTCAGAAGGCAAGCGAAGTTCACTTTTTACGGGGAAACTTGCAAGTCAAGTTTAAGAACAGACAAGCAAGGCACACTAGCCATGTAAGAGGCCCCGGGCGCGATAATAGAACACATGTTCTTTAACCGTTCACGCTTTACGGGGAAACTTGCCTTGTACGGGTGTTCTTAAACCTCGTGTGTATGCACACATGTTCTTTAACCGTGCACGCTTTACGCATACGCTTGTTCTTTAACCGCGTGCACGTAAGTGCCCGCACGTACTGTAGTTATACGTGGAACGAGTCTTATGTTGTTTGTTTTGAGAGAACTGGAAAATGCTAGGCAAAGCGTTTGGTTCGGTAGGTCCAGTAATAAATCGACTGATTAAACACAAGGAAGTTCTTTTCTAGTTATTAGGCTAGCTGAGGCCATTCTCTCGATTGGCTCAACTAGAGCAGCCGGATCAGGGTTTGACTGACCTCTCAAACCTCGAAAGTCGGGCAGGGCCCCTCTTAGGTAGGGTTACCTAGTTCGCTTAGCCGTATTAATTGCTTGGAAAGAAAAGGAGGTGCCCGAAGGCGACTGTTAGGGATCTGATAGAAGTGAGTACAAAAAAAAGAATAATAATGACCAAAGCGAGAGACTCCATAAACAACAACCATGACATACTGTGGGTTTAAATCATAGAAAGAAAATATACACACATACCATAATAGTTGGATCTAAGATTCTTGTAAAATCAAGTTAGAGCATATTTACATCTAGCAACTATTTTTTAATACGAGTTTTATTGGAAAATATGAATTTATCAATCGATACACAGGTCCAATACCGGCTCTGATACCAATTGGTGGAACTGGGGATCTCTAGGACCTCAGATTGGTATGCATATCGATCGATAGAAGATTAACAAGTTTAATACGTGTTCTAACCCTTCAAAGGAGGAAACTAGGGTTCACGAATTATACTTGAAGTAATGAGAAGAAGATGAAGGTTTTCAGCAACCTTGATCACTTAACGACCCAAAGATCTTCTGCACGTATTCCTTCCTCAGATTAGACGTCGTGTGTGCGACGATCTTCCAATATTTCCTTCTCGTTGGTCGACCCTTTTTCTCTCCTTACGTGAAAAACAAATTTAGAGAAAGCTGAAAACAAATTTAGAGAAAGTTGTTTACTTTTTTATTACTATGATAGCCAGAGAATAGATGATATATATAGGATACGGCAGGGACCATGAGGATAAAATCGGGTTATGTCTCGTAAACGGATCTGGATATCCCATGTTCAGCCCGAACACACAACCCTGGCCCGTTAACAATAGCTCGGTCTACTAAAGAGCTATTGTTGCACTACCTTCCTAATCCCAAATTATGATTATGGGCTCCTTCTCATTATATGCTTGTTTGTCTCCCCATGTTAAGATATCAAATGTTCGTCAATCAAATTAAGTTACTGACAATTATATTGATCGATCTCTTTTATCCTTAAGTAGTACCACTCAACTTTATTTGTCATGTAGGATATAATCCACCTATAGGGTTTACATGACAATCCTTATGAGTTCCTTAAGGGGACATCATCAACCCGATGTATTGGGACATTGATATCTTTTATAATTAACAGTCCATCATACACACAATGTTATTACCCAATTCATAGAGTTTATTGACCCATAATGAATCTCACTCTTTTATGAGCCAAAGTAATGCACACTGCATATACATGTCTGTTATTATATCCGGATAAAGAGCATAAGCATCCATAATAATAGAGGTGTTTGTTCTCTTATTTAGTCAGTACAAAGAGAACAACCTCAAGTGGTCATGTTAAATATACACAAAGTTTACTAGTGTAAATCTATAGTCAAGATAGACTAATACCAGATTACACCATAACCTTTCCAATGGTTTGTCCAAGTCCATCTAGGTTGTGAACTATTTACATATTCTATAGATAACTAATAATATGATCTTTTGTATGACACCATACACCATATTATTTATAATATAGAATATCTGACACATGCATTAACATTATAACAAATACAATATGTAAATATTTGCCTATATGGTTCTTATTTAAAAATAAGAAAATGTAGTTAATATAAAGTGATGCTTTTAGTATATAACCGTAATTTTATAAAGCATCATGTCATCTACCGCTTTGGCTTACCTCGCAGGATCATTCATGATAATAGCTTGCAGTTTGTATGCCATGTTTTTTTTTGGTTTTAAGATAAAAAATCGAATCCAAAATATAGTTTTGACTGCCTACAATCCTAGAATAAATGGATTAGATGAAGCATTCAACAAGACAATCACCAAGCTACTCAAAAAGTTTGTTTCAACCAACAAATGTAATTGGAATGAGAAGCTGGACGAATATATATGGGCCTACCGTACGATGGTCCGAACTCCGACTGGCAGTACGCCATTCTCCTTGGTTTATTGAAGTGAGGCTGTGGTTCCCTTGGAGACCCAAATTCCTTCACTCCGGGTGGCTCTTTTCGATCAGCTAACCGCCGAAGAAAACTATCATCGACGCCTACAAGAATTGGAGGCACTCGATAAAAAATGTCTCTTGGCTCAACAACGTATTGAGCTATATCAAGCACGACTTCTCGGCGTCTTCAACAAAAAGGTGAAGACAATGACATTCCAAGTCAGCGATCTCATCCTAACCTTGAGAATATTGATGATCATAACCCACAAGAAGGCAGAAAAATTCTAACCCAAGTGGGAGGTTCCCTTTGTAATGGAGACGGTATACTCTAGCGGAGCATATACGCTCGCTAAGCCTAATGGTGAATTTTTCATGATGCCAATCAACGGTAAGTTCCTAAATAAATATTATGCCTATGATAGGTGCACAAAAAGAAAAAGAAGTGTGTCATTTCTATCCCTACCAGAGGGACATAAAAGTGTAACATTCACAACTGATGTCTTCCCCAGCAAACTATTTCTATCCACAACATGCGGATAAATCTGTTATCCGTACTTGGGAGTCCCGAGTACGCAATAGATAATGGATCCTCAAAAAGAAATTTCTGAGGCAAATGGTTCACGTCCACATCACCTCTGAACTATGAACCGTTCTTTCCATCAAAAGAAGGCAGTCACGTCCATACTACCTCTCTCTCACCCCATTTTTTGTTATCTCCAAAAATTTCTACAAAGCAAGTAGTTAATGTCCAGATCACCTCTGAACTATGAGCTTTCAATGTTTTCTAGTAAAAGAAAGCAGTCATGTCCATACTACCTCTGACTCGTTTCTCTTTTATCTACACAAAATGCTTCGCCATGATTGTTCTCGACTACAAGCAAGTTCTTCCACCAATCCTTTTACACCAAAATATCCCAACCATCACAGATGGTGTTTCCACCAAACTTTTCTTACAAAACTACTCTAACCTATCATTTTCATACTACCTCTAATAGGGCTTTATTTATCGTTGTTATGATGTTATACTACGTCCATATTACCTCTGGTATAATACTCATAACCACGATACGCACAGCTACAAGAAAAGTTTTTAACAGGAAAGAAGGCAAAATTTTTATTAATATTCAAGATCATGAGTACACACAATGGAAATACATATTTTCATTGATATTCAAGATCATGAGTACATTTGAAAAGAAGGGAACCCCGTAGTGCTGATTTTAGTACCAATGCAGGTGAAGTCGGCAGCTCAACGCATTCTGGGTCATCACTTCTGCAAACTTCTCAGTGCAAGCCATAATACATGGAAAATAATTCATACGGATGGATAGCAAGGGAGCTTGCAACACAGAGTTGAGTTTGCAGACCCAACTATGTCGTATGAAAGGACACGACTAGAGATCCCGGTTGGGATAACTAGCCCCACCTCTGCCACGCAGATGCTCCACCAAGATCTGATCTGAGATTCAGCCATCACATCATGACCGTATATTGGGAGTAGCTATAGCGATCTAGGATGGAATATTGCGAACAATCTTCCGGATAATGTATTTGTTCACTACGAACAACGGTAACTATGATATCCTTCCATGCTCCATCTAGACCAAAGCAATCCAAGGCAGTCCCTGTAAGACGAGCACACAAAAAGTCAGGACATTTGTAAGAAAATAAGTCAATAAAAATGTGCACACCTATAGGACCATGCACCATTTGGCAAGCTAGAGATCTATGCGCTCGGAGGAGACACACATGGGCGTCAAGTCCTATATATATGCGCAGAATCACCACAGTGTAGAGGAAAATGCACCTATGCAGCATAGTTGCACATATTCTCCCAGTGCATGCCTCAGATGAGTGTTCGAAGACAGCGTCACCCATGCCACCAAAGGAGAACTCTCGCTGTCAGTGCATCTTCAGGACGAAGCCCTTTGGTAATGACCATGCATATCGAGTCGAGAAGAATGCCTGTGTATGATTTGGAGATTTTTAGCTCATGCAAACAGACGGTGCCGAAGTGTCCTTGTGCCCCAAGAACATAAAGCAAAAAGTTTTGCTCCTTACCTCCAACGACGGCAGCTGGATGGTCGACCATCAGAGGGAGAGGATCAACGAACTGCGACCGATCTTCCCACACTTGGCTTTTGTAGAGATATTAGGCGAATAAGAAAAACACTATTCTTTCTCTTCCCTAGCCCTCTCTCGGGTGGTTGGGCACCAGAAATATGGGATAAATCTAGCATTTAATGGATGAATCTGCTCCTAAAGCAGGTCAAGCGGGTGTCTTGAAAGCCCCTTGATACATGCTCACTCTGATAGCTCGACCTTCGAAAGAAGACAACTCAACAGTCTGTCGGTCGCACTAAAACGTTCCTATACACTGACATCCGATGCGCCAAATGATTGGATGCACCAATCAGAGAAATGGTTTACACATACGATGAAGCAACACATGCGCCTATCTCCCACATTCTTCTGTTTAAAGTATTTCAAACGTAAAAACTCAATAAAGTTTAAAGTTTAGAAACTTTGAAGGGGGTCTAGTAGAAGCATAAAAAATCTAAACCAAGCGCCAAAGTGATCAAGATCCATGCGCCATCCAAAACATAAGTAGTATTTCCATGTGACAGTAGTGCCAGGTGCCACTACTATCGCAGTATCCTATGTACCAGCAGTCTCATGTGCCACTACTACCCCATTGATCTCCATGCGCCAGGCGGACGTATTCCTAAGGTACAAGCAAAATTGTCATAAGCTAGGGCTTGACACATATCACGAGCATTACGGGCATCAGCAACCCCAGATCTCAAATGGCCATGTGGCAGCATGTTGCAACATACGTTGCCCTACAGTAGCATGAGATACGTACATGCATGCATGTTTAATGCCTTTTCAAGTCTATAAATAGTGGACGTTTCCCATATAAAAAAGAAAAAAAAAGAAAGGAGAAAAAAGAGAGGAGAAGAAGACAAAAGCGTCGCGAGGGGCACCCATTTAGTCTTATACTCAAGCTCCCCGAAGCCTCATCACCCTTCTCGGTCCCGGATCATCAATGGAGTAAAGGAGCCATTGTAATGCTCGATCTCCATCGTCACACTTGTCTATATTCTTATTTTTATTGTACTTAGACTTTACGCATTAGAGATTCTTTTGTACAATTTGTCTTTTGCCAATTAATACAAAGTTTGTTCAACTTTTACCTCCCGAGTGTTGATATGATGATGTTGACAAGCATTCTTCTTAATGCATTCAAGAGCATAATTAAGATTCAACTTAAGTGTAGCAACATTATCCATGTCACTAGAGGAATATGTGTTTCTAACTTCATCCAGTATATGAGACTGTTTCTCATACTAAACCTTTATGGCCTGAAGCTCTTTCCTAACTTGCTTATAACTATTTCTAACCTTTTTATGATCCTCAAATAAATCATTAAAGGTGTCAGATAATTCGTCATAAGAAAAATCTTTAAATAAGGGATTATCTTGTACCTCATTTACAAATGCCATAAGACATAGGTTTGCATTGAGACTGCCATGCCCAAGTACCAAAATACGTGGGACCAGGTCCCATGGAAATGGCCAGCTATGTATCAAGTCAACTCTAGTCCAACTCAAATACGTATAAGTTGTTTAGTAATGGTCACTATCTAGATAACACAATAAATATATCTGTCTCAATCCACAAGGATACAAAATATAAGAATGGACAACATGTATCATGGTGTGAACGCCATAAAATACATGTCTGAATAGACTCAAAATGAACAATAGAGTCTACAAATTTTTAGACTATAATAGCAAATAAATAAGAAATAAGAATCTTTAACTACGGAAGATATGATACAAGTAACTAGTCACAATACATGTATACCGAGATGATACTCATCAGAAACTCCAGTAGGGCTCAACGACAATCAATACTAAAAATATTGCAGGAAACCAGGTTCTCAGAGGGACGTAGCAAGATACAAAAATACAAGCTATGTATATTGTAATAAACTCATAACTGATGTAAGGGTGATTCTACCTCCTAAATGTGCAATTTAGAGGACAACTTTCGTACGCATCGGTGTGACTAAGACTAACTCGATAAGTCTACATAGCTCTAGGCTAGTGGTGTACATATACTGTCAATAGCCATCTGTATTCGTCCATAATGATCCAAGAATGTCACAGGGCATGCATCTGCATTACTCATAAAATTTTATAGTTCCTCCTAGAGACTATAATAGACCAATATGGTTGTCCCATACGCATAGTGGTTATCCTTTTTTATAATCCCTTACTGATTAAGTCATATCCATAACATTCCCAGTTTTGTAACTGCTTGAGTCTCTAATACCCTAATAATAGTAGTCACATTTTCTATCCGTCACACATCCCTTACATACTGATGGCCAGTCAAATACGTAGTCCGTGCCCCTAGCAAGATGTCATAATTGTGTAGTGTGGGTATCATGGCTAAAGGAGATATAAGGATATCCCCAATCATAAGGTAGTCCACGATAACTATGACAAAATGCATAAAAAAAGTACAAGACACGAGAACGACTAATCCAGTCGCTTATACCTAAGTATAGCTTGTACACGCAGTTTATATAATCTAGAATATGATCAATAAGGAAATATACAAGTAAATTCTATAAATAAAAAGTAAACACAACAATGTATGCATGGGTCCTGAATGGTAGCAAGACGACATCCAGGTATTGAACTTGGCAAGTCAACAATTGCAGAAAAGATAGAATCAGAATAAATGCCTCCGTATGTTAAAAATAATATCTCCAACGTTTTTGAAATGAGTAAAATAGTTAACATAGACTGCCCACAAGTCCAATTTGGACACAGAAATAAAAATGTCAGTTTCAGATCAAAATATAGTCTATAAGTGACCCGCACTACACCAAAAAATGTGTCAAAAATAAAGATCTCTAAACTCAGCATATTATAGGTCAAACAAGTCATAAACGATGATACAAACTCAACGGTATATCCAGATTTAGATTTATAACCCATTCATAAAAATGCTCGTTGAATAGGATCGTAGGGCCTACAAAACGGTGATACGGTCAACTATCTTCGAATCGAACCAAACTTGGCTCACAGGACCAGTGTAATTCTACAAGTCCAATGGCATAATTTTTATTACCAAATTACAAACGTGCACAAAGTAATTGGGTAATTTTAAAAAGTCACGATACTGTGACTTTCGACAGATATAGGTCAAATTGTTCGTGCATATACGACCAAATTAAATTATGTCGAAGCCTATACATCAAAAAATATTGTATGCACCATAAGATACAATCGGTATTCGACAAGTTTGTCCGGTTTGATGGGACCAACTCCGTATCACAAAATGTTTGGTTTTGAAAAATTAGTTTTTCTCTTATTTTCAAGTTGAAATAACTTGGGATTAAAATTGAAATTAATAAATGTATTTGAAGGGAATTAAAATTAGTTATATAGGCTTTACACTATAAAAAATTCTACTTTGATTCACAGGATTGGGAGATATTGGCCTCGAAATATGGGTACTTGGGACAATTTTTTTGTGCTATAAGATTCTTGTTTTTTTCTCGATTTGGAACTCGATTTAGGAATAATATAATGTTAAATAAAAAACTAATTTAAGACAATTTAAGAGGGTTAGGTTATGAATAATCCTGCAAAGGCAGATCAGAATTTGGTCGAGAGACGACGAAGAAAACAAGGCGTGAAGTAGGGGGGTTCGGCCATCTGCTGTGCAGCTGTGTACAGCTCGCATGTGCGTACGTGACGATGCTGGCTGCACTGCGATGTCGAATAGTGGTACAGGCGGTAGGCGGCGGTCAGGGGGTCGTCGGAGGTTTGGTGAGGGTCGGAGCTCTGGGATTTTTTGAGAAAATGGTGTTTTCTCGAGTACAAGGGAGTGGGTTTTATGATTTGAATGAATTGGAAAGAATGACAAGCCTAGAATTAGACTATTTAAGGAAATGATTGAATTGAGGGATTTATGGGGGAAAGGTCAGAAGGAATTTAAATTTTAAAAACAAAAACATTCGAAATAGAGGGGGTCGTGGTTTGAGGAGAAACTGTTCCTACGGGAACAATTGGAAAGGATAAACCATTATTTGTTAACTATTATATATATATATATATATATATATATATATATATATATATATATATATATATATATAAGTATAACTTAAAAAATACTCAATAAATTCTAAACAAAATTTTGAAACAAAAATAACGATAATTTATACGCTCTAAAGATACGTATATGAGGAAAAAAATGCATATATAGAATTTTTAATCTATTTAAAAAATACACTAATTAACTGATTTATATTAACACGAATAAATAATAAAAATAAATTTGCGGGTGGTCATATTCTGCCAAACTTATAAAAATTTCATCCTCGAAATTAAAATAAGCATGGTAGAAAAGAATAAGAGACTTCACATTTGAAGAAAGATAAATACGATTTGTCGTATCTGGTTTCTCGAAGAATGGGATACACGATTACCAAATAGATCCTAGTTTGACGTCATAATGTAAGAGCTGTGGTATAGTTAATTCGAGACACTACCCAACTTATAGGAATTAAGTTGGTAGTGACAACTCCAATCATGATGACATTTACAAGGTTTATGTAAGGGTATAATTCCAAGGAAAGATACGAGAATATTAGGCATTTCTGACTGTAGTCACATACTCTCAAAGGAAATCTAGGTACTATTATGGTGATATTGGGTCAATAACTCTATAAAGGAAATTATTACTATCAACATTGCTCCTATTTTAGGTTCTACCCTTAACAAGACAAAAGAAAATAACTTGATCGAACATAACTAGGGTGAGGTGGTACAGATTAATTCGATCATTGCATAACAAGGATGATGAAGTGACAAGATCAAGGGAATCATGAAATTAAAAGGAGAATTTGTATTCCAAGATAAGAAAAATAATAATAAGTTCAAGAAGCATTTTTATAGGATTTGATTCGAAGGTAAGGCACGATTAACTAAGTATATGGAGAATTTAGTCTTAGTGACTAGGCCAAAAAAATTAGAATAGAAAGGACTGGTAACCTACAATAATTTGGACATATACACAAGAGGGCCCCCAACCAAAGGGTTGGTTCCCAAAATTATGGCACGACTTAGAAAGAAATAAAAAGTCTACTCAATTACATAATTAGAACAATTTCTTACTATATAATCATGAGACTTTGATTGCGAGGATAAGATAAGTAATCTCATTATGAAAAGATAATGGGACGGTTGTTGGCGAACTATAAATTCGGGTTACTAGAACAATATAGGATTTTGGATGATCAAATAGACTGAAGAAGTTATATACATACTCATACTAATATATAGTCTATCTATTCTGGTTTTCTAGGATAACATTTGATTCAAAACTTAAAGCCAAAATCTATCTTATGTCACCTTAATTCCTATATCTTAACTCAAATAAGTTATCTCACTCTTGTGACCTAGTTTCTTCAAGTGTCGCTTTCAACAACATGGTATTAGACTACGGGGAATGTACCTACCAAGCTCTCTAAACATTATTGATTCTTGGATATTATGCATATCATACAATTTATAGCCTTTTTCTTCGTTTATCATGCAATTACACTTCAGCGGATTTTTCCTATCCACATTGTACAACTCAAATTCTATGTATCATTTATCAATCTATTTAAGGATACCCTACTTCCATTTTATTCTCATATTGTAATCTCAAAATTTTATCTCTCTCCTTATCTGATGCTATTTAATGATTTTTGGTTCTTGTCTTCTATCATAATCATAATCATTATCATGAGTCTCAAAATAACCTATCGTGCTATCAACTGTTATTATATTATCACAACTTATGTATGATATTCATTCCTAACATTCCTATCATTCATTCGGGAAATTGTATCATCTATTTTCTCAAGCTAACCTTTTTAATCTTCATGTGAGTCTCGAACTTTATGGTCGAATTTACAGCAACATACTTGCTTAAGTCATGAACTCTCCGTAATCCTTGTTACATCATCATAATAATTCTTATTGTAATCCTCGTCTCAATTTTCTTTTATGACACTCCTCAATTTTCATCTTTCTTCAAATCAAAATATTCTATAACTCCATCATTGCTCCTCTTCAATTATTCTACTTAAACATAGTACTCCTCCTACCATTCTTTCCTCTTTATAACCATTATATGTACCTTAATTCAAATATAATTGTTTTAATTATAATCCTTTCGGGATACCTATCTTACCTGTAATGATCGAGGGTTTATCTTAACTATGGCTACTAGTCTATATATAAATCTCTAAATCTAATCTCCAATTCTTATTTATAACTACCCAAATAAGATAGAAAAATCACAGTCAATGCTTAAACTCTATATATACTTTGATAAGTTATATCTCAAATTCCTTAACAGTATGATTAACAATCTACTCTTTTTAGCTATAACAAGCTATACAATACTTACAAGTACGTCTAACTCTTCTTATACCTAACTTATTGGGTAAGGGTCGAGGCTAAGTTAAGCAGGTACTTAGATCTGATATCTCCTAACATAATATTTACTATTGGACAATCTTCAAATCATGGTTTTGGTTGGTCATTCCAATACTAGTCTAACCTTCGATTTCAATGTCTATCTAGTTGTAATACAACTTATCCCTTCTATCACACATCCCTCTATACTATTGTCTATCTTTGTCTCGGCTATCATAATATACAATTCTTACATGGTCGTCAAATATCTATCTTTCTCGTGAGAGTCCTTATGACTAAAATACTATCGTATTCCAATTTCACTTCCTTCCTATCACTACACCAAAACAATCATTTCCTAACGACTATAAGCGTTAGGAAAAATTTTCCTAACGATTTTTGCTGTTGGGGGATTGGCGTAGAAAATTTTCTTAACGGTTTTTTACCGTTAAGAATTTTTCTTTTATAAAGATTTTTTACTGTTAGGAATTTTTCATTCCTAACGGATTTTTACCGTTAGGAATTTCTTATTCCCAATGGATTTTTACCGTTACAATTTTCTCATTCCTAACACTTCTAACCTTTGGTAACCCTTAATATTACCAACGGTTTTTTTACCGTTGCAAATGTATAATTTTTTTAAAAAAAATTGGTAGCTCTATTGAGCCTCAACATTCAACTCACAATTATCAACAACATTCATTGTGCGAATACAATTTGTTCAAGAACATTCATCATTTCAATTCACTAAACAAAAAAGATCAAATATTTCAATTTTGAAGCAAGATCACAAACGATACCTTATTTGGCAAAAGATTGATAGTAGTCAGAATAACTCGAACAATAAGTAATATACACATTGACACTTACATTAGTGAAAACTTGATTAAATATTTCAATTTTGAAGTAAAACAGACTAAACAAAAAAGAATACTAGAGGTCTCAGATAACATTCTCTGATCAGAATTACATGAACTTTCTTTAACTGTACAGGTACCAGCATATCAAGCCCTTGTGCATTGCCATTTAATACCAACTCCAGAACCATCTGTACCAAGCATCCCGCTTCCCTACCGCATAAAGAGGATACCTATTTGAATGACCACGAGGCTTCGCGTAGTGGTGACCAGGACCTGCAATTACCATCTGTAGTTGGGGATTGTGCTTTGGCTGGTTAGGTCCATGTCGGATTCGAGGATGGGGCTGGCTTGTGGGAGGGATTGCATATGTTGCTGGCGCTTCTTCTTTGTTTGGAACTCGTGGGAGGATTCATACTTTGATAAGCTGTAAAATAATACCAACATAAGAAATCAAAACTAAGTTCAGAACCCATAACAAAGAAACCACACCTTTTAGAATCGCACCATAATGTGTCATTAAAAATAATTGCATGTGCCCCCATGACACCAACAGTATTCCTCATTTGAGGCAAGATAATACTATATACAAAGATCACTAGGACATTTATGTTGTCATTTGGGATAAATAACTTGAAATGACTTGATGCTCGAAAAATGGACAAAATTCACCTAAGCTGCTAATTTACTGAAATCATGTCAGTGATAGTAAGCTAAATTGCATGTTACCATAAGTAATGTAGAAATATACAGTGAAAATTTTATCGAAAACAGTTACCGCCTCAAAAACTAGAACACTGGCTCCATTCAAAACAGGTCCATATGTCACATAGTTTGCCGAATGATTTAACCACAATCAGCAGTGCACTTGAGATTAGGAGGGGAAAAGAAATGAGACCCTTCACAAGTAACTTTATCAAGGCAACACAGTTACAGACAAGGCTTTAGTAAAAAATTGAGGCTTAGAGCAAAGATAAATTACCAGCATACCGGTATATATCAGATGGCTTGTAGTCAAATGCATATTTCAATGTTGTAGCACTGTATACCATACCTCACCCAGTTGTGTGCAGCACACCCTGCATATATAACAGTGAATATGCAAAAAATGACACCAAAAAGTGTGTTATCAACAATAAATAACACGGAGAAAGCACCTTGGGTTTTCATGTGCTCCATCTTGGCATTTTGTTGCCACCTTTTTCATAGCTGATTGGTTTTCACAATACCTGGAAGAAAAAACAAATGGAGACAAATTTATTTGAGCTTAATGAAATCAGAGCCATAAATACATGATACAAGGATAAACTATGGGATACAAGGAAAAACTATGTGGTAGCAAAGAATAATGGAAAAAAAAAGAAAGTATTATTGAGAAACATATTTTAAGAATGTCTTGATAATGACAGTTTTCCATCCTAGAGCATAAAAAACTGACATGGCTATATTAGCAGTCAAATCTACAAATACTGTTCCAGCTAATCAAGAACCCACCAGGCCATGTAGAAATTCCTACATGTTTAAGTACTGGTTGGGTGGTCAACATGCCATCAACATCAAGGATCCTTTCTTCTCTATTTGATTGAAAGCCCGAAAGAAGGGAACGATTCCACTTGAGTCTTCATTTTCTTTATTGCTCTGTATTAGAAAAAAAAACATCCAATATAATAGCATGGATCTGTCTGTTATATTTTCAGTCCCAATAATATCATCTTTATTAGTTTAAAGCCAACAGAACTAATACCAAATGTGCAGAATTGGCATCATAGAGAAAAGAGTACAAAAGGGCACAAGTAATGACAAATAAATATTTACTTATGAAGAAAAAAAGTGACAAGACATTGCATATCTCCTATTTATCAGTCCCATAATATGAACATTATAAAGTAAGTAGTAGAACTTTAAATATAAATATGATATTATAACAGTGTTAATTAATGTTATTCGTACAAGCGACTTAGTTCTAAGTGGGAAATCAATGCAACTCCGATCATGTATTAGAACAATGGAAAGAAAACTGCAAAAGGCTCTGCTTTGGTGCATGAAGCTTATCAGCAACATAATTATGCCAATTGTGATTTGTAAGTGAAAAAATACTGTAATTTTAAGTGAAAAAATGAAATTGGATACACCATATTAACTACTTTATTAAATAAAAATGGTTAACGAATGCCATTAAGTTCATTGTTAATTGTTATATAAGTAAAAGAGGAAACTGGGTTGCTAAAATGTGCAGAGATCATGTTTACATTTCCAACCTATGTACATGTACACATATTTGTGAGCCTATGCATGTGTATAATTCTAACTATTGACCAATATAAGTGTATAAGCATGCATAAACATATAAAGAATCCCGATTCCTTAATTTTAAAGAAGAAGCAACAAGAAAAAGAATCCGTATTTTTTATATAGGTTATGTTAAAACTAATGAAAAATCATTTTGTAATTACATAGCAGGTTGATATATAGAAACTTGATTCTAAAGAGGAAAGAAAAAAACAAATAATCATTTTTTAACTGATCCAATATAGACCACTCAATACATCTTACTAAAAGTAAAGGAATCTGTTGAAATTAGTTGATGATTTTATTGATTGTCTCATTGGCATTATATAGCCTTACAGTCATTAATACAATGATCTCAATCATTATGACAATAATCTCATAATGGAATATCCTGTGACATATTCTGGCATCCCAAATATGTCCTCAGGATATTCCCATGTGCTTATACTATACTTAAATATGACACCCAACATACCATATCAACACTCCCCCTCAAGATGGGTGAAAGATATTCACTAAGCCCATCTTGTCACATCCTCTAATCATGCTCACTGAGGCGAGTCCCTTGGTTAGTCCATCTGCTACTTGATCCCTGGTTGGAACATGGCCAAGCTCCAGTAATCCACTATCCAACTTCTCTTTGATGAAGAATCTATCAATCTCGATGTGTTTGGTCCTGTCATGCTGTACTGGATTGTTGGCGATACTAATAGCTGACTGATTGTCACACCACAGCTTCATCTTGGCTCCTTGATCCAGCTTCAGCTCCACCAGCATATTCTTCAACCATAGCAGCTCTGCAACTCCCAAGGCCATAGCTCTGTACTCTGCTTCAGCTGTCGATCTGGCCACCACAGACTGCTTCTTACTCCTCCAGGAGACCAAGTTACCTCCTACAAATATGCAATATCCTGAGGTAGACCTCCTGTCATCAGCACAACTAGCCCAGTCAGAATCACAGTAGCCCTCGATGCTCACGTGATTGTTCTTCCTGAATATTAGTCCCTTCCCGGGAGCACCTTTCAGGTACCTCAGAATCTGGTACACTGCATCCATATGACCCTTCCGTGGGTCATGCATGTAGCGGCTCACCACACTTACTGCAAAGCAGATATCAGGACGTGTGTGGCTCAAATAGATCAACTTGCCAACCAGTCTCTGGTATCTGTCCCGATCAACTGGTTCTCCAGCCTCAGCATCAATCTTGAACCTCTGATCTATTGGTGTCGCTGCAGGTTTGCACCCCAACATCCCAGTTTCTGTGAGAAGGTCCAGTGCATACTTCCTTTGAGAGAGAACAATCCCCTCTGCTTCTCGAGCAATCACAATCCCAAGGAAGTACCGAAGAAGGCCGAGATCCTTCACCTCGAATTCCTTGCCAAGCTTTCCTTTGAGTTGGGCGATCTCCTGCTCATCATCTCCTGTGATAATCATATCGTCCACATACACCGCAAGCATGGTGATGTGGCCTCCACTCCGACGGAAGAACACAGTATGATCCGCATTGATCTGCTGATATCCCATCCCTATCATCGCTCTTCTGAATCTGTCAAACCACGCTCGAGGAGACTGCTTCAGTCCATAGATGGACTTCTTCAACCTGCAGACCTTGCCTACTGTCTGATTGGTGCCAAATCCTGGTGGTATCTCCATGTACACCTCCTCCACTAGATCTCCGTGAAGAAACGCATTCTTCACATCCAGTTGGTGTAGCTTCCATCCACCATTCGCTGCCAGAGAAATCAGAGTCCTGACAGTGCTCATCTTTGCAACTGGTGCAAAGGTCTCGTCATAGTCGATGCCGTACGTCTGACTGTATCCTTTGGCTACTAGTCGAGCTTTGTAGCGCTCAACCTGTCCATCTGGGTTCTGCTTCACGGTAAAGACCCACTTGCATCCAACTGCTCTCTTCCCCTCTGGCAATCTCACAAGCTCCCAAGTGTGGTTCTTCTCCAGAGCTCCCAACTCCTCGTGCATTGCCGCTTTCCACTTTGGATCGTTCTTGGCAACCTGCCAATTGTTAGGTACAGTAATACTATCCAAAGATGCTATAAATGCTCCATGAGAAGAAGAGATATGGTCATAAGAAACAAACTGAGCAATATCCCAACCATATCTGTTTGGAGGATTTCCTGCATTGCTGCGGGTGGTCCTCCGTACAGATAGTGGTGTGGGAGGAGTAGAAGTAGGAGGAATGATATTTTGTGAAGGAGGGGGTATCACCTGAAGGGGGGTTGGTGTCGGTGCCTCAGGAGTTGGGACCAACGCAGGCAAAGGACTTGGCACTGGCACTGTCGGTACTGGTCCTGCAGTTTGCTTCTCTCTCCTGCTGTAGGTAAGTAACTCTCCCTGAGCCGTAGGCCTAACACCTTCACCTTCTTGTCCCTTCTCCGTGCCTCCATGCCAAACTTCTAAATCGGTTACCACAAAGTTCTCCATCTCCCCCTCTCGCCTAATACTGGCAGTATTAGGCGTGTTGTGTGAAGTTCCGTCCTGGTGGTAGTATGGCTCATGCTCCCGAAAGTGGACATCCATACTGACAAACTTCTTCTTCTCTACTGGACTCCAGCACACATACCCCTTCTGGGTCGCCGAGTAGCCTACGAAGATGCATTTGACCGCTCTAGGGTCAAGTTTCCCAACTGATGGCCTGTTGTCCTTCACAAAACACACACACCCAAACACCTTCAGTGGGAGTATCCCACTATTATTGCCTTGCAATACCTCACATGGGGACTTCCATCCGAGGACCTTCGAGGGCATCCTGTTGATGAGTTGAGCTGCTGTCAACACTGCATGCCCCCACAGACTCTGTGGGACATTCATGTCGATCATCATACTTCTTGCGACCTCCAGAAGGTGTCTGTTTTTCCTTTCTGCAACTCCATTTTGTGCTGGTGTGTATGCACAGGTGGTCTGATGCTGTATTCCGTGTGCTGACAAGTATTCTGCAAGCGTCCTGTTGGTATACTCCGTTCCATTGTCAGACCTCAGTACCTTCACAGCTGCTTTGTACTGAGTCTGGACATGCTTATGGAAATCCCGAAAACAAGCAGGTACATCATTCTTATTTTTCATCAAATATAACCAGGTAACACGAGAGGCACACTCAATGAAAGAAACAAAGTACTTATAACCATTCATAGTGTTAGTAGCACATGGACCCCAGACATCAGAATGTACTACCTCAAAAGCAAAAGTGCTCCTATGACCCGTGCCAACATATGAGCTCCTAGTAAGTTTTCCTAACTCCCACGCATCACATACTAATTTCTCTTTTTTTGTTTTTGCATAAATCTCTGGATATAACTTACTTAGAGTATCAAAGGAAGAATGTCCCATCCTCCGATGATGGAGCATCAAGGTATCCTCAGTCCTCTGCTGCAGTCCTTCCATGCCAACCTTCTCTGCCATAGATACCAATGCTGAGTCCAGTCCTTCTCGATCTAGGTACCACAGTCCCTCATGCCAAGTGCCAGTCCCAAGTCTTCGTCCTGTCCCTTTCTCCTGGAAGGTCACCTTAGGAATATCAAAAGAAACAATGCATTTAAGTTGGAGGATTATAGAACTAATGGACAAGAGACTGACTGGAAAGGATGGAGCATGTAAAACATTGGATAATCTTACTGAACCTGTACAATTAACAGTACCCTTACCGACCACTGGCTGGAAAGTGCCATCAGCTGTCTGAATGCTGTCTGCTGATGCTAGGTGAGTGTAGGAAGAAAACTCACTAGCATTCCCAGTCACATGTCGAGATGCTCCCGAGTCGATAATCCAGTCTGATGATTTAAGGGAAGAGGTAGACGCAAGGGCAAGTGATTCGTCAGTACCTTCTGATGGATGGGCATATATGGCAGCGTTGCCCCTAACAAAGAATGAGGTGGACGCCTCCTCTGTTCTACTCCTCATGTCTCCCAGTGCCTGGTCCTCCACAGTAATGGTGCCATCAGCTTCTCCGTTCCCTTCTGATATCAGGAGGTTTGCTCGATAACCTCCTCGGCCGCCTCGTCTACCCCCTCGACCACGACCACGTCCTCCATTATATCCTCGTCCGCCGAACGGTCCTCGTGCACCACCTGAGTCTCCCTCCCTAGGTGGTTTGGTACAAGCATATCGATGATGACCCATCTCCCCACAGTTGTAGCACTGCCGGTTATCCTGCCAGGGTTCTCCCTTAGATCGTGTGTTACCTGAGCTGGTGATCGCTAGTGCTGACTTTGCTTCGGGGGGACCACATGTCCCTGCTTGCAGCCTGATGCGTGTCTCCTCCTGGATCATGGCTGAGATAGCCTCCTCAAGGCTAGGGATCTTTGGTTGGGCTAGAAGTAGGGCCGTCCTCTGTGCGAAAGCTGCAGTCAGCCCTTTGAGAAACTTCATCGTCCTCTCCTGCAGACACACCTGTCTCTCCTTACACTTAGGGTCCCCGCAGCTCGCCCGATCTGAGGAGTGATCATAATCCAACCACAGACGCTCCAACTCCGTGGCATACTCCTGCACCGTCTTCTCTCCCTGTACGGTGTCATCAATCTCCCCCTTTATCTGGAAGACCCGTAAGTTGTTCCCCACACCATCATAGGTCCTTCTCAACTTCTCCCACACATCTTTCACCATCTCAATACCGTCTACTGTGGCGGCAATAGACTGGACTAAGGAGTTGAGAAGCCAGATGTAGATCACCATATGAGTGGACTTCCACTCATCGCGTCCTGTCGAGCCCTCGTCCGGCTCTGTCGTCTCGCCCGTCAGGAACCCCTCCATGTTTTTTCCTGCGAGGGTTCTTCTCACCCGCCGTGACCAACTCAGATAGGTGGCTGGTCCATCTAATTTCAGATCGATGGAGGGAAGCTTCAACTCCGGCGACGTTCGTGTCGTGTTCTCACCAGCCGACATCGTCAACAACTTCATCAACGTCGCCACCTCTGCAGAATCTAGCTTCTTGATGATCTCCTCCATCGATGCTTCGTCTATCCAATCACGTCACGTCCGCTCCACGACTCACGCTCGTCCTCGTCGTCCGCTCCTAGATCCGAACATGTTCCCCCTTTTTCCAGATCTAGGCATCCCTATTAGGCGATGTCTAGTGCTGGTGTGGAGGAGGCGGCAGCACGCATGTAACAGCCGCCGTCGCAGCAGCCGTGAAGATTTTTTTTTTTTTTTTTTTTTTTTTTTTTTTTTTTTTTGAAGGGAGGGGGGTAGACGAGGCGGGAAGGGAGGGGGGCGTGGAAGAGTTCGGTGGAGGAGATCTAGAAAATCCTCCTGTGGGTTTGTGGAAGCTTGGTGACGGCTAGGGTTTGTGGAAACTTGGCTCTGATACCATGTTGAAATTAGTTGATGATTTTATTGATTGTCTCATTGGCATTATATAGCCTTACAGTCATTAATACAATGATCTCAATCATTATGACAATAATCTCATAATGGAATATCCTGTGACATATTCTGGCATCCCAAATATGTCCTCAGGATATTCCCATGTGCTTATACTATACTTAAATATGACACCCAACATACCATATCAACAGAATCAAATATCTTCAATAGTAGTAAACATAGCATACATACATTAGCCAAATAAGAATTTGTGTAGATAATAAAATGTTGGAGCTAACCTGTCTAGCATTCCAAGAGACTTCTAATAGATATAAATGAAACTTGTCCTCCTGAGGAATTAGTAAGTAAATACATCCAAAAGATTTGAATAGGTTATTATATCTGCCATGATGGGAATTGCTGGAGCTATTCGAGAAAAAGTCTCTATCCCAACAATACTGTCTCTGTCAATCTGTTACAAAGATGAGCACCTTGAGCAAAATACCTAGACTAAATATGTGAATGCATTTTTGTTTTCTAAGATGGCAAATGTACATTTTATGCATGATAATACCTTGTCCAGTCGACTTACGGAAACCATCGACGAGAGTCCACTTGTAAGTAAGATATATTTGTATCAAGCCATAGTCATGGCATGTCAAGTAGTAATTAAATCGATTAATGTCACCGTCTTATGTGAACACATAGAAAACGAGCTAAACTTTAGCCTAGTGAACTAATTAAGCATGAAAAGGACAAATATTATGGAGTGAATCCGAGCTAGTAAAAGTTTGGTCTTGGCAACTAAAATCTGAAATGAGACAAGTTGTCAGTGATTACTTGTTACACTTCAAGTTGGAAGGAAAAGAAGAAAAGGCCATGTTGGCAAGGTATCCCACATGCTCCAACTATCACAGCCCTTAAAATATCCCTATGCTACTCAAACACTCTGACATAGATAGCATCTGCAATAAAGAATAAATAAATCAAAGTTAAACAAAGATGAGACTATTTATAACTAAAATATTCTCAGATACTTTTTTTAGATAAGTAAATTAGCATAATCCCAATACCATGTAGGTTCTTCTCAAGGATTTTCCATTCCTTCTGAACCTTTTTGATCCATTTACTTACAAATGTAGTCAGGAATCTTGCATTTCGAAAATATTTCATTATTATAGCTAATTTCATGCAAAAATATTTACTGCAACAATACTATGATTCAATATATGTATGACAACAATCATAATCTGGATATGCATCAAGCTCGTATGAACTAACCACTTCATCACAGTCTAATTCACGCAAGTTTTTCGGCCAGGATACTTGCTAAATGTCCCAAGGGGCAAGAAATTTCAATCATGAAAACAGTCAGAAAACTGAAATCATGCCATTATTTTATGGCATTGCCAGTATTTACTTGCTAGTTTATCTATGTATTTAGAAAATAATTATTTCTGTAGCTGCTCCAGAATATATGAAGCCTCACAGACTTGACTCCTTGTTTAAATCATTCTCACTCTTTCTCATTAAATTGTCGGAATGGCTTTGGAAAAGAAGACTCAATTCATCCAAGATCAAATAAACTAAGAGAGAAGTCAAGATAGTGCAAGTTATCTCACTTAGGCAATTGAACAAATAGATAAGAAGAAGACAAGAATCAAACGAACAAAAGACACATGCCTGATCTCCAGCGCGAATAGGATCAGAGGACTACTAATAAGAAATCCCCACCGCCGTTGATTCTTCATCGTGGTCGTCCGTCCTCTTGATGCCGCGTGCGTGACGACCACCAGAATCCCGAGGAGCGTCGTCGCGGAAGAGTACAAGAAGGTCATCATCGCCGTAGAGCACGAGAAGGAAGTAGAAGAAAGAGATTACAGTTGAAATTAGGGTTGGAGAGGAGAAAGAGTGCCATTGCAATTTTAGAGAAGAGAAAGAATGATCGGAGGCCATTTCGGAGAAGGAGATCAATTTGTGGTATTTCTCATTGTATTTTTTTTCGTGGTTGTAATCTATTTTCTGTTACAAAGAGTTGCGGTGATCCATGTTGGATCGGTGAGGAGCTTGTAGAGGGTGTAAACTCTTTATTCCATTAGTGAAGGTTATTCAGGGTTGGACTCCGATTGTCCCGTGATTTTTTTCATATGGGTTTTCCACGTAAAAATCAGTGTCGGCGATTTGTGTTTGGTGTTTTTTGGTTTGTGCGTTTTGTTTGGTTCTCTCACAGGTACTATCTGGTTTGGGGAACGGTTTTCGCGTTTCTTTCCTAACAGAATGGTATCAGAGTCAAGTTCTGGAATTTCAGTAGTATGTCAGGAGTTGACAGGCAAACCAGGGAGGAGAGATGGACGCAAAGCCGGTACGTATGGTAAACCTGAACGGTACCAACTATCATTACTGGAGAAGCAAGATGAAGGATCTTCTATTTGTCAAGAAGCTGCGTCTGTCGGTATTTGCTTCCGAGAGGCCCAGTGACAAATCCGAAGGGGACTGAAAGTTCGAGCAAACACATGTGTGTAGGTACCTTAGACAGTTCGTTGACGAGAACGTGTACAACCACGTTGCCAGTATTGAGCATGCGAGGACACTGTAGGATAAGCTGGAATCTTTGTATGCGAAGAAGATTGGGGTAAATAAATTATTTCTGATCTGGATGATTATGGTTTTGCAGTACAATGATGGGATGTCCATTACTGGTCATTTGAGTGAGTTCTACGGCGTGGTTGACCAGCTATCCTCGATGGGAGTCAAGTTCGACGACGAGGTTAAGGGACTATAGCTGTTGTGTACATTGCCAGACTCGTGGGAGACCGTACGAGTGTCTATGATCGCTTCTGCTCCAGAAGGCTTGGTCAGTCTGGAGTTTGCCAAGAGCGGGGTATTGAATGAAGAGATGCAGAGACGTTCTCAGGGCACTTCATCCACATCCCATTCAGAGACGCTGGTTTCAGAGAGCCACGAAAGGGGTAAAAGCAGGGGTCCAGGCGATGGCAGAGACAAAAGAAGAGAAAAGTCCAAGGGTCGGTATCAGGACTCGGAGTGTTACCATTGTGGCAAGAAGGGCCACATCAAACGAAATTGTTTTATTTGGAAGAGAGAGAAGAAGGGCGACAAGGGAAAACATGGCGAGAACACTACAGTGGTGGCCTCGACACATGGAGGCGATCTGAGAATTGTAGGTGATGAGCTAGTTATGAACCTCACATGCGATGACAACTCTTGACTGGTGGACTCGGGTGCTTCAGCGCACGTATCTCACAACAGGGTACTATTTACTACTTACACAACAGGCGATTGTGGAATATTGAAGATGGGCAATGGAGATGTGTCGAAGACGGTTGCCATTGGAGATGTAAATTTGAGGACAAAGACGGGTGCAGTTCTTGTTCTTAAAGATGTTCCGTCATGTCCCTGATATCCGTTTCAACCTGTTATCGGTTGGAAGGTTGCATGACGAGGGTTTCTTCAATCTCTTCAGGAATATCAGTGGAAGCTTTCCAGAGGTTCGATAGTGATTTCCAGAGGAAGTAAGAGATCCGGAATCTACTATATGAAAGGGAGCGCACAGGGGCCACAGGAGGTGAATGCAGCTACTGATCCGTCTACCGAGTTGTGGCACAGGCGCCTCAGCCATATCAGTGAGAAGGGGATGAGCTACTTGGTGAACATGAAGGTGATTCCCGGGCTAAAGTCTAAAAAAATAGAGAGGTAGATGCACTGTTTGACCGAGAAGCAAAATATGGTGTCTTTCCAAAGTTAACCAAGTTCAAGGAAGTCTGCGTTGCTCGAGTTGATTCACTTGGATATTTATGGTCCTATGAAGGTAAAATCTATTGGTGGTACTTCTTACTTTGTAACTTTTATTGATGATTGTTCCAGAAAAGTTTGGGTCTATGCCTTAAAGACCAAGAATCAGGTGCTGCCCACTTTCAAGGAGTTTCAGGCCTCCGTTTAAAGGGTAACGGGCAAGAAGCTGCTATGTGTTAGATCGGACAATAGAGGCAAATATATTGCTCCCTTTGATGCATACTGTAAAGAGTAAGGGATACGACACCAAAAGACTCTGCCAAATACACCTCAGCTTAATGGTGTTGCGGAGCGGATGAACATGACGCTGATAGAGAGTACGGTATTTACTGTCAGAAGCAAACTTATTCGGTTGCTATTATGGTGAGGCACTTTACATAGCTTCTTATGTTATTAACTTATCTCATAGTACTCCTTTGCAGGTGATGTGCCTGACAAAATATGGTACGACAAAGAGCCGTCATACAATCACCTACAAGTGTTTGGTTGCAAGGCCTTCGTGCGTGTACCGAAGGATGAAAGATCTAAACTTGAGCCAAAGATGAGGCGGTGAGTCTTTATCGGTTACGGTCGGGATGAGTTTAGCTATAGACTCTACAACCCAGTGGTAAGAAAGCTCTACAGAAGCAAGGACGTGGTATTCAACGAGGATCAGACCATGACCAATACTCAGGATTCGGAGATACCTTCTGTTGCTGAGGAATTGCCTGAGTTAGAGTTATTTTGCTTCGAGCAGTTTCCAGAGGACAACGCAGAGTATTAAGTTATGGGGGAGCCAATATATGAAGTTGCTCCCAACCTTGATCATCAGCCTGCTGATGGTGGTCTGGATGATCTTTAGGAGGATGAGCATATCGAGGAGACAGTTCCTGAGGAGGAGGCTATTGGTATACAGCCAGCACCAGTGGTTCCATTGAGGAGGAGCGATAGAAAGCATCGACCATCTATGAGATACTCACCAGATGAGTATGTGCTACTTACTGACGGTGGAGAACCCAAAAGTTTTACAGAGGCTATGAAAGACTAACACAGGCATGAATGGATGAAGACCATACAGGAGGAGATGAGTTCCTTGGAGGCCACTCTACTTATGATCTGGTACGATTTTGAAAGGGCAAGAAGGCTTTGAAGAATCGATTGGTATTCAGAGTGAAGCAGACAAATAATGCTACTTGCCCTCGATACAAATCAAGGCTGGTAGTTAAAGGCTACGGTCAGCGAAAATGCATAGATTATGATAAAAAAAATTGCTAGTCGTCAAACAGTCTTCTAATCGGGTGGTGCTAGCATTGGCAACTAGTTTCAACTTGGGAGTCGAGCAAATGGACGTGAATACGATATTCCTCCACGGTGATCTTGAGGAGTTGTTGTACATGGAGCAGCCAGAGGGTTTTTATGAGAAGGGCAAGTCACACTTGGTCTGCCAGTTGAGGAAGAGCTTGTATGGTCTGAAGCAGGATCCGAGGTAGTGGTACAGGAAGTTTGAGTCATTTATGGGGGAGCATGGTTACGCACGGATGACATCGGACCACTATGTATTTGTGAGATATTTTGCCGAGAATGATTTTATTATTTTACTACTCTATATTGATGATATGCTACTGGCGGGTCAGAATGCCACTAGGATAGCAGAGTTGAAGCGCCAACTGGGCGTAGCCTTCTATATGAAGGATTTGGGCACAGCGAAGACTATTCTTGGGATAAAGATCAACCGAGAGAGAGAGTCCAAGCTGCTATACTTGTCCCAAAAGAAGTATATTCATCGGTTACTTTAGCGTTTCGGGATGGACGGGTCAAAAAAAGTGAGTAACCCCCTTGCGGCTCACTTTAAGTTCACTGAGGAGTAGTATCTATCTACCCTGGACGAGAAGGAAGATATGGAGCCGATTCCATATGTCTCAGTTGTGGAAAGTCTTATGTATGTTATTGTGTGTACGAGGCCAAACATCGCTCAAGCAGTTGGCACAGTTAGCAGGTATACTTCCAATCCTGGAAGGGTACATTGGAGTAGGGTTAAGTGGATTCTACGATATCTTCATGACACTGCCGATTGAAGACTTTCTTTTGGTGGTGACGAGCCAAAGCTATTTGGGTATACCGACGCTGATATGGCTGGAGATGTAGACACGAGACGATCAACTTCGGGCTATGTAATAATGTTTGCTAGTGGTGCAGTATCGTAGAAGTCGAGATTGCAGAAGTGTGTTGCCTTGTCGACGACATAGGCATATTACATTGCGATGACTAAGGCTTGCAAGGAGTTACTGTGGATGAAGAAGCTATTACAGAAAATTGGGCTAAAGCAAGAGCAGTATCCTTTGCTTTGTGATAGTCAGAGTGCTATTCACCTTGTGAAGAACCAAACATTTTATAGCCGGTCCAAGCATATTGAGACCCGGTATCATTGGATACGGGATGTTGCGGAAAAGAAAGAACGACGCTTGAGAAGGTTCATACAGATGACAACGGAGCGGACATGTTCACAAAGATTCTTCCAAGGGAAAAGTTTGAGTACTACCGGCGGATCGTCGGAATGACGACCCCCTCCACATAGTTGTGAAGGGGAAGATTTGTTGGAGTTTGTGGGGTTCCCAACCTATGTGGAGAATACTCCGGAGTGCAACGAGCGCCATCCGTGTGTCGAGAAAGCTCAAAAAGTACATCGAGCGTCGTGTATTGGAACATTTATAGTAAGCAAATATTATATTGGATTTACATCTTTGACTTTAGTTATATATTTATGATTGTATCTTTCATATATTAACTTTCCATATAATTGAATTTCCAATTTATGGTAAGCTAATTTATGATTTAATTTCCATTAAGTATATGATTGAATGTAATTGGATTTTCATAAATATTTTTTGCTTCTATATATAGATTTCCATATGAAAACCCTAATTCATGCAAAGGTTTATATAAAGACTCATGCAATATAAAACAACTTTAGAGAGTATCAGGTGGAAAGAGTATAATTGAAATGACCTCCAATCATTCTTTCTCCTCTCCAAATTGATCGCCTTCACTCTGATACCAGATGTTAGGAATCAGACATGTCCTACAAGCATTCCAACACCGTGTTTGATGGTGCCCGCAGTAAAAACTTTAGGCTAACCCACCTGAGATAACCAATCCTTGTCTAATAAACACCAAGCACAGATAAAGATAAGTATATGGCGGTGACTACGTCACCTGGACAAATCCCAACCTTTATAACTTAAGTAAAATTATAAGATTGACAAAATCAATGTTGAACCCTTTGCCCTAATTGATTCAACCCCTTCACCACACTCATGAAGAAAAAAAAGAGATTATAATTGAAATCACTCACCAACCATAGAAATCTCCCTGAGCGAAGGCGACGTATTCTCCTCTTTCTTTCTTTTGTCTTGGATAGCGAAGTCCTAAGAGCAAAACATGGAGTTTCTCTTAGATTTTCTGTGGACAAGCACCCTGAATCTCCAACTTGTGCTATCCTTTGTGCCTCTAGCTTCCTCCTATATTTATAGGATAAATATAGGATTAAAAAAAAATCCTATTTTAGGTCATAATATGTTTTCTTAAATAGAAAACCTTAAAATAAGAATTCTATTCCACCTAAAATAGTCCATCACTAATTATGGATGTCTAAATATGGTCAAATTAAATATTTGAGACAAATTTAAAATTTAATCAAATCTTACATTTAATGTAGATTTCTAAATTATATTAAATTAAATCTTTGACCATATTTGGGCTCCAAAATTTACTAAATTCAGACTGGACCCCAATAATCTCACCCTCCAATCTGATGAGAGGGTATTGACCCTATGGCTTCTCAACTAGACTTCATGCTTGTCGTCCCACGACAGAGTTCCTGCTCCCCCATGCCACCGATCTCTGATCTCCCGAGTTACTTTGCATCTTCCTTCGTCTCCAGCTCCTCGACCGTCACCTCGACGCTAGCTTCAATGCGTAGCACCTTCTGTACTACTGGTGTCACAACCCGTACCCGGATATTCGGGCACGAGTAACGTGGTTATGCCCAACCTACGTCACAGAATCGACGATAGAACGCTGTCCTGGTTATTTCTAACTATCTAACATCTCAACAATATAATATGATACCTGTCAATCATCTCAACTCCAAACGGAGGAGCAATATGGTATCTCACACGTATATCTAATCTCAATCACAGAACAAACTAAGGAAGAATATTGCACGAATGGAATAGCGAAGGAAAGAATAAGGTACAATCCACAATATAAAATAATAATACATCTATGAATCTCAACAAAGAATAGTCTAATACAAGAATCACCAACATATAAACTAAACCTCCTCAGTCACTGGTATTATTTTCTCCTGCTCTAGGGGAGTATCCTCTAAAGTCTCACCCTCTTGAGGGCCGTAATACGTGGGGCACAGCTCCTCTAGCCAATCATCTGAAAAATATATTCAGTCAGGATTGGAGCGAAGTGCATACCTCTGAATGCAATTTCAAATACATAATCGAGCATATATAACAGCAATAAAAAAATACAAGATCCACAAGTAGTGAGAATATACAATACATGGTGACCAAGCAATAAGCACAATAAAAACTGGAAAGTAAATACAGGAAATAAACTGCAAGTAGAGAACAAGAATACTAGCTACGTGATATAGAGTGCAAGTTCGTTATGTGATCGGCTTAGGTTGCACATGAGGTATAAAGGTAACTCCATTATACGTGAGGTGTATAATCGACATGCACATAAGATCAATAGGACTTTGATCACATAACCAATTCCTACTCCGCCTCCCCAACCAATACTCATGGATCCAATCACGACAAGTTACGTACATGATCACGATATAGTCATACTAGCACACGAAATAGTGGATGCACAAGAAGTACATGAAAGTCAATACCCGATGCACATGATAAAATACATGTGACTGGGTACCCGTTGAACACGGTAGGGGATAACACCTCATGACGGGATCCATATAGCACCAGTCCGTGAAATTATTGTGTGTATACAATTCTAGAACATGCATATATACAATATTATGAATTAAAAATAATCAAAAAAATATACTCACTTGAAGTCCTGAGCAAAGTGTGTCTCTCGATGTCCAAGATGGTGTCTCACAACCTATATATGGTATGTTGCATCAATACAAGGTTCTAAAATAAAAAATAAGTAAAATTAATGCAATTCTAGGTCGATATGTCATTTCTAAGTCAAACCAATAAATTCTAGGTTGCAAGAGTCTAGTGCTAAGTCACTAAGTCAATATACTATAAAACTATGCTATGCTAGCGAAACTAACACCCAACAATACTTCAAGGAGCCGTATCCTAAGATACGCAAGTTTACTAATAAAAAAATAGATTTTTATGTATATATATAAGTCAAATATTATGATAATATCTCAAACAATATAATTAGGATACCTTGGCCTTGCACCAATGCGTATCGCAACTACCTTGATACCCAAGCTCAATACCATGGTTATCGACCCATAACCTTGGGGATACCTTAGTACTTCAAGGTAACCCAACTGTAAATTAACTAATACATATATACCTATCTCAAACTAACACTAACTCTATAAACTAATACTAATATATATATATATATATATATATATATATATATATATCAAGTTAACATAGTTAGTTACTAATAGTTACATAGCTAACTAATAGGGTAAATATCTATACTATCAAGTAGAGATACTAACTAATACAACTTCTATTAGCTAACTATTACAATTAACTACTAACTAACTATCCATCCCCTAACAAGTAACTATCCCTAACCACTTAACCAAACTTTGCTAATTCTAGAAACCTTAACTTGCCAATCCTACTGATACCAACTGACCAAAACCTTGATAACTCATACCCAAGTAACTGCTCACACAACTAATAACTAACTAACTCAAACACCTTGACTGAAACCTAACCTTCCTGATATGAATAACCAGCTGAAACACTGAAAACTAACTAAACCAACTGGACATAACTTAACCCTACTGAAACCAGAATCCCAAAATCCCAAAATCAACCCATCTTGAACAGGAACTCAAAGGATACTAAAACTGCATAGAATGCAGACACTGATACACAGTGCCTGATACACTGTAATACCTGAAACATCATCCACTGAACTGCACAGTGTCTCACTGTGTGCTGTGACTGTTGCTTTCTTCACTATGAAGACTGCTACTGTATACTGTGAATGGTTGCACCAATGCTCACTCCAAACTGTGTGCACAGTTACTCTCCATTACCCGAGCTTCCTATATTGGCTGCACGAGTACTCTGTTGTGCTCAAAGCTGTTGGTTGTATTCTCCTTACTGAATGTATGATTAGCTGTGCAATTATACTAGCTGCAGTGTGCAATCACACTTGCTGCAGTGCTATGCTAGCTCAGTTGCTGATTCAATCTCGATTACCTCTACTACAGTTGTAGCTGCTGGTTCAATCTTCATTTAAAATATGCAGAGCACATAGTGACTTGCTGCAGTCACTGATATCCTGCTGGTCAACCCCCTACTGAATAACATAGCACGAGCAGCTGCTACTGCATTGCTTGCAGTGGCAGCAAGGCCTACCTGGATGTGCACAGTACCTGTGTCGAGCCCTTCACCATACACAAGGTAACAAGCACAATAACTAATAATATATCCCCTAACAATATGCATCACTAAGTAGATATATATAAAAATAGAGATATACATATATCACTATATCACTATATACTCCTATAATGTATATAGACATAGACCACACTTATACTCAAATCCCAAGTACACATATATACACCAACGTATATCTATATAAACATATACACATAGCTCTATATATCTAGATACTCTCTCCTATACACACACATAGACATATATATATACATAAACCCAAACTCTAAATTATATACTCCATATAATACCTAGATAGGATATACAAATATAAATACATATGCACGTATAGGAAAATGGGCCAAACAACAAACACATGGAGCGCATCGAACCAATATCACACTTTCTCTATGATACGCTTGCGATACGGCTCCAACACACAACCAAACGCATCACGGAGGACATGTACAAGTCTAATATATAAATTATAAACAATATATATAGTAATTAGAGTATCTATGTGTTCGTGTCACAATATGATATGCACAAGGCCCCGTGTCAGAGAAAACCCCCCAAAATCAACCTGTTTCGTCAAATTGACGAGATACGGCCTACACGTATCCAATTATGGATATGAAACTAGTCACAAACAAACAATCAAGTGTCAATTAGATCAATTGACAAGCACTACATGTGCCAATCTTGGAATTCTCCCAAAATTGGCACCAAATTGGTCATAACTTCCACCGTAGGTCTCCAATTGACCCAAAACAAAATTCTATGGGTAGCCTATGCATGTGGGTTAGTTTCTCATGGTAAAATCTCAGATCTAGAGTCTATTAGAAGAAGGAAAACTGAATTATACCTATTGGAAGATGGATTGGAAAACTGAATTATACCTATTGGAAGATGGATTCCCAATAAAAGTCCCCAATTAACAAGTAGCTCCTCTCCTTGTAGATCATGGCCTCCTCCTCCTTGCTCCTTGCTTCCTTCTTGTAGATCCTTTGTGCAGCAACCTCAATAATGAAATTAGAAGGGGATTGGTTAAGAATTGGTGGAGAATTGATGAGGGAATGGAGGGAATTTGGAGAGGGAAATTGTAGATCTAGAATTTGGAATTTGGAATGAAATGAATAATTTTCTCTCTCCTCAAGGAGGGGGCCAGCCTATATACACTCTTCATGCAAAGTGAAAAGTCACAAATACCTTTTGCGGCCTCTCATGAAGAAATTAATTAGGGAAGGAAGGTTCTAGTCTAATGGTTTCACTAATTAATCAAGGCTCCTAATCCATGGGCCTAATTCATGGGCTCAACTTAGACTAGTCTAAAAGTTTGTTTCATGCTTTCTAATTAAATGGTTAGGTCCACTACAGAAGTCCAAATAAATCTACACTAGCAACAAATAATAATATAATAAATAAATAAATCATGCCATGCACAAATATTAATTATAAATAATTCTAAAATAATTAATATCCATTGACAATTACCAAACTACCATTGGATGAAAATATGAGGGTGACAATTGGGATCCTGCCGACATCAATGACACAATTGAGACCAAACTCCCCGACTATCAGTCACACCGTGAGTCTTGGCAGCCTGTCCCCCACTTTCATCTTTTACCGAAACGTGTTAATATTTCGACGAGCTTCTTCATCCTTGGCTGGCCCAATCAAGCGGATGGTGCGATTCTTTCGAGATTCGAACTCCTGAATCTTTCCACCTTCGTTGTCACGACCCACACCCAGAATAAGGGCACGGGTAATGAAGAACGCCTAGCCTACGTCGCAGCATCGACGGTAGAACGATGTCTGGGTCAACCATACTATTTAGATATCTCTTACAATATATATAAGGTATCTATCAATGTCATCTTAAATCCAAATTGAGGAACAATATGGTATATGATAATGGTAAATAATACTCAATCACAAAATAAAACTAAAGGAGAATGAAAGCATGATATAGAATAAAAAATAGGAAATAAGAGTCACAATACATCCATAAGTCCAAATCCATAAGTCTAGACATAGTCACAACTAAATAATATATACATGCCAAGAGTCTAAAATAAGACTAATATAATGCCCAAAAATATGAAACTAGGCCTCCTCGGTCACTGGCACTAGGTTCTCCTGCTCTAGGGGAGAATCCCCTAATGGCTTGCCGTCCTGCGGTCCGTAATAAGTGAGACACTACTCCTCAAGTCAATCATCTGAAAAATATACCCTATCAAGATTGGAGTGAAGTACAAAACTCTAAAAGTAGTTCCAAATGCATTGTAGATCATATATGACAAGTAATAGAAAAGAATACAAGATAACTAGCAATAGAAAATGGAAATAAACTAGACTAAACGTGTAAAATACTGGAATAAAAGAACAGATAATATGGAATAACTGCAAGTAATGAAAATAGATAAACTAGCTAATGTGTCATAGACTACAAGTTCATTATGTGATCGGGTTAGGTGAACACAAATACAATATGGTAACTCGATTATACGTGTGATATGTAATCGACATGTACACGAATATACTGGGCTTGATCAAATAACCAACTCCTACTCCCCCATCCCCAACCAATACTCATTGATCAAATTATGACACGTTACGAACACCAATATCAGCACACTGAACACGAGTAGTGTGTGAACACGAAGTACATAATAATCAATACCTGATACACACGTTAAAATACATATCAAAGAGTACCTGCTAAACACGGTAGGGGTTAACATCCCATTGCATGATCCATTTAGTACCAGTCCGTGTAGCTACTATGTCAGAATTAAGTAAAAAATTCTAGAACAAGTGATATATACACTATCATGAAATAAAAACTAACAGAGAGATATACTTGCCTCTGGTCCTGAGCAAAGGTCTCTCGATGCCCAAGCTGGCGTCACACAATCCTATTTAGGAAACATCATGTCAAATGGTGTAATGAATAAGAAATGAGTTAAAAATGAATCTAATATGCTTCCTAGGTTAAATTCTAAGTCATTCCAGCTCAACTAAGTCATACTAGGTCCAACTAAGGTTATTAGCCTAAATTGGTCACTAATTATTCAATACTAGCTTGTACTAGGTATTACCTTAGTTATACTGAGTCATACCTTAGTTTTTAGGTCAATACTAGTCAACTAGTTAATATTACTAGGTATACTAGCTAATAAGGTAATACTAGTTAATTAGCTAATATCAGATAATAACTTACACTAGGCATAATAAATATATATCCATATATAACTTGGCCTATACTTGATACCCAAATTAATACTTTCAATACCTTGCCTCAATTGATATCTTGATATCAATATATCACTACTTGGTATCAAGATACTCTAAATCACTCACTCCAATACTTTGTATCTTTGATGCCACACTCTGACCTTCCTCAAAACATCTAGGATACCTTCACTAGACCATATCCCCCTTTGGTATCACTTTACCCATACTCAATACCATATTAATACCCATTGTTCTACTTAACATCTACATACTAGTTTACCTTGGCTCATAACTTGTTTGGACTCAAAATCTAATCCTGGGCACTCACCCTTGCCATTTGTCTCCAAATATCCCTTCCCCTCTAATTGTTACTGCTACTACTGTGCATCAAGTCTGCAGGAATGCATTTCCTTCATAGTTGCCCACTATTACTATTGCTTACCTGACATTAACCCCCCTTAGTACCATACTGGTACTTCTACTGCACATCAGAAGAGTTGATGTGCTACTGCTCATCACCCTCGATGTTGTATTATTCTACTTGAGTCATCCTATAGTTCCCCTCCTTTCCCTTCTGTTGCTGCTAATCTCGTACCATGAACCCCCAACTCTTTTTCGTGTTTCAGACCACTACAACCCCTCTAATTGCACTTGGTTAAGCTTATTGTGTGTGTACAGGTACACACACACCACTGGATAATTGCCCAATTTCCCTATTAAATATTCCACATCACTGTCACCCTAATGACCCTTTCCACTTGCTGTTATATGTTGCTCGATGGGTCAAAAAGTTGTTGTTGCAACTTGTTTCATCTGTTGTTATTGTTGGTATAATGCAACTAAGTTGCTGCAAGAACAAGCTTTAACCCGACCCCATATAATCACACACCCTGATGCACTGCCCTAACTACCGATGCTACCCAACTGTATTCAGGTAATACACTTCCTGCTCTGAGGCAAGTGACTCGATTAAAGTTACCACATCAAGTGATCTGCTGTTGCTGCTACCAAAATATTTTAAGCCCGACTCCCTCCTACCTAATATCCAAGTACTGATATAGAGTATCTCAGGTTGACACCACCTATAATATTCCTATAACTCCAACATTCTCTCTCTGCCCTCACTGCTCGAGTCCACACTTGCTGTGCATTAATGTGCACAACACAGCTAAGTTCTCTCTACTTACTATGTTCACAGCCACACAACCCCACTCACACAGTCACTAGATCACCAACACTAATTAGGAGTCCAATCATCAAACACATTAAATACATACTTTAGGACACTCATGATACACCTCAAGCAAGGTGCAAAACTTCTAATTCCTTACAAACAATAATTGTACACATCTATATCATCATAAGATAACTAAAGTAACTTGCTAAAATGAGAATTGAAAAATAATTGTACAAAACACCAAAAATAGAGCTCTGTATTACACGGTATCACACTGTATCATGATACGGCCTACTCTTATCCAATTGTGGACATGTATCTAGTCCGACAACTCCGATCTAAGTCTAATTAGATCGAATTGGTCTCATGACACAATTGATGTGTCAATCTCGTAATTTCTCCTATTTGGACACAAATCACAATGTAGAAATCATAATACACAACAAAAGAGCCTAGAACTTCTTTTTATAGGTAGCCCTATGCCATGAGAGGGTTCCTAATAGTCAAATGCATGATTTGGAACCTACAATAAAGGTGAAATCAGAATTGTACCTATTGGGATATGAATTCCCAATAAAATATTCAATGAACCCGATCTGGACTTGATCTCCTTGCCACGAGTCCTCTTCCTAGTGCTCCTTGCAAATCCAAGCTCCAAGGCTCCTTGCTAGGTAAAATTGAGGGATAATGCAATTAAATTGATGGTCAATTGATGGAGGGATGGAGTGAATTGGGTATCTCAATATGAATGCAAATGAAGAGGAAAGAGAGAAGAGAACTCCCTTAAAGGGCTGGTCCTTTCCCTCTTCCTCAAGTCACCTCCAATATTCTATTTTGCCCCTACATGATGAATTATGGAGAAATAATTAGGGAGGCTATTTTGGGAAATTTTATACTAATACAAATTAGTCTAATCATCCTAATTAATTAGAGGGAATGGGTCTAATGGACCTAGTCCATGTTGGGCTCACAAGTTGTCATGACAAGTCTAATTAGGTTCATAAATTATCAAGTCTATTTAATAGGATAGCCCTCTAACTATAATAAATAATACAAATCACAAATAATTATTTCTAACACTCTAATTAATATTGTGATCTATAAAAATAAAATAACTAGGCCAAATTCCTCAATTATCCCTAATTAGAAAAGTAAGGGTGACAAACCTACCCTCCTTAGAATAATTCCGTCCTTGAAATTTAAAGAAAAAACTAGCTACAAAATGATCACATCAAGCAAGAAAGAATTAAACTCACGGCTCAAACATATAAGGATATTGCTCGCGCATCTCGGCCTCTCGCTCCCAGGTAGACTCACCTGGAGAGTGATGCCTCTACGCGATACATAACAAAGGAATCGTCGGGTTCCGTAGTGTCATGCCCCGATCTCCCGCAAGTAATCAGCCGTCCCTGCTAGGTGCGAATCATCGTGCCACCGCTCCCGCGGGACTGATCTTTTCCCATCTAGGTGTGGTGCCGCACGAGCGTAAGACGCGACCGTGCAAGGCCATGATCCGAAAAGGCGGTAAGAGGTCTAAGCTACAGGGTCGCACAGATATTCCAAGTGCAATGGAATAATAAACGCACAGGCAATTATAACAAGTTCACAGAGTCATCAATAGCGGAAGCATTGAACAACACAATTATAGAAATAAAATAAGGTCATTATTGATATTGAATAAGTGTTACAAGCGGTGCTAGGCCAAGATTATAAGTCACTCAAGCCTCTCTCTCTCTGAAACCGTAAAAGCGTGCCAAGTGGCTATAATTGTGGAATGATTGCATAGGCTTTATTCCAACATTATGTCTTATATATGTGCTTCAGTTCCGGAGCAACGCTCCAAGGCTTCAGAGTGAACTCCGAGCCTTAGCATGCACGAAGGAGACATCCGCACCGAACGAGATTTCCCCGCCCCTACAAGCAAACTAGTGGGTTATAAGTATATGAATGCACTGGTGGGAAGGCTTCTCGCCTGCTCAACAAATCTAAATACGTTATAAAGGTTCCGTGCACCAACTATTAAGTTATCTTTCTAGTCGTGACTTAGGATCAATTTCATGACAATGATGTAAAGCCTAACTCGTGTGGCAGTGCACCGTATGATATAAAGGAATACGGCAAGACTTACCAAATTATCATTCGTCCTTTCCTGTCCAAGGTAAACCAAGTTAAATCAAGCATGAGCATTTATAGTGAAAACCAGGGGCAATAGCATGTGCAACCACAAGTGTTGTGAGCGATATTATGTTTCGGGTGCACGAGTTACACGGGTTATCCAGAAGTGTTGCAGAATAGGTTCAATTATTCAAATATGTACAAGTGTGTTAAATTCATATCCGTTCAGGTATTTTTGATTTCTAGGCGCAATGCAATGACTCGCACGCGGATTGCCGCTAAGCGAGGATGACTTATCTATATGAACTGGAGTCACTGGCATAGTCATAAAGGATGAGTCATTGAAGAGAATGGTATACAACGAAAGAACAAGGTGTGTTACAAGCTATCTCGTCCAGTACAAGAGACTCTATCCGCCTTTATCTGCAAAGGTGGCACACGCATTAGCGGCTACGCCGCCCTACTCTAAACATGAAAGCCACGTAAAATTTTATTCCAGATCTGATCGGCCCCGGTGCCCCGGAGACCGTCTGTGGAATAAGATCCAAAGATCTTCTTTGTTTCCAAGTTATCTGCGACATGCAAGTCTTGGTCTTCCAAATTTATAACTTGACATGATAATTCATGATTTTGTTCTGAACGAGCATTGCTCTACGAGCTATGATTCTTGATTTACTTGACATGATTCTCGTTCAGTGTTCAACTTGCCTTGATGCATTCCCCTGGTTCGGGGACTGCCTTGGGGACCTAACGGTCCCGGATACTTGCAGGTTCATATTGCATAAAAGAACTATTTGATAGTCTTCTGGCTAACTAGATGCATGCATTATACAGATAATGTTACTAGATTGTGGCATAATTGTGTGGCAAATATTAAAATGAGGCAACAAATACAAGTTAACATATAAGCAGGTAAGCATACATTTATATGAAACATAAAGATTTACGTTGGCACGGGTCTAAGGGTAGAGCGAAGAGTCAAACCGTAAAGGGACATACCGAGCGACATAATCTAGGGACGTGCAGTATAAGCAGGTGAATAGTACACTACGAAGAGTATACAATGATCTACACAAGGCATAGCGGGGTCTAGTTACACAAGGAAAAGGTAGCATGTGAGGGTCCATTTATAAGCAAAGTTTCATTTCCTTGTTCTAACACAAGCAATACAAGTTGAGATTATTCTCTTAGCTAGGTGCGTTGGATTTTTTATTAGTATGCAGGGGGTGATTTACCTAGAGACAAGCATGTATCGTCCATATTTTAAGTGTGCAGGCTAAGCAAAGATAAGTTTATCGTAGCCACCCACCTTATCTATGATTCTCCTCGGTCGAGAGATACTCCGAGCGAGTTTTTGAAAGTCTAAGTCTAAACTTCTGAAGGGACAAGTCTGGAAATCTTTTGCCTCAAACGATTTATCTCGCTGAGAAAAATGGGTCGGGTTGTTGCACTTGCGCCATTTGAATCAGCTTTCCGCTTGAACGGAACAGGTCGTCACATTATACACCACTCAGAAAAAGTCTTATCATCGATAATTCCTGAGCATAAGCCGTTCTATCGCACTATCGAATCTAACTCAAGCATAGCAATCGATACCACTTGATTAGTTTTAATACAATTTCCTACTCGTTCCTTATTATCGTGTTGCGTGTATACTAGGTCGGTCTCTTTGAATGACTCTATCACTCAATCCAAGTTCTGACTCGATCTCTATTGCGCCTTAGCGTGGAACATATATCTCTTAATGCAGGGTACGTTATAATCCTTTTGTGATAACGATCTAAGGCTGAGGCAAACTTATACAAGTCATTATACTTGTCCATTTGAGTCTAACATTTTTACTTGTACTAGCATTTGAGATCAGCATATCGCGAGTTTGGATCGTGAACATATTCAAAGCTTCCTTCAAACATATGTATGTCAACCAACTTAGCGATAGCGAAGTCTTTGCACTCGAGTTCAACATATCTCTAGGTCTTGGATCGTGCACACGTTCAAAGCGTCCCTCAAACACATACCTTCAACCAAACATAGAGATAGTGAAATTGGACAAGCTACTTGCAAAAATCTCAAGGGTTCTCATCCTATGAATCACAAGGATACTTCCGATAGGGTCAATCAAATTCCAAGTCATTTTTTCAATAAAACTCAAATCAAGTTTTGTACTATTGTTAAGTATGATCTATTCGATCAACCGACTAGCGTCCATTCTTTTGGGTCAAACACAACATACGTTTTCCGTTCCAAGTCTAACTCTAATTCTTGCTGCCCCCACTTTTATGGCTTCCTAAAGCAATATTCTATAGTCGGTCACACAAGTTCTTTCACTCAGCACGGGGTCATCTGCCTAATTGCTAGGTCAGCTTACAAGGTCATAGGTACAAGTTCAATCACACGATTAATCATACAAATTCGTCGCACGATGCTCGTCCCAATTTCTAAGGTCAAACTATTGTTCATTTGCACGGAATATTTTACCCAATCTCATTTCACTCAAATTTTTAAACATCGAGAATAAATCATCCTACACACAATAACACATTTGTTTGTACAGGGTTTGAGTCCGTTCAGGCATTCCATAATATATCCAAGTAGTAGGACAAGTCTAGCAATTAGCGTAGTCTATCTCCTTTAGCATGTTTGATAGAGAACTCATATGTCCTTTTTCTAAGTCTAGACCAGCAAGCCAAGATTCAATTCTAAATCTTTGATTATAATTCTAAGTTGTCCAACAAGATTCATGTATCCATTCACGAAACCATCGAGCATTATTTACTCCAGCTTATAGGCTAATTGATCCAAGAAATAATTTCGATTCACTTGCATTCCCAAATTTGTCTTATTATTTTGAACCAAAATCAAGACGATCCATAGGTTGTAACGCTCCGATCTCGCACAAGTTTGATCATCCTTGTTGGACTTGAGATCACCATGTCAACGCTCCTACTGGATAATCGTCCTAATCCGGGTGTAACTCATGTACGAGCATAGAGTTACGCTCACACAAGACAATAATGTCGAACGTTATGGTTATCTTCAAAATGATCGAGACACCTTAATGTTTCACTTTGTTCCATCCAAGTTATATATGTTTATCCACCAAGTTATGTCCGTTCATGCCGTGATTATAATCCGTCTAGCAAAATTATTCAACTTTAATATTATAGTTTGATAAATCCATAGTCTATTTCTGGCATTCCTTAAGCAACTAAGTTCAAATATTCAAGCCAAAGTCTATCCACTTTTGTTATATTCCATTCATCGAGTTCGTTTGGAATAATCATCGAACATGTTCCCGTGAGTTCGATCATCCCAACTGTACGTGAAATCACCATGCCGGCGCTCCCGCAGGATAATCGTTCTCGTTGGGACTAATTTCCAAGGTTATCCTTTTGAACTAGATTCAAGATCGTTCTTCCAAACTCCAAGTCAAATCCATTATCGCTTTCCTCTTTCATCGAACCACAATATTTCTCCTTGGGCTAACTTCTATTCGAGCGATATTTTTATTCAAGTTTAATCTAAAATTGCTCACATGATTCTCCAAGTTTCCAATAAGTTTTCTTAACCAAGATATCAATTTTTATTTCCATGAATCCCAATTCAATATAAGCCTTATCACTTGGTTCAAGATATTCTCAAATTTGTTCAATCCAACTATCGTATGAGACCTATGAATTCGTTTGAACATTTCTAAACTGATCCATACATCACTCAGGAATCGAGTCACCTAATCAAATCCTCAATCGGTGTTCACATTAATCGCTAGCATATTCACCAAGTCGTTCTTAGAATTCTTGTACGATACCTAGCATTCGCTTGATAAAATCTTAGTCTCGTATATATCCTGGTAATAGTCATCCAAGTAAACCATATTTGATTTGTATCTTCCAACACGAAATATCGTCCGGGCTATTCTCAAAATCCAAGCACGATCTCTATATTCGCCTAAGCGATAAATCTGAAAATATTTCTATCGGTTGCCATTATAAGTCTGACTTATCCTTTACAAAACGATATTCCAATCTCGCTTGCAACTAGCTTGCACCAAAAGGGTCTTGGTGCACGATACTCAACACAACTTAGCCGAAAGGCTGTGTGCATGGCTAACCGTTTGAACGATATTCTATTCCGCACACAACTAGCTGGGTAATCATGTATAGGTATTTGGGTTTGCACATAACTTGCAAATTCTAGCACGAGTCTACTTCCACAATGTCTAGCACAGGTCGGCACAAAGGCCATCGTATCACAATTTTGTACAAGCAATCATATCATTCACATACAGTTTTTGAAAGTATTTAGACTTATTGTTTTAAAATATTCCATCGGGTCAAAGGGAGATGGTGTATGCATATAACCCACGAACGAGCTTTCAAAACTAAGAAAATTAAAATAAATCCAAAGGCGTAAAGCTATGATCTAATACTAATATGTCATACCTCGATCTCCTGCAGGTAATCGGTCGTCCCCGCTAGGCACGAATCACCGCGCCAGCGCTCCCACGGGACTGTTATTTTCCCTCTGGGCATGATGCCGTAAGAGCGTAAGCTGCGTCCGTGCAAGGCCATGATCCGAACAGGCGGTAAGAGGTCTAAGCCACAGGGTCGCACAGATAGTCCGAGTGCAGCAGAATAATAAACACACAGGGAATTGGAAACAAGTTCACAGAGTCGTCAATAACGGAAGCATTGAATAACACAAGAATATAAATAAAATAAGCTCTTTATTGATATTGAACAAGTTTTACAAGCGGCCTTCGGCCGAGATTACAAGTCGCTCATGCCTCCCTCTCTGAAATAGTAAAAGAGTACCAAATGGCTTTAATTATGGAATGATTACATAGGCAATATTTCAACATTATGTCTTATATATGTGCTTCAGTTACGAAAGCAACGCTCCAAGGCTCCAGAGTGAACTCCACGCCTTAGCATGCATGAAGGAGGCATCCGTACCGAACAAGATTTTCCTGCACCCTACAAGCAAACTAGTGGGTTATCAGTACATGAATGCACTGGTGGGGAGGCTTCTCGCCCGCTCGACAAATCCAAACACGTTATAGAGGTTCTGGGCACCAAATATTAAGTTATCTTTCTAGTCTGGCCTTAAGATCAGTTTTATGGCAATGATGTAAAGCCTAACTCGTGAGGCAGTACGTCGTACGATATAAAAAAACACGACGAGACTTACCAACTTACCATTCGTTCTTCCTTGTCCAAGGCAAACCAAGTTAAATCAAGCACGAGCATTTATAATGAAAACCAGGGGCAATAGCAGGTTCAAACACAAGTTTTATGAGCGAGATTATATTTTGGGTGCTCGAGTTACACGGGTTATCCAGAAGTGTTGCATAATATGTTCAATTGTTCAAATATGTACAAGTGTGTTAAATTTATATCTGTTCAGGTATTTTCGATTTCTAGACGCGATGCAATGACTCGTACGCTAATTTTTGCTAAGCGAGGATGACTTATATATATGAACTGGAGTCGCTGGCATAGCCATAAAGAACGAGTCATTGACGAGGATATTATACAACGAAAGAACAAGGTGTGCTACAAGCTATCCCGTCTTGTACAAGAGACTCTATCTGGCTTTATCTACAAAGGTGGCACGCGCGTTAGCGGAGATGCCACCCTGATCTAAACATGAAAGGCTCATGAAATTCTATTCCGAATTGGATCAGCCCCGGTGCCCTAGAGACCGTCGGTGGAATGAGATCCAAACATCTCCCTTGTTTCCAAGTTGTCCGCGACATGCAAGTCTTGGTCTTCCAAATTCATAACTTGACATGATAATCCATGATTTTGTTCTAAACGAGCATTGCTCCACGAGCTGTGATTCTTGATTTCCTTGACATGAATCTCGTTCAGTATTCAACTTGCCTTGATGCATTCCCCTGGTTCGGGGACTGCCTTGCCAACCTAACGGTCCCGGATACTTACATGTTCATATTGCATAGAAGAACTATTTGATAGTCTTCTAGCTAACTAGATGTATACACGATACAGATAGTATTACTTGATTATGGTATAATTGTGTGACAAGTATTAAAATGAGACAACGAGTACAAGTTAACATATAAGCAAGCAAGCATGCATTTATTTGAAACATAAACATTTACGTTGGCACGGGCCTAAGGGTAGAGCGAGGACTAAAACCGTAAAGGGACATACCGAGCGACATAATCTATGGACGTACAGTTTAAATAGGTGAACAGTGCACTATAAAGAGTATACAATGATTTACACAAGGTATAGCAGGGTCTAGTTGCACAAGGCAAAGGTAGCATGCGAGGGTCCATTTATAAGCAAAGTTGTATTTCCATGTTCTAATACAAGCAATATAAGTTGGGATTATTCCCTTAGCTATGTGCAATGGATTCTTTATTAGCATGTAGGTGGTGATTCACCTAGCGACTAGCATGTATTATCCATATTTTAAGTGTGCTGGCTAAGAAAAGACAAGTTTATCGTAGCCACCCACCTTAGCGATGATTTGCCTCGATCGAGCGATACTTCGAGCGAGCCTTTGAAAGTCTAAGTCTGAACTCTTGAAGGGCCAAGTATGGAAATTCTTTACCTCAAATGAGTCATCTCGCTGAGCAAATTGGGCGTCATTGCACTTGCACCATTTGAATCGGCTGTCCGCTTGAACGAAATAGGTTGTCACATGCAGCACCTTCTCCCTACGATCCTTAATCTCTACCAGCTGCTCTGGTTAGCTGAGAGTAGGACCGACCTCGATCTTCGAGTGATCCAACACATGGATAGGATCTACCATGTATTATCTCAGCTGTGACACATGGAACACATTTTGCACTCCCTCTAGTACATGCAGAAAATCTAGTCTGTAGGCCACTGCTCCGACCCTCTCAAGAACACCAAAGGGTCCGATGTATTATGGACTAAGCTTTCCGCATCCACCAAAGCGAATCGTATTCCGTGTCAGAGAAATCATCAAGAATACCATATCGCCAACCAAGAACAAAGCACAGCCTTAATACTCCGACTAAAATAAGAAATCACAAGCAATACAAAACAAAACCTATACCTCAAACTCCAAAGGTCTCCGATGGCTATCGGTCCAATGCCGCTATCTGTCCTGCGCCACCCGAAGTCTATCTTAGATAAGCTTCACCTTCTCAGATGCATCTACGACCATCTCCGATCCCAATAAGGCTCTCTCACCAACATAATCCTAAGATAATAGAGTATTGCATCTCCGTCCATACAACGCCTCAAATGGTGACATCTCGATGTTGGCCTGGTAGTTTTTGTTATAAGTAAGCTATACCAAGTGAAGGTAATCCTCTCAAAAGCCTCCAAAATCCAAAACACAAGTGCGTAGAATATCCTCGAGAGTCTGGATAGTCCTCCCCGACTGCCTGTCTGTCTGAGGGTTATATGCGGTACTAAACTTGAACTGGATGCCCAAGCTAGCCAACATACTCATCCAGAAGTGGAATATGAAATGACTATCCTGATCTGAGACTATGTCTACAAGAACTCCATGCAATCTGACTATATCCCGCAAATACATCTTCGTGAGCTTCTCCGTAGACGTACCCACCTTGAATGGAAATAAGTGGGCAAATTTGGTCAACCTGTCTACGATGATCCAAATCGTGTCTTTTTCTCCAGGAGAATGCGAAAGCCCTAAAATAAAATCCATCATCATATGCGTCCATTTACACTCTGGAATGGGTAAAGGATAAAGCAGTCCACCTAGCCACTACCTCTCCGTCTTTACCTGCTGACATACCAAGCATCTGGATATGAAGCTCGCCACCTCCCGCTTTATACCATACCACTAAATATGCTCTCTAATGTCTCTATATGTATCTTTTTAGTACCTGGATACATAGAGTACTGAGATCGATATGCCTCCTGAAGAACCTCCTCGCGCAATGCTCCACCCGGCACACACAATCTGGTATCGTGCTGCAATAATCCATCCTCTGCAATACTGAAGTCCTTTGCCAATAAGATCTGGACCTACGCTTTGATGCTCCTCAGAGACTCATCCTCGAATAGTGCGGCTCTGATCCTGTCCATCAACTCTGACTGTACCTGAAGTCTCCATATCTGTGTTGCAACTCCAGGAACTAATACCTTAATTCCCAAGCTATCAAGATCGGCCAATAAGTGTTTGTCCCTCGTCAAGTAAATAGCTACTGGATACCTGCTAAAGGCATTAGCGACTACGTTGGCCTTCCCTGGATTATACTGCAAAGAAATATCGAAGCCCTTCATCAACTCCAACCACCGCCGCTGCCTCATGTTGAGCTTTTTTTTTGTGTAAACACATACTTCAATCTCTTTTGGTCTATTAAGATCTCCACAGGCTCTCCATACAAGTTGTGCTTCCATAGCTTTAGAGCAAAAATGACCATTGCCAACTCCAAATCGTGGGTAGGGTAATTCTTCTCATGAGGACATAATTGCCTGGATGCATAGGAAATTACTTTCCCATTCTGTTGTAAAATACATCCCAAACCCTTACCCGAAGCGTCACTATATATAGAAAATCCTCCTATCCCTGATGACAATGTCAACACTAGAGCTGCAGTCAACCTCTTCTTCAGCTCTTCAAAAGCGGCTTGCCACTCCTCTGTCCAGACGAACTCTACGTCCTTATTTGTCAGCCTAGTCATCGGCTCTACAATCTTGGAGAAGTCCGGAACAAATCTTCGATAATCGCCTAAAATTCTAAGAAAGCTCTTGATCTTTTCCACTGAACTCGGGGTGGACCACGACTCAACAACTGATATCTTCTTCGGGTCTATTGAAATCTCGTCTCCTGTAATCATATGCCAGAGGAATTCAACTTTATCAAGGAAGAACTCACACTTTGATAGCTTGCCAAACAGTTTTTCCTACCTGAGAGTCTCCAGAACTATCCTTAGGTGCTTCTCATGCTCCTCCGGGATTTTTAAATATATCAATATATCATCAATGAAGACTACAACAAATTGATCCAAGTGTAAACCCTCTAAAAATTTTAAATTTTATTTGAAATATGTTTTTTAAATTATTGAATTTCTTTAGAATATTTTCATAGTTAATTAGAAATTAAATTTCTTGATATATTTACTTATATAAATATTTATTTAGAATCATTTTTAGGCTATTTAAGTTTTTTGGAGATTTTTCTTAAATTTTTGGATAATTAAAACATAGGAAACATAAATTTTTAGGACTTTTATGATTTACTATGAGACTATACTTGCATGTTGATCCTACCAAATATTTATTTTAGGTTAAAATATTTAATTATATTTTTCTGTAATTTATTTAGAATTTTAAGGAAATTATTTGAATTTTTTTAAAATTATTTAAGATTTATTTGGATATATATAGTCTTAATATTAGATAGATGCTAATTTAGTGTTAAAAGATATTAATATGATTATATATATAAATTATTTGTATTATATTTAATTCTATTTAATATTATAAATTATTGAGATAAACTCAAACTCCATTTTAAATTAATTCAAATCCTGAGCCTACTAGGAAAACACCTTCATGCATATCCTATCCTTATTTAAACTGATCATAATCATATACAAATTAGCCAATCATAGTCGTATTCAATTAAGTAGTCTCCACCATTATAAATACATATTAGAATTATGGAATAAACTCTTATTTTATATTTTTCTTCCCCAAACCCCATCTTTTTCGTCCAAAAATAGTCGAAATTCGTCATATATTCAGCCTCATTTCGGACTCCAAACGCGCTCCAGTTATTTTTGTTAGAACCATATCAAGGTTAGTTTTCTGAATAAATAAATTATTTTCATAATTTATGAACCTATTTTTCCAGAAATTTCAAAAAGTGCCAGCTGTCCAAAATCAGACGTATTTTCGTATTTTTGAGATTTCGGGAGATCTCGAACTCGGAATTATGAGCTGTTTGAAGTTTCAAAAATTTAACATGATGAATTTTCATAAAATTATTTTTCCAGAATTTAACATGCAAGTTTAATCTACTGTTAATTCATGCAACATAGACATAAATAGAAAATTACCAAAAACTATCATCTTTGCGCCCTTGTGGCCATGACTCTTTACCGACTTGTGATTTTATGAAACCGTCGATTCTTGCATTCATGTAGTGCTAAAATCTATAGGATTTTATGCATAAATCCAGGATTTGAGTTGGTTGACTTTTTGGTCAATGGATTGCCTTGATTTGCATGCCACGGATCACAAATCAGTATAGTTGACTTTTTTGGACCAAAATTAGGGTTTAATAATGAAATCAGATTATAATAAGATTAAAACACTATTTTAGGTTATTTTATTCAAAATTAAAATATATTAAAATGGAGGAACATATTCACCCACTTTTGTAACCTAACTTGTTTAATTTATATGACGGGTAGATCGGACGACGCCTTGAGTTGGAACTTCATTCGTTTTCAGAGCAGGCAAGATACCTTACCAAATTGCTTATAGTACTTTGCATGCTTATCATATTTTTATATATTCATTATATATGTGTTTTCTTTCAGTCATAATTATATACTATATATGTTGACACACACTTGACACAAAGTATCATGGGAGGGGAGGACAATTAGTAGGCGTATGGGCTACTCACTCTGGTAAACCATAATAACTAGCACGCACTACAGGAGTTGTGTCACAATGGTCGCTACCCTCGCGTTATGTCGATTGATGGTGTCACGATGGTCGCTACCCTCGCAGTTTGACGGTTGATGATGTTCATGGACGTGTGTATTAGTTATGAGATAGATAGAGTATCCTACACCTACCCATATGTCGAAGGTTGTCCTCACTATGCATTTTTATATAGATTGCCTAGTACAACGTACTTATATATTTTCTGTCTATTATACATGTTTTACTATATTTAATTGGCATGCTTCTATGTATCTTGTTACGTCCCTCTGAGGACCTGGTCCCTTTCCAGGTGTAGACAATCATGACTATTCGTAGGAGCACGGATCAGGATTTGCTACTTATCTCTTTTTCGATGAGGTATTCTCTTCGAGCCTCATTGATCATTAGATATATTTATGTGGTTTCTCTTATATACTAGTTGGTAGTGGATTTGTCTCCACCCAACTACTTGTTCTTATCAAGCATTTATACTTGATTCAGTTATATAGTTGATTGGTTATTTGATTCTGTGGATGAGATCTAGTTATGCCCTGCGACTTGTGAAAATATATATACCATATGTGAGTTAATATTCATATTATAGCGTACGTATGTATTATGGTATCTATATATTGGGGTTGCCATATACATACGGCTAGCATGCTTATGTATTCCCTAGCCCTACGTTTTTTTGGACTGGGGCATGACATATTTTTGTGGTGGTCCATGCAGGTCGAGAGCATATTGTCTCGGTTACGTTACTGTACCGAGCAAGCCTGCGCATAGGATTAGAATATAGGATCTCATCCACTTATTTAATCACCTCCCTTGATTTTATTTTGCATTCTTATTTGATTGCTTGTATTGCATCTTGCTTGATCCTTTCACAACGTTAATCTTATCTTTTCTTTCATGCTTGATAGGGTTTAGAAAAATGACTTGTATTAGGTATATACCCTCTATTATTCAATAACACTATTAGTTAAATTCTTGTAAGTTGGATAGTATGCCTCATAACCTAGTATCACAAAGTCCTTTTGACCTATTAATGAAGTGTAATTAATTGACACCAACTATAGGCTTGTATAAGAAGATAGTGTTTATCTAGACTGTAGAACTTAGAGGCCCATACCCCCATTTGGTTGGCTAGAGACTTAGACAAGAAGTTAGTATACAACTGTAGACGCACAACACCGGTCGAGTCTTATCTTCTTTGTGAACTTGAATTATTTTGTACCTTCTTTCATCATAATCTAGCATACTTATATTTTCTAGACTACCTCAGCTTATGCTGCTATTTTATAGCCTAGTTTTGCAAGCTTATTCTTTTATCGAGCTTGTTCATGACATATGTGTTATTGGGGATACCTACTAATACATTGTCTAAATCAGAATCAGTGTATTGCGGTCTGATCAACCTTAATGCACTTGGTTCGCTCTTTGCATGACTACTTTACGTGGATTGAGATATAGTTGACTCAGCATGTTAGACGAATATACTTGCCCTTTAGACATATCCGAGCGTATCTTACCGGTTACATAACTGTACTGATATGAGTATGTGAATAGGAATTTACCAAAATAAGACTTCAATCTACAACTGCCCCAACAACTCTCTTTTTGAATTCTTTAAATCGCCTTGAACCCCGTACATGTATTCTATTACCTCCTCCTTGAATTATTTATTATTGTTTTTCATTTTTCTCTATTTCGGAAAGACGAACGCTCGTGCTTGGTATAAGTTTGATACACGGAGACTACTAGATATACCCCATAGGCCAATTACCTTACTTTGTGACTATCTTTTGTGATTAAGGGCATATCACAATGTGATATATTTGGGGTTAAAACTTTTGAGGATATGTTAATATTTTAACTAGAAGGCATACCCAAGATGCTAATAGATGACATAAGTAGCATTAGTAGTATACTCTTTCCTATCACCATCTCGTCCCCTTGGGTTGCTCATCTTCTCTTCCATATCCATTCCTTCTCCCATGCTTAATTCTTCCTATCATAGTTGCATCTTTTCGTGCCAACATGAATTGTTTGATTTACTTCAAACTCACCCTTATTTTGTTAGTTAAAACATAAATGGGTTAGTAATAATTAATAACTAAAAAGATGAGTTCATGATAACCCTTATGTATATGGACTATAGCAATATCTGTATTCTCTTATTATTTTTAGACCATAAGTAGAATCCTTTAGTCTAATAGGAACTAGTTGGATTGTTGAAATATTTCATACTTCTAACAGTTTTATAAAGTTAATCAAGACCTTAATTGCTGCCCTAAAACTTAGACTAAGCTTAGGAAATGGTTGAAGACACTTGTTACAAATTGATGACTATAAAATTATTGGCGAGGTAACGACAGTTATAGCTAGACTATTATAGTAGAGTAGTCGAATTATTTGCAGACATACTGGCCAGGTGGTGTGGCAGTATTAGACTACGGTACTTGACGGTTACAGAGAAAGATCATAGTTATGAGATTCCAGACAAGTATCCCAAAATTCTCGACCCAATGAATAAACTCGCCTTACAACCTAGACAATAGCCTCAAAAGACTTTGACTACTAGTAGAATTCTTGTAAGTTGGGTAGTGTAGACGAGTTAGAGGATAAAAGAATAGTGTATAGCCAATAAGAGATAAAAGTGTTAGGGTGGCTGATCATAACCTTTTAGGAAGCACTGCTAGCTAGCAACGAAGTGTTAATAGCTATAGTGAATTATTACGAATATAGGTTAGTGTTAATTTCGAGGACAAAATTATTGTAAGTTGGATAGAATGTAAACACCCTAAAAATGTTAAATTTTATTTAAAGTATTTTTATTAAATTATTGAATATCTTTAGAATATTTTCATAGTTAATTAGAAAATATATTTCTTGATATATTTACTTATATAAATATTTATTTAGAATTATTTTTAGGCTATTTTAGATTTTTGGAGATTTTTCTAAATTTTTTGGGTAATTAAAACATGGGAAACATAAATTTTTAGGACTTTCATGATTTATTATGAGACCATACTTGCATGTTGTTCCTACCAAATATTTATTTTAGGTTAAATTTTAAATTATATTTTTTGTAATTTATTTAGAATTTTAAAAAATTTATTTAAATTTTTTTGAAATTATTTAGGATTTATTTGGATATATATAGTCTTAATATTGGATAGATGCTAATTTATTGTTAATAGATATTAATAAGATTATATATATAAATTATTTGTATTATCTTTAATTCTATTTAATATTATAAATTATTGAGATAAACTCAAACTCTGTTTTAAATTAATTCAAATCCTGAGCCTACTAGGAAATTAACTTCATGCATATCCTATCCTTATTTAAACTGATCCTAATCATATCCAAATTAGCCAATCCTAGTCGTATTCAATTAAGTAGTCTCCACCATTATAAATACATATTAGACTAATGGAATAAACTCATATTTCATATTTTTCTTCCCCAAACTCCTCTTTTTCGGTCCAAAAATAGTCAAAATTCGTCATAAATTCAGCCTCATTATCTAGTAGTTATGACGACTTAAAAAGGCCATATTTTTCCATATCAAGGTTAGTCTTCTAAATATATAAATTATTTTAATAATTTATGAACCTATTTTTCCAAAAAATTCTAAAAGTGCCAGTTGTCCAAAATCAGACGCATTTCCGTATTTTTGAGATTTTGGGAGATCCCGAAGTCGGAATTATCAGTCGTTTAATGTTTCAAAAATCTGACATGATGAACTTCCATAAAATTATTTTTCCAGAATTTAACAATGAAGTTTAAACTACTGTTAATTCATGCAACATAGACATAAATAGAAAATTACCAAAAACTGTCATCTATGTGTCCTTGTGGCCTTAACTCTTTACCGACTTGTGATTTTATGAAACCGTAGATTCCGTTATTCATGTAGCAGTAAAATATATAGGATTTTACACACAAATCCAGGATTTGAGTTGGTTGACTTTTTGGTCAACGGATTGCCTCGATTTGCGTGCTACAGATTACAAATCAGTATAGTTGACTTTTTGGGACCAAAAATAGGGTTTAATAATAAAATCAGATTATAATAAGATTAAAATACTATTTTAGGTTCTTTATTCATAATTAAAATAGATTAAAATGGAGGAACCTATTCACCCACTTTTGTAACCTAACTTGTTTAATTTATGTGACTGGTAGATCGGACGACGCCTTGAGTTGGGACTTCATTCTTTTTCAGAGTAGGTAAGATACCTTACCAAATTACTTATAGTAATTTGCATGCTTATCATATTTTTATATATTTATTATATATGTATTTTCTTTCGGTCATAATTATATACTATATATGTTGATACACACTTGACACATAGTATAATGGGATGGGAGAACAATCAGTAGGCATATGGGCTACCCACTCTGGTAAACCGTAGTAATTAGCACGCACTATGGGAGTTGTGTCATGATGGTCGCTACCCTCACGGTATGTCCATTGATGGTGTCACGATGGTCGCTACCCTTGCGGTATGACGGCTGATGGTGTTCATGGACGTGTGTGTGAGTTGTGTGATAGTAGAGTATCCTACACCTACCCATACGTTGAAAGGTTGTCCTCACTATACATTTTCATATAGATTGTCTAGTACAGCGTACTTATATATTTTCTGTTTATTATGCATGTTTTACTGTATTCAATTGGCATGCTTCTATGTATTTTGTTACGTCCCTCTGAGGACCTGGTCCCTTTTCAGGTGTAGACAATCATGACTATTCGCCGGAGCACGAATCAGAACTTGCTACTTATCTCTCTTTCGAGGAGGTCTTCTCTTCGAGCCTCATTGATCATTAGATGTACTTATGTGGTTTCTCTTATATACTAGTTGGTAGTGGATTTGTCTCCATCCAACTACTTATTCTTATGAAGCATTTATACTTGATTCAGTTATATAGTTGATTGGTTATTTGATTATGTATATGAGATTTAGTTATGCCCTGTGACTTGTGACAATATATATACCACATGTGAGTTAATATTCATATTATAGCGTACATATTTATTATGGTATCCATATATTGGGGTTGCCATATACATATGGCTGGCATGCTTACGTATTCCTAGACCTACGTATTTTGGGACTTGGGTTTGACATCAAGTATTTATGAAATACCGTATTCATCAGGTTCATGAATTCCGCCGAGGCATTGGTCAACCCAAACGAAATCACCAAGAACTCGAACTATCCATACCGAGTCCTAAAAGCTGTCTTCGGAATGTCTTCTTTCTTCACTTTTACCTGGTAGTACCCTAACCTCAAGTTTATCTTCAAGAATACTTTGCTTCGCTCAACTGATCAAATAGATCGTCAATCCATGACAACGGGTATTTATTATTGATAGTAAGGTTGTTAAGAACCCTGTAGTAGATACACATACATACCGACCCATCCATCTTCGGTACAAATAATACCAGAGTACCCCACAGGGATGGACTAGAGCAGATGAAGCCCTTGTCCTGCAACTAATCTACCTACTTCTTCAACTCTACTAGTTTGCTGTTGTTCACCCTATAGATGTGCTATGATATTGGCTCTGTGCCTGGCACCAAGTCTATAGAGAACTCCACATCTTGGTTTGGTGGCAACCCTGAAAACTCCTTCGGAAAGACGTCCATATACTCTGTAATCAATAGATGTGGCAGCTTCTGCTATTCCACCATAGCTCTACAGAAGTCTCCCTCACTCTACTCTGTTGATCCTCTGACGAACTCAAACTCTGGCTCTCCTTGGGTCTGAAATAAAACCAAGCCTCCACGATATTCGATACTAGCATAGTGCCTACTCAACCAATCCATCCCGAGTACTATGTAGTAGATCGGAAGTGGCATTACGAGTATACACTCGCTGAACTCTTGGCCTCTCAAAGAAACTCTATGATTCTTGCAAACATCACTAACCAGGATAATTCTACCCCTGGTCGTGATCTTGCAAGTCCTCACCAACGGTTTAGTCTCAAGATGATGCTTCAAAGCAAAAGATAAAGATACAAAACTATGTGAAGTACCGAAATCAAATAAAGCATGACTTGGAAAAGAATCAAGATAGACTAAACCTGAGATGACATCACCAATTGGCTCCCCTTCTTGACGGTCAAGGCGAAAGCTTGACCCTGCTGTGCACCTCTCTAACGCTGCTGGTGCTGTACGAACCTCTGCTGCTGGGTCGGCAACATAGGTCCTCTCTTCTGTCCTGCTGGTGGTCTCGTGTGTGCTCTCTGTGCCTGGGCCCTACCTTGAGCTGGACAAGTTGGAGCCCTAGGACAAGCCCTCAACTATTGGTCTCCTGATCGGTAGAACAAATATTGGCCTAATCTTATCTTGCACGCATCCCATCCATGTCCCAACTTCTTACAGAATGGGCAAGGAATGGCCAGCTGAGCTAGCCACAGAATCTGGTGCGCTTGCTAAACTAGCGCTCTAGCTGGTATGGGGAACTGCTGCCTCAGCTACTAGAAGTGTCTCTGATATTGCTGCTGAAAGTGAGGCCACTTTACTGTCCTCGCACTACTGCTAACTCCAAAGGGATCCCTCACCCTCTTGGAGCTAAGCTCTAAATTATCCTCTGCCTGCTGTGCCTGTGCTAGGATCTTCTCAAATGTAGTGGTGCGATGATCGCTAGTATGTGATTTGATTTCCTTGTTCAGACCATTTTTGAACTTTTGGGCCTTCCCCGAAGTTTTTATCCCTCCATAAAGCAGCCCAATCTATAAAACTCTACCGCATACTTGTCCACTGTCATACTCCCCTGGATGAGGTACTAAAACTGGCTCTCTAAAGATGTCAAAGCCACATCCGGAAAGAACTTTTTCTTGAAAAGCTACTTAAAAGTTTCCCAAGTAAGTCTCGGTGTTGAGATCCTAGGGTCCGTCCTGAACCAAGCTAATGTGATGTCAAACATCATGCTCCCTGCTGCCTCTACCTATACGCTATTTGGAATATGCGCCAGCTATAGGTTCCTCTCTATATCTTTGATCTAATCATCAACATAAATAATCTCCTTGGTGCATTAAAAGTCCTTCGGCCCTATCCTCTTAAAGTCTATGATAGTCTCCGGCCTCGGCTGCTGCGGGGTGAACTGAGGTGGAGCTACCTGTAGATGGACCAAGGTAACTCTCTTGACTGCGGCAAGTGAAAGCTGGTAGGCATTGTCAATGCCCTATCGCATAACCTCTTACTAGCGCTGATGGGCCTATACATGGGCCGGCTGTGCCTCAATCATCTGCTGAAAGAGCGCAAACACCTACGTTAGATCAACTGCGGGTGGTAAAGGTAGAAGCTCCTTTGAGACTGTCGGCATTGTCCTCTGTACCAGAGGTGGAGCACTCCCGAAAGCTGCTACGGGAGCGCCCACCAAAATCGGTAAAACGACCCTCTGAACTAAAGTTGTTGGAGCAGTGTCTGCTGGTGCCCTCCTCAGAGGCGACGAAGTGACTGTCCTCGCTGACACTGCGCCTAAGTGCTAGGAACCCATCTTCGGTGGCATCCTGAAGACAGATTGAAACAAAGGAATCAATATTGAATAAGTTACAATATTATCAAAGATGGAAAAAATTATTTAAAGTAAAGCAAGCATTCAAAGAGATAAGGATTACAAAACAGATATTTGGAAATGTTCCCTAGTTGTAATTGAGTATACTCTCAGCCTATATTCTATATCCTAAAGCAAGATCATAGCAGTATCTCAAACTTAGAGTACTACTACGATATCGCACTTGTTGCGACTGTGGACCTGCATTGGCCACTACTAAAAATATGTCACGAACCACACCCGGAATAAGGGCACGAGTAGTGAACAATGCCCAGCCTACACCGTAGCATCGATGGTAGAACGCTGTCTGGGTCAACCATACTATCTAAACATCTTATACAATATATATAAGGTACCTGTCAATGTCATCTCAACTCCAAACAGAGGAACAATATGGTATATGATAATGGTAATTAATACTCAATTAAAAAATAAAACTAAAGGAGGTTAAAAGTACGATATAGAATAAAAGAGAGAAAATAAGAGTCACAATAAATTCATAAGTCCAAATCCATAAGTTTAGACATAGTCACTCCCAAAATAATATATACATATCAAGAGTCTAAAATAAGACTAATACAGTGTCAAAAATATATAAAACTAGGCCTTCTCGGTCACTGGCACTAGGTTCTCCTGCTCTAGGGGAGAATCCTTTAATGGCTCACCGTCTTGCAGCCCGTAATAAGTGGGACACTGCTCCTCAAGTCAATCATCTGAAAAATATATCCAATCAGGATTGGAACAAAGTAGAAAACTCTGAAAGCAGTTCCAAATGCATGGTAGAGCATATATGACAAATAATATAAAAGAATACAAGATACCTAGCAATAAAAAATGGAAATGAACAAGAGTAAACATGTAAAATACTGGAATGAAAGAACAGACAATATGGAATAACAACAAGTAATACAAATAAATAAACTAGATAATGTGCCATAGAGTATAAGTTTGTTATGTGATCGGGTTAGGTTGAATATAAATAAAATATGGTAAATCGATTACACGTGTGATATGTAATCGACATGTACATGAATACACTTAGCTTGATCACATAACCAACTCTTACTCTCCCATCCCCAACCAATACTCATGGATCCAATCATGACATATTACGAACACGAATATAAGCACACTGAATACGAGGAGTGTGTGAACACGAAGTACACGATAATCAGTACCCGATATACACGATGAAATATATGTGAAAGAGTAACCGCTGAACACGGTAGGGGATAACATCCCATGACATGTCTATTTAGTACCAGTCTATATAGACACTTTGTCGAAATCAAGTAAACAATTCTAGAACAAGTGATATATACACTATCATGAAATAGAAACTAACTGAGAGATGTACTCGCCTTTGGTCCTGAGCAAAGGTCTCTCGATGCCCAAGCTGGTGTCACACAATCCTATTTAGGAAATATCATTTCAAATGGTATAATGAATAAGAAATGAGTTAAAAATGAATCTAATATGCTTCGTAGGTCAAATTCTAAGTCATTCCAGCTCATCTAAGTCATACTAGGTCCAACTAATAGCCAAAATTGGTCACTAATTATTCAATACTAGCTTGTACTAGGTATTACCTTAGTTATACTGAGTCATACCTTAGTTTTTAGGTTAATACTAGTTAACTAGTTAATATCACTAGGTATACTAGCTAATAAGGTAATACTAGTTAATTAGCTAATATCAGATAATAACTTATACTAGGCATAATATATATCCATATATAACTTAGCCTATACTTGATACCCTAATTAACACTTCCAATACCTTTCCTCAATTGATATCTTGATATCAATATATCACTACTTGGTATCAAAATACTCTAAATCACTCACTCAAATACTTTGTATCTATGATGCCACACTTCGACCTTCCTCAAAACATGTAGGATACCTTTACTAGACCTATCCCCCTTTGGTATCACTTTACTTATACTCAATACCTTATCAATACCCATTGTTATACTTAACATCTACATACTAGTTTACCTTAGCTCAGAACTTGTTTGGACTCAAAATCTATTCCTGGGCACTTACCCTTGCCATTTGTCTCCAAATGTCTCTGCCCCTCTAATTGTTACTGCTACTACTGTGCATCAAGTCTGCAAGAATGCATTTCCTTCTCTGTTGCATACTATTATTATTGATTACCTAATATTAACCCCCCTTAGTACCATACTGGTACTTATACTACACATCAGAAGAGTTGATATGCTACTGCACATCACCCTCGATGCTGTATTATTCTACTTGAGTCATACTACAGTCCTTCTCCTTTCCCATGTGTTTCTGCTAATCTCGTAACCATGAACCCCCAACTCCCTGTCGTGTTTCAAACTACTACAACCCCTCTTGTTGTACCTGGTCAAGCTTATTGTATGTGTGCAGGTACACACACCACTAATCATTGCCCAATTTTCCCTACTAAATATTCTATATCACTATCACCCTAATTACCTTTTCCACTTGCTGTTACATATTGCTCGATGGGTCAGCAAGTTGCTGTTGCAACTTGTTTCCTCTGTTGTTATTATTGGTATAATGTAATTAAGTTGCTGCAGGAACAAGCCTTAACCCGACCCCATATAATCATACACCCTGATGCACTATCCTGACCCCCGATGCTACCCAACTACATTCAGGTAATGCACTTCCTGTTCTGAGGCAAGTGGCTCCATTAAAGTCACTACAACAACTGATATGCTGTTGCTGCTACCAAAATATTTGAAGCCCGACTCCCTCCTACCTAAAATCCAAGTACTGATATGTAGTATCTCAGGTTGACACCACCTGCAACATTCCCATAATTCCAATATTCTCTCTCTGCCCTCACTACTCGAGTCTAAATTGTAGGATCGTATGACAACTCTAGAGGAGGGTGAATAGAGTAAGTGCGTGTGCAGTAGAAAATAATCACCAATTCTAAATTCCAAGTTTGAGGACTACTTATAAACTGCAGCAATAAATATAATCAGAGTATAAGCAGAGTATAAGTAAAGTTCAGAAGAGCAAACTCAAACACAGAGAATTTTATCCTGGTTTCCCTCGTGGAGGACTCATCCAGGTCCGAGAACTCTTGCTCGGTGTTATTCCACTATTGGTTAAATAGGGTATACACGTGCCTTTGATCCGAAGAGCACGATAACTTCTTACAACACGAGATTTTGATCCGTAGAGCTCGAAGACTTAAGACAAAAATAGAAAGTAGCTTTTAAACTAGGCTTGTACAACTCGACTCAAATTCTAATCAGAATGGCATTTGTGTACTTAGAAGGAAAGGATGTTGTCTTGTGAATGAGAGAAATTAAAGCTCTTTGAGTAATAGAGAAGAATAATGTTTGAGTGAATAAGTTATGTTAAAATATAGAAATTCTTCTCTATTTATAGGATTTTTCTGAGTCGAGTTAGGGCTGAGTTCGGATTCTTTAACATTCATAAATTTGAACGTTAGAGCCTGGACATCCGGAAGAGGAGGCTGACTAGGAAATCGGTTCAGGGTAACCGAGTTCGGTCCGAGTTCGGGTAAAAATTGTACCGAGTTTGGTTAGTCATTTTTTAGATTGGTTTGACTTGGATTTTTGAGTGGATTTGGGTTTAGGCTCAAATCCAAAAGAATTATTGGTCTGGGTTGGCTTATGAATGAGTAGACTTTGGATATAGGTTCAATCTAAATGTCAAAATTTTGTTCCGACTCTCATAAGTCCTTAGACTCTAAAAAGTAAAAATTACATAACAAAGTAAAAAGAGTAACCTAAACATAATCATCTTGTAGCAGCTTATGACGAAGTATTGCGATATAATTTTGAACAAATTCATCTAAGTTGCAATGTATTGATTCATAGTTTGGATCGATTATTAAAATTGGTTTGACCATGACTAGATGGGACAACAATCTCCCCCATTTTGATAATTGACAAAAATGCAACTGATACGACAACTAAGATAAGACATATATTGTGCACGCAATAATAGATATGTAGAAATATTTCTCTCCCGATATCTCGATATGTTGCTCCTCGAAAATAAAGGCTTTCTTGCAATATTGGTATCTCGATATGTATGTCTCCCCCATTATCACTTTATCGAAATGGGAAACCTCCCTCATAAAGTTGGAGCCAAGGTAAACAAAAAATGTGACGCAAGGAATGACATATTAAACAAAACAAATATAATGGAAGCAACCATAAAACATTCTATATGAACATTTTTGTAAATGAAGAGAAAGATAACTTTGTCAAAAGTTAACCAAGTTAAAAACATCATTGATCTAAAGGTAACATCTCATAAAAGAAGCATAACTAGAAACATAGAGATTAACATCATCTTATAATGCTAATATTATCATTAAATTCTAAGCTAATGATCTCTACTATACTACTGATCATCATCACCGGTCTCTGTCGAATGGTTGGGATCATAAAAAGCAGCAGCATGATCAAAGTATCTCTGAGAATATGGATCATCAATGCGGTATAGTAAAGGAAGGATCACGAACCATGTGAATTTGTCCGCTGCTAGGGTACTGAAAGAAGCTGTAACACATATCCATAAAAGAGTTGGATATAGCCTGAGCCTGGAATATGGTACGGTGATCCATAGCACGATAGTGCTCATCCTCTAGTTTGTTGCGATCATCTTCCAAACGAAAGTGATCCTGGAGCATAGTGTGGAGATGCTCAAGTGTGATGGGTGGAGCAACTGAGATAGAAACAACATGAGGTGTACGTGATGCAGATGGGCCAGCACCAGAAGTAGCATCAATATGTGGCATAGGTGGTAGAGCAGGGTCAGTCCTACGGGCAGTAAAGAGATAGGAGGGCTCTGCTAGATAGGGACAATCATCTAATGGAATATCAAAGTATTAAAATATGATAGATAAATATATGGCGTACAACAGATTTTGCCTGTTCTTACGAGCTCTAACCATAGTTTAAATGATATTCTTTGGAAAACTAAATGGAATCCTAAAGTGGAGATGATAGATAGCACAAAGTTCCAAGTTTGTGATGTCATCAGTGGAGGTTTGCTTGGAAATTATCACAGAAAAAATAATGCGATGTAAGTCATAAAACCATTTGTTAAGGTGTTTGGCTTTAAGCTTACCCTGAGAATGAGGGACAAAAGTGCAAAGGGAATCCTAGAGTCGTGCCTTCAGGGAAAGTTGATTTGGTGATGTCGACAAGGAGTTCACCAGCGTTTGGAATATGAAGGATCTCCCCCAAATTGTCAGCATCAAAGTCAATATTTATCCTGCCGACACGAGAGTGAATGGAATCATCTTCATAGATGAGATTGCAATAAAATATTCTAATAGCATTAATATAGATCGGAAATCGAGAAATAACTAATTCATCAAGTCCCAAAGCATTTAAAGTAGGCAGATAAGCAGAAAATAGAGTAAAATTTATAGGGTTTCCCGAACAAACAATCATCGTAAAAAAATCATCAAACCACTCTATGGATTGCAAGAGATAAAAATAAAAATCCATCATAATCACCCTCATCGGACATTGATAGACTGAACAAGGAATATGATACGTCTTCCTGAACGTTAGACGAGGATGATTCAACAACAACTTTCCCTTTCTTAAACAACTTAGGAGACATTTAAAAGAAAGAGAATGAAGAGAAATAGATGATTTTACTTGAAAATAGATAAAAAATATGATAGAGAAACTTGAAATCCACCTGAATCCAAAGTTTGGAGAGTTGAGAACTGTTAACGAGAAAGAACCAAAAACTAGGGTTTGGAAAATTTGGGTTCTAAGGAGGAGTAAGAAGGGTATGCTGTTCTTAGGTTATGGTTTTGATGATCAATAGATAAATACAAGGAGATGGGTTTCGTTTCGAATTCTAAAACAAAGGCAACCGAGTTCGGTCTGAACTCTGCCCGAATTCGATTCCTTTGAACCATAATTCATTCGAGACTCAATTCTTTATATGAAGGTAGATCATTTTTAAATCTAGATTTTAGGGTTTTGGACTTAATACAATAATTTGTGACAAATTAATTTTTATACTGTATTCTATATTGTATCGATCATCTCAGCTTAGCTGTAGGGGCCGGATCCCAGCTAGCGGTGATTCGAAAATACTTAAAAATTATGTCGCTTAAGGTTATTTACACCTTTTTGACAGAAGGACCCTTTCGGCTTGTACCCAAAATAATTTTTATATTTACATAAATGTAGAGTAGTAAAATAAACAAATTATGTAGTATCAGAGTCAAAAAAACCTAATTCTCGACGAATAAAATTGAAGCGATCTTTAGCTAAGGGTTTAGTGAAAATGTCTGCAAGTTGATGTTCTATGTCAATAAATTCTAAGCAAATATTATCTTGTAATTGATGATCGCTTAAAAGTGGTGTCTAATCTCAATATTTTTAGTACGTGAATGACATATTGGATTCTTAGTGAGATTTATAGAGCTAGTGTTATCACAAAAAATAAGAATATTATTAAAGGATAAATTATATTCTTTTAAATTTTGTTTCATCCATAAAATTTGTGCACAACAACGTCCTGCGGCGATATACTCAGCTTCAGTAGTTGATAATGCAACCAAATTTTATTTCTTAGAAAACCAACAGACTAGAGACTTTTCCAAGAAATGATAAGTACCGCTAGTACTCTTAAAATCGACCTTGCATGCAGCAAAATTAGCATTCGAATAACTAACAAGGTCAAAGGATGTAGTTTTGGGATACCACGAGCCTGCTGTCTGATTACCCTTAAGGTACCTAGGGATACGCTTAATTGTACATACATTTTATTCCGTAGGGTTAGCCTGATATCTAGCACATAGGCATATAGAAAACATAATATCTGGACAACTAATAGTTAGGTATACAAGACTATCAATCATACCTCGATACTTACATATATTTGTAGGCTTGCCATTTTTATCAAGATCAAGTTTGGTTGATGTTGCCATTGGAGTTCCAATAGACTTAGCATTGTCCATATCAAACTTCTTTAGCAAATCTTTTGTGTATTTCGCTTGATTGATGAATATTCCCTGAGAGTTCTATTTGATTTATAATCCGAGAAAGAAAGTAAGTTCTTCCATCATGATCATTTTGAAATCCTTCTGCATACACTTAGCAAACTCGTTACATAACATCTCATTAGGAGATCCAAAGATAATATCATCTACATAAATTTGTACTAATAAGAGATTATAATTATTAGATTTTATAAATAAAGTAGTGTCAACTTTCCCTTTTGAAAAATAATTTTCAAGTAGGAAGGAGCTAAGATGCTCATACCAAGCACGAGGGGCTTGTTTGAGTCCATATAGAGGCTTTCTAAGCTTGAAAATATGATTAGAAAATTTAAAATCTTTAAGTCCATGGGGTTGTTCTAAAAAAAATTTCTCTTTTATTACACCATTTAGAAAAGCACTTTTGATGTCCATTTGAAATAATTTAAAATTATGAAAACTTGCAAAAGCACAAAGCATGCAGATAGATTCTATTCTCGCAAAAGGAGCATATGTCTCATCGTAGTCAATACCTTCTTCTTGATTGTAACCTTGAGCTACAAGATGTGCTTTTTACGAGTGACTAACCCATCCTCATTAAGTTTATTTTGAAAAACCCATTTGGTACCAATGACTAGATAATTATTAGGTCTGGAAAGGAGTTCCCAAACTTAATTCTGTTCAAATTGGTTGAGTTCCTCTTGCATTGCAAAAATCCAAAATTCATCATCAAAAGCTTCTAATACATTTTTAGGTTCAACTTGAGAAATAAAAGAAATATTTGCAATAATATCTTTAGTTGTAGAACGAGTTCTTACACCTTTCGATATTTCACCAATTATCAAGTTCTTTGGATGGTTGGTTGTAAATTTCAATCTTTTTGGTAAGCTGTCCTGATAACTTGTTCCAGTTTCATCTTCAAGAGTCTTGTTAGAGGTTATCCTGATATCTTCGTCACCATTATCACTTGATACTTGACTGTTAATCTCATCAAAAGTAAAATTAATCGATTCTTCAACAGTCATAGACTTTTAATTAAAAATTTAAAAACCTTTACTCTTTGCAGCATAACCAAAAAAATACCTTCATCAGCCTTGGAATCAAATTTACCCAAGTTATCCTTAGTATTCAAGATAAAATATTTGCAGCTAAATACTTTAAAATAACTAATGATAGGAATTCTATTAAACCAAAGCTCATAGGGAGTCTTCTTCCATATAAACCCTATTCAAAAAGTGGTATGCTGTATTGACAGCCTCAGCCCAAAAATATTTTAGAAGGTTATACTGACATGACTCTAGCCATATCGCCAAGTGTTCTATTCTTCTGCTCCCCAACACTATTTTGGTGAGGAGTTCTAGGACAGAAAAATTTATGCACAAATCCATTTGAATCACAAAAAGTTTTAAAATTAAAATTTTCGAATTTGCCTCCATGATCACTTCGGATACGAGTAATCATAAAGCCTTTTTCGTTTTGTATCTTTTTGCAAAAGGTAACAAATTCTGAAAAAATTTCACTTTCATTTGCTAGAAAATAAACCCAAGTATATCTAGAAAAGTCATCAACAATAACATAGGCATAAAGCTTACCACCAAGACTGGCGACTCTGCTTGGTCCAAATAAATCCATATTCAAAAGTTGAAAGAGTCTAAAAGTACTTACAATATTTATTGATTGAAACGAAGATCTTGTTGCCTTATTCTTTTCACTCTCACCACAGACCATATCTTTCTTAAAAGTAATTTCAGGTAAACCTCTTACAAATTTCTTTGAAGATAGCCTGGCTATAGTGTCTATTTTTGCATGTCCAAGGCGCATATGCGACAACCAGCTTTCGTCTTTGGTTGCGTATAAGCATTTTCCTGTATTGTTAGTATTTTTCGAGAGATAAAAACATATATATTATCTTATCTTATTCCCTCATAAGTTATTTTACCAATAGATCTATCATAAATAGAATATTTGTCTTTCACAAACTTAATACCATAACCATGGTAAGCCAATTGACTAATGCTTAGTAGGTTATGTTTTAATTCTGTTACTAAACATACCTCTTTAATAATAGGAGAAGAATGAATACATATATTACCATTACCTATAATATGTCCTTTTAGATTATTGCAGAAGGAGACGTATCCTTCTTTCTTCATTGATAGAGTTATGAATAGATTTGCATCACCGATCATATGACATGAGCAACCGCTATCAAGAATCCATTTGCTTCTAGTGTGAGAGGAAAGGTCCACCTACAACAACAGTTAAAGATGTAACATTTGGTACCTACTTTCTCGAGGGTACTTAGTTTTTGTAACCCATATATATGCATGCATATCAACTAATTTTCTAATTCTACATTGTCGTGTTATGTGTCCTTTAATACCATAATAATGACATATAGCAGATGTGTTAATACTTAGTGCAGAGGCATGATGTATATGTGAGGCAGTATGCTGTGATTTACATGAATACTTGTAATAAAATGCATGATTAGAAGGATCAACCTTTTTGGGCTGTGCGTTATTGGGCTTTGAGTGACACGTTAGATTGGGAAATAGTCTGTATAGGCTGTTTTCCTAATCTAATTTTCAAATTTTTGGAAGTGTCATATAACTCATTATATCTAGCAGTTAAAGCATTATTTCTAATAAATGCATCACTACTCTTTTTGTTCTCTATTTTATAATCTTCTTTGAGCTTAATATAATCCTCGTCATTTTGCTTATTTCTAAGAAGTGCTTTGTGTAAGTTCAATCTAACTAATGTTAATTCATTTAAATCACTAGTGAATTGTGTCTTTCTGATATCATTTAGGAGTATGGACAAGCTATCAATTTCAAGTTTGTGTGCCTTGAGTTCCCTCTTTGAGTGTTTGTATTTATCAAGCGGTATTTTGTGATCATCTAGAAGGTCATTAAAGTTATCACCTAGTTCATCAAATATAAAGTCATCATATAGGGGGTTTGTAGATACATGATCAAATGCTATTAAGCACACATTTGCAGTGTTACGAGGATTCTCTTCTTCTTCTTCTTCTTCTTCTTCTTCTTCAAAATCGCTTGTTTCTCTCTCACACCATATGCTTGTGTTAGCATTTTCTTTTACTTCCATATCGCTAGCTTCTTCTTCATGCATGTTCTCATAAGTAGCTTCAATAAGTTTCCAGAGTTCATATGAGGTTACACAAGAAGAAATACGATTAAGTTCATTATTGTCTAAAATAAAGTAAAGAGCATTAATTGCTTTTGCATCAAGACTAGCTAATCTCTTTTCTTCTTCCGTGTAGTCATAATAAGGTTTGTTAACAATATTTGAAGTAAGAGGAGAAATGATAGTAGATTTTTTGTAACCTTCAATAACATTAGTCCATACATCAAAACCAAGAGATTTTAGGTAAAAGCTCTTCCATGTCTTCCAATAAGTGTAATTATTTCTATCAAAACGTGGAGGTCTATCTATGGATTGTCATTCTCTTGTAAAGTTAGACATGAGTATTCTAGAGTATATAAACTAAGCACAATTTAATAAAAATCCGCTCTGATACCAATTGTAGGATCGCGTGGCAACTCTAGAAGGGGTGGGGATGAATAGAGTAAGTGTGTATGCAACAGAAAATAATCACTAATTTAAAATTTTAAGTTTAAGGACTACTTATAAACTGCAGCAATAAATATAATTAGAGTATAAGCAAAGTAAAAGTAAAGTTCAGAAGAGCAAACTCAAACATAGAGAATTTTATCCTGGTTTTCTTCGTGAAGGACTAGTCCAGGCCCGAGAACTCTTGCTCGGTATTAATCCACTATTTATGAAATAGGGCACATATGCACCTTTGATTCGAAGAGTACGCAAACTTCTTACAATACGAGCTTTTGATCCGAAGAGCTCGAAGACTTCAGACAAGAATAGAAAGCAGCTTTTAAACCAAGCTTGTACAACTAGAATCAACTTCTAATCGAAACGATACTTGAGCACTTAGAAGGAAAGGGAGTGGTCATGGGAATGAAAAAAACTAAAGCTCTTTGAGTAATAGAGAAGAAGAATGTTTGAGTGAATGAGTTATATTGAAATATGGAAATTCTTCTCTATTTATAGGATTTTTTTGAGCCGAGTTTGGGCCAAGTTCGGATGCTTTAACGTTCTTAAATTCGAACGTTAGAGCCTGGTCATCCGGAAGAGGAGGCTGACTAGAAAATTGGTTCTGGGTAACCGACTTTGGTCTGAGTTCGGGCAGAACTCGTACCGAGTTTGGTAGGTCATTTTTCTAGATTGTTTTAACTTGGATTTTTTATTGAATTTGGGTTTAGGCTAGAATCCAAAAGAATTATGGGTCTGGGTTGGCTTATGTATGAGTGGACTTTGGATATAGGTTCAATCTAAATGCCAAAATTTTGTTCCGACTCATATAAGTCCTTAGACTTAAAAAAGTAAAAATTACATAACAAAGTAAAAAGAGTAACCCAAATAGAATCAACTTTTAGCAGCTTGTGACGAAGTATTTATCACGACCCAATTCCGTAGAATCAAATGAGGCGTCCCCCGAATCGTGACCGCCGTGCGAGCCTGGAGTTGCGCCCGCACAAGGCTTTAATGATTTGCATAGCAAGCACATATTCAGAGTACGCAGATAAATTGAAATACAGATTTGAAATATAGAAAAGTTCTCTTTATTGATAATGAACATCTATTACAAACTCTTGAACGAGTTAGCTAATATGCCGAACGGCTTACAAAAGAGATGACTCAAAATGAGATAGCAATCCTGTACATTACATCCCTTTATAAACTTAAAACAATAAAGACCTCCAGGCTGGAGGACGGCTTTGCCACGGAGCTGCATTTGTGTATGAAGAGTTGCAGCTTCTGGCTTCAAAATGCTTCAAGGGGCGCGGTGAAGGTGCGCCAACAGTTGGACTGGATCGGGTAGACGACTTCGGCTCCTCGCTCGGTTCGCCTTGGTGCGGAGAACCTGTTTCAACGAGGGTCAGCATATCGAAATATGCTGGTGAAGGCGAGCTAGCCTGACTATACCAATCAACACGTTGTTTAGTGAAGCATGCATATTTGTGGGTTTCTATCTTGCCTTAGTTCATTTACAAGTGAGCAGCATATAGAATTATACTGAAAAATGAACGTGCCACCGTTTGGTAGATTTTACCTGCCCGTCTGAATTACCTGCACAATACTTACCATGCCTTCCCTGCCATGAAGACACAAGTTAGTATGCAACAGGTTTAAATATACACGATGATCACTGGCGGGATGCCACAATGGACAATAGTCACTGGCGGGAATGGTATGCAGCGAGTGAACAAGGAGCGCTACCTGCCACCCCGTCCAGCACAATGGACTATACAATAGAGTTTCGCCCGGACCGGATCGGTGCCAGTGCCCTAGCGACCGTCCGCAGAACTATACCCTTGTGCACAAGTTGTCCGTGATCGAACAATATGTTTACTAAGTTAACCATTCAAGCAGCCGAGGCAACACGAGTACAAGACAAGCAAGTACAAGACAAGCACTAAACAAGACAAGCAGTCATTCATGATCTATTCCCGAATGAACAGGCATGTAACTTAGTATCCGTTCATGAAGTTATATTGACAAGCATAATAATCAAGTCTATTCTCTTTTATCTTGGTTTCTTTTATTATTATTTGGTATCGTTTGATCGGGGCAAAGAAGAGTGCAGATTGATTAGCTGTGAAGCTTGGAAGCAGGACTAGCTAATCAGGTTGGTAGCCACTCACTTAGATTTTGGAAGAGAGATGGAAAGAGGCGCTTCACGACTCCGCTCGCAAGCCACCTACTGCTCGTTCACCTGCACACGAATAGCTCGATTAATACTTCTTCCTCTCTTTCCAATCTCGGAATAGAAGTGCAAGTCAATGAACGAAAACAATGAAAACCATCAAAACCGTTCAAGGAAAACAAGCAAATCCCAAAACCAACTCAAAGCACGAAAGCAACAAGCGACATCAAAAACCGAGGCAATAAAAGATAGCAGCGGAGAGGTCCCTCCTGACTCTGCCGCTAAGCCGATCCTTGGGGCGCAGTCCACTGAATATGGGAATCGATTCCGAAGAAACAAATCCATAACGAGGACGAGTTCTTAATTCAATCTATCCCGATCGAACGATACCGATTTGTGTTTCTTAGCCGCGCTCTCCGCACCGGGAGAACGGGGCGCTACATCCTACCCAACTAATTGGAAGTTTCATCCCGAAACTTAAGAATAGGACCTACCGTTAGGGATTATTGCGTTCGGGACGGCGATCATAACTCAAGGAACAATCACGAACAGAATGGTCTGATCCGCCACAGGCTAGGCATAAACCAAGTTTCAGGCGACAATTATCCTTCGTATGCCCCGGCTTGTTACAGAAGTAACACAGTTGCCCTGGTTTCTCTCTTTGTGGACCACCGTTGTTTTGGCGCTTTGCAGCAGTATTTCCTCTGTCGTTGCTTTGGCATTTGTGACTAGATGTATGCACAGCGCCGGCAGGAACGTGAGGATAGTGTGGTTCGAGCGATAGGGCGTGGTTCATAACTTCACGCATTGTACGATACTGAGGAACGGCTACGTGCGAATGGATGACTGGGTGCAGTCCACCTTCAAACCTTCTAGCTCGACTCGCTACATCAGGTAAATAGGCCCTAGCGAATTTGGAGAGTCGGTTGAATTCGGCGGCGTACTCCTTAACTGTCATGCTGCCTTGCCGCAGCTGTACGAACTCGTTTTCCATCTGACGTTGTACTGGAGGGGGTACAAACTCCTCTTTGAACGCGGCACGAAAAGTCGTCCACGAGATCGCCTCCTCTCCGTGATCAAATTGGAGAGATCGTCGATGCAGGTCCCACCAATCATGTGCGTTGAGGCGGAGCTGTAGTTGCGCGCAGGCGACGCGCTTCTCTTCGGGGACCTCTAGCAGAGCGAAGTGATCTTCAAGTTCGGCCAACCAATCTAGAGCTACGACTGGGTCCTCAGTCCCGTTGAATGGGGTGTTGCAGACTTTCTTGAAGTGGCCAAAGTCGAAGGCAGTCACGTCCCTCGTCCTTGGTATTTGCGGCGTCTCTACTTCAAGCACGGGCTGTTCCACCGGAGTTGCTGGCGTTGTCGCAGACTGGTTGGATGCCAAAGTCTGAACGATCTGCTGCAGGGTATCTACCTGCTTCTGTTGGACTGAGAATCGTGCTTCTATATTGTCTTGAAACTTGAGCTGACTCTCTTCCGCCCGCTTCTCGGCCCGTTCATAGCGAGCCTCGTCCCTTTGTTGGTTTGCCTCCAACATCTGCAACATTCGTTGGACGGGATCGATGCTTGGCACGGCTCGCTGGCTCTTTGAACTTCTCAAAGTATCCGAACTACTTTCTTGGCCTTGCATTTCGTCCGGTGTTTGCGCTGCAGATTGCGCTGGATCCACTCCTTCAAAAGAAGGTAAATTACATTAGGATCATAATGTATTATGGGCTTATTGCATGAACGTATCTCATTTTGGCCTAGCGAGTTCAAGAGTTCGCACAGGAATTTTGATCGTTAAAGGAACTTTTCCAGCACGAAGTCTAAGAAACTTTGAATCTGTGCTCTGATACCACTATGTCACGACCCAATTTCGTAGAATCAAATGAGGCATCCCCCGAATCGTGACCGCCGTGCGAGCCTGGAGTTGTGCCCGTACAAGGCTTTAATGATTTGCATAGCAAGCACATATTCAGAGTACGCAGATAAATTGAAATACAGATTTGAAATATAGAAAAGTTCTCTTTATTGATAATGAACATCTATTACAAACTCTTGAACGAGTTAGCTAATATGCCGAACGGCTTACAAAAGAGATGACTCAAAATGAGATAGCAATCCTGTACATTATATCCCTTTATAAACTCAAAACGATAAAGACCTCCAGGCTGGAGGACGGCTTTGCCACGGAGCTACATTTGTGTATGAAGAGTTGCAGCTTCTGGCTTCAAAATGCTTCAAGGGGCGCGGTAAAGGTGCGCCAACAGTTGGACTGGATCGGGTAGACGACTTCGGCTCCTCGCTCGGTTCGCCTTGGTGCGGAGAACCTATTTCAACGAGGGTCAGCATATCGAAACATGCTGGTAAAGGCGAGCTAGCCTGACTATACCAATCAACACGTTGTTTAGTGAAGCATGCATATTTGTGGGTTTCTATCTTGCCTTAGTTCATTTAAAAGTGAGCAGCATATAGAATTATACTGAAAAATGAACGTGCCACCGTTCGGTGGATTTTACCTGCCCGTCTGAATTACCTGCATAATACTTACCATGCCTTCCCTGCCACAAAGACACAAGTTAGTATGCAACAGGTTTAAATATACACGATGATCACTGGCGGGATGCCATAATGGACAATAGTCACTGGCGGGAATGGTATGCAGCGAATGAACAAGGAGCGCTACCTGCCACCCCGTCCAGCACAATGGACTATACAATAGAGTTCCGCCCGGACCGGATCGGTGCCAGTGCCCTAGCGACCGTCCGCAGAACTATACCCTTGTGCACAAGTTGTCCGTGATCGAACAATATGTTTACTAAGTTAACCATTCAAGCAGCCGAGGCAACACGAGTACAAGACAAGCACTGAACAAGACAAGCAGTCATTCATGATCTATTCTCGAACGAACAAGCATATAACTTAGTAACCGTTCATGAAGTTATATTGACAAGCATAATAACCAAGTCTATTCTCTTTTATCTTGGTTTCTTTTATTATTATTTGGTATCGTTTGATCGGGGCAAAGAAGAGTGCAGATTGATTAGCTGTGAAGCTTGGAAGCAGGACTAGCTAATCGGGTTGGTAGCCACTCACTTAGATTTTGGAAGGGAGAAGGAAAGAGGCGCTTCACGACTCCGCTCGCAAGCCACCTACTGCTCGTTCACCTGCACACGAACAGCTCGATTAATACTTCTTCCTCTCTTTCCAATCTCGGAATAGAAGTGCAAGTCAATGAACGAAAACAATGAAAACCATCGAAACCGTTCAAGGAAAACAAGCAAATCCCAAAACCAACTCAAAGCACGAAAGCAACAAGCGACATCGAAAACCGAGGCAATAAAAGATAGCAGCGGAGAGGTCCCTCCTGACTCTGCCGCTAAGCCGATCCTTGGGGCGCAGTCCACTGAATATGGGAATCGATTCCGAAGAAACAAATCCATAACGAGGACGAGTTCTTAATTCAATCTATCCCGATCGAACGATACCGACTTGTGTTTCTTAGCCGCGCTCTCCGCACCGGGAGAACGGGGCGCTACAGTATTGCCACGTCTTTCTGAATAAATTTATCTAAATTGCAATGTATCGATTCGTAGTTTGGATCGATTATTAAAATCGGTTTGACCATGACCAGATGGTCCAACGTACACTTGCTGTGCACTGATGTGCACCACATAACCAAGTTCTCTTTACTTACTGTGTTCATAGCCACACAACCCCACTCACACAATCACTCGATCACCAACACTAATTAGTAGTCAAATCATCAAACACATTAAATACATACTTTAGGACACTCATGATACACCACAAGAAAGGTGCCAAAACTTCCAATTCCTTACAAACAATAATTATACACATTTATATCATAATATAACTGAAGTAACTTGCCAAAATGAGAATTGAAAAGTAATTATATAAAACACCCAAAATAAAGCTCTGTATCACACGGTATCACACCGTATCATGATACGGTCTACTCATGTCTAATTGTGGATACGTACCTAGTCCTACAAATCCGATCTAAGTCTAATTAGATCTAATTGGTCTCATGACACACAATTGATGTGTCAATCTCGTAATTCCCCTATTTGGATACAAATCACCATGTAGAAATCATAATACACAGCCAAAGAGCCTAGAACTTCTTCCTATAAGTAGTCTTATGCCATTTGAGGGTTCCTAATGGTTAAATGCATGATTTGGAACCTACAAGAAAGGTAAATTCAGAATTGTACCTATTAGAAGATATATTTTCAATAAAATATTCAATGGACACGATCCCGACACGATCTCCTTGCCATGAGCTCATATTCCTAGTGCCCTTGCAAATCCAAGCTCTAACGCTCCTTGCTAGGTGAAATTGAGGGAGAATGCAATTGAATTGATGGTCAATTGATGGAGTGAATTGGGGATCTCAAAATGAATGCAAATAGAGAGGAGAGAGAGAAAAGACCTCTCCTAAAGTGGTCGTCCCTTTCCCTCTTCCTCAAGTCACCTCTAATTGTCTAGTTTGTCCCTACATAATGAATTATAGAGAAATAATTAGGGAGGCTATTTTGAGAAATTCTACACTAATGCAAATTAGTCTAATTCTCCTAATTAATTAGAGCTTAGTCCATGTTGGGCTCACAAGTTGTCATGACAAGTCTAATTAGGTCACAAATTGTCAAGTATATTTAAAAGGATAGCCCACTAACTATAATAAATAATACAAATCACAAATAATTATTTATAACACACTAATTAATATTATGATCTATAAAAATAAAATAAGTAGGCCAAATTACTAAATTATCCCTAATTGGAAAAGTGAGGGTGACATTCATATCCGAACTTGAAGCTCCCCCATACACATGCGTCCTCGAGCAGAATATCACGTACTGTGTATGTCGTCTATGACCCACAGCTCATCCAAAACTGTGTAAATTGTGACGCTCATGCCTCAGATTGAGTTTGTTAAAAATCTTGATCTCCTCCCTGGCTTCGAACTAATGAAACCAATGTCGCTTCATGAAGTGAAGCTTTGGCAAACCACTCGTCGCCAAAATTGGATACATGAAGCAACCCCCAGCTGCAGACCGACCAGCTGTCATGGAACCGACATACTAACCCTCAATCTTTGGCTCATCACCATTCGTCACTTTGGTCTTGATGAACCGAATCCTCCATAATCCTCAAAGTATCTTGAAGCTCCTCCTCAGCAAGTTTTCGACGATCCAACTCCTGTCGAATACCACTCGAGACTTTATCCGATGTCTGTGGCCTGCCTGTATAACTCAGTGGCTTGAGCCTGTACATACCACAACATAAATCTTCTCGAGCCAGCTATTGGGAACCCTTCGTAAGCCTCCAATCTGTTTCCCTAAATAAACTGCGACAACCATCATCCGCCAGCCTCCCAACTGAAACCAAGTTGTAGCACAAACTCGATACATGTCACAAATTCTTGAGAACGAGCTTCTCACCAAGCTCCATTTATCAAGTGCATATCACTAATGCCTACAACTGCAGCCATCCCCTTGTTGCCAATCTTTACACGTCCAAAACTGTCATCATGGTATGATGTGAAGATCCTCCTATATAGAGTGGCTTGCATGATACGACGCGCCCGTATCCTGACCCAATCGCCATTATGACACATGCCACAAGGTTCCTCTACGTCAGTTGTTGCGAAGATGAGATCTTCCATAGCCATGAGATCCTCTTGATCATCCTTGCCTTTGGACTTCTCAGCTTTGATCTTCATGCAATTCCTTTTTATATGACCCTTTCGCCACAGTAATAGCAGCCCTCCTAGCGGTCCACAGTCGCAAGATCCTGAGAACTCTCCCTTGTCCTCGCTTATGACTTGGGTCTTTCCTTCCTATAGGAATCCACTAGAGTAGACTTCTACGATGATTCTACTTGCTTACGCCGGATCACCTAGTTCAATAAGCTGCTTTGACTTCCTCCATCGTGACAACTCCATCCGAAGTGGAGTTGCTCACTGACACCACCAACGTCTCCCAGCTTTCTGGTAGAGAACTTAAAAATAGAAGGGCCTGAAGCTCATCCTCAATCACCATCTTTATTGTAGACAACAAATTTATGATGCCCTGAACCTCGTTCAAATATTGTGCCAACGGTGCACCCTCCGTGTACTTCGAATTGACGAGTTGGCAAATAAGAAATACCTTGTTGCCAGCCGTCTTCCTTTTGTACAACAAATACAGGTTCTCCCACAATACTTTTGCTGAACTCTCCATGGACACGTGGTGAAACACCGAGTCAGCCATTGGCAGATGAATCAAACAGCTTTTTGATCTGTTGTTTCCAGTCTTCAGCAGCTTTGTCCGATGGCTTTGTGTTGTCGCCCTCCAACGGACCATGCAAGTCCATGCACCAGATTAGATCCTCCATCCTTGGATTCCAAATTGGTCAATTTCCTCTGTAAGGGTGATCATAAGAGTGTTCATCAGCTCCATAGACATAGTTGTCAGAACAAAAACTAGTAGCTCTGATACTAGATATTAGAAATTAGATACGCCATGCAAGCGTTCTGATACCGTGTCTGATGGTGCCAGTAGCAGAAACTTTAGGCCAACCCACCTGAGATAACCAACCCCTATCTAACGAACATCGAGCACAAATAAAGACAAGTATATGGCGATGACTACGTCACCTAGACAAATCTTAACCTTTATAACTCATGTAAATTTACAAGATTGACAAAATCAATGTTGAACCCTTTGCCCTAATAGATTCAACCTCCTCACCGCACTCAAGAAGAAAAAAAAGAGATTATAATTGAAATTATTCACCAACCTATAGCAATCTCCCTGAGCGATGGCGACGACTCCTCGATAAGATCTCTTTCTTCCTTCTGTCTTGGATAGCGAAGTCCTAAGAGCAAAGCACGGACTTTCTCTTAGATTTCTATGGACGAGCACCCCGAATCTCCAACTTGTGCTATCCTTTGTGCCTCCACCCTCCTCCTATATTTATAGGATTAGAAATCCTATTTTAGGTCATAATAAGATTTTCTAAATAGAAAAATTTTAATTAAGAATTCTATTCTACCTAAAATAGCCCAACTAATTATGGACATCCAAATATGGTCAAATTAAATATTTGATTCAAATTTGAAATCTAATTAAATCTTACATTTAATATAGATTTCTAAATTATATCAAATCAAATCTTTGACCATATTTGGGCTCTAAAATTCACCAAATCCAGACTGGACCCCAACAATCTCCCCCTCTAGTCTGATGAGAGGGTGTTGACCCCATGGCTTCTCAACTGGGCTTCATGCTTGTCGTTACGCGATAGAGTTCCTGCTCTTCCATGCGATGATCTCTGATCTCCCGAGTTGCTTTGCATCTTTCTTCGTCTCTATCTCCTCGACCGTCACGTCGATGCTAGCTGCCATGCGTAGCACCTTCTGTACCACTGGGATCCTACCGACATCAATGACATGGCTGAGACCAAAGTTCCTGACTATTAGCCTCACCGTGAGTCTTTGCTGCCTGTCTCCGATTTTCATCTTCCACCGAAATATGTTAACGTTCTTACCAGCTTCTTCACCCTTTTTTGCTAAGGGGCTATCCTTTCTGATGTGATCGATCTTCTTATAGTTGTAGCACACGGGTTCTTCTTCATAATTTTTCCTTCAATTTAATTATTTAAACTTTAGAAATCTCTTAAAGTTTTTGGAGATTAGGGTATATTCATCATCATCGATTTCATCGTCTTCTAATGAATCTTCAGAAGCTCTTTGTGATGTGCCTTGAATGCTATGGTCTTCTCTTTGGGGGTTAACTCTTCAAATTCTTGAGTTCGAGTTCGTGAGTCATCAACTTGCTCATGAGCATCTCGAGGGTCATGACGGTGAGATCATTCCCTTCAATGATTATTGTAGATTTGGGGTTCTAGTTCCTTGTGAGTTCCCTAACCACTTTTCAAATCTTCTTATAGTTTGTATATTCCTTGCCAAGAGATTGAAGATGATTAATAATATCAAGAAATCTTGTAAACATTTAAGTAATCATTTCATTTGGCTTTATTTTGAAGGCCTCATAGGCTTGTGTCAATCTACTGATCTAGGATTCCTTCACTTGTGAAGTGACTTAATGAGTAACCTCAACAAGTTTTCTTATCTCGTGTGATGTAGTACAAGTAAAAATATGATTGAATTTATTTTTATCTATAGCATAGAAACGAACATTCATTGCCTTATCATCAAGGCAGACTTTTTTCTTTTCAGCCTTCGTACAATTAGCAAATGCTTTATTAACTATTATGGAAGTGAGAATAGTAGAGATAGTAGGCTTAGTGTGTCATTTACAACACAAGACAATAAATTAAAATCTATTGATTTTAAGTAAATACTCATATGTGTCTTCTATTACGTGTAGTTTGTGCCATCAAATAGATGAGGTCTATGAGTAGATTGTCCTTCATTATTGTTGGTGTTGAAAAAAGGAATTGTTGCCATGGATCTACTCTTAGGATTTTAATTCAAATATTAAGAGCCATTGCTCTGATACCACCAAGTAGGCAACCCTAGACTGGAGTGAATAGGATAGTAAGAATAATTCATAATTAAAAGTTGCAATTACAAACTAGTAAGTAACATAATGTAAAGTAGTGAAGAGATAGGGATCAAGAGCGCAAACACAACGATATATCCTGGTATCCTTCGTGGAAGGCAGTCCAGTCTCGGAAAATCTTATTCGACTTTATTCCACTATTTATCAAATAGCTTAACACCACCATCTTTGATTTGAAGGGCTCGACGACTTCTTATATCCACAAGCTTTGATCTGAAGAGGTCCCCAACTTCAAACAACATAATATAAATCGAACATAAAAACAAGCTTTAAACTCTTGTAGACTTCTAGCCGAGATCACACTTGGCTCTAGAAGGCTTAGGAGTTGATCTTGAGAATAGAAAATTTTAGGCTTTAAAACTCAGAGATGATTGAGAAGAATGAGAAGGAATGATTGAGTTGATGAAAATAGAGTAAAATCTATTATTATTTATAGAACTTCATGCAAACTGAATTCTGATCGAATTCGCCCAACGTTCAAAAATATAGCCATTTGTGAAAGTTAGTGAACTTTGCAGGCTGTTCCATAAATTAAGAAGCCAAAATCAAATTCGGTCCAAACTCTAACTAAATTCAGTCTGTGTTCTATTTGCCAAACTATGACCGAATTCATCCAGTGTTCTTTTAGGCCAGGTTTGGTTTTGGGACTCTTTGTGCAACATATGATAAAGGGATATAGTCATTCATCTTGAAACGAGTAAATCAACAGTTCTATGATTCTAACATATAATTCATCCTTTTTTTTATCTTATCTTTGTTGTCACGGTATAATTGATCGTAGAGACGCAATAAATAGAAAAGACAGGAGATATTTTGTTAAGGCATAATGATAAAGGATTGATTGAAGGGTTGAAGCCACTTACCCAAATGAATTGATCCGAGAGAAATAGGAGCTTCAAGCAACGATGAAGCCTCGCCTATGTGTCCTAAAATTGCACACTTGATTAGCATACTTCAATCTCCTTCTTTAAAGATTCAAAATGAATTCAAAATTTGATGAAAGCAAACAATAAAAACCAATCATCAAAAATGACACAAAAATTCATTAATCAAAACTAAGTAATGAAAAATCCAACAAAATAATAGCGAAAAGGATGGGACGAAGAGCATATAGAGTTCCTTCGCCAAGCACGATTTACTATATTTTGGGACTAAGCCATCAAAGTCAATCCATCAATTGAAAATGGACTCTATCTGAAAGTCCCGTGATCAATCGATACCGGCAATTTTTTTCCAAGATGATTTATTCTAACTAGCTCGGTCTAGTCCCCAGTCAACGCACCGCCAGGAACATGGCACTACATAGTAACCCAATAAGAAAAATGTTTGTCCCCATGAAACTTAAAGAATATACCCACCCACATCGAGAGCGCGCTCACACATAATCGTGAGCATATTATAAACTCTAGGCTTCCTCAATTGTTTATTATGCCAATTATTTGGAAACGGCATTGGGTTCTGATTTTTCCCACACCTTCATTATCATCATTAAGGTTCAGTAGCACAGCTTTCTTGTTTTAATAATTCCTAGAAATATGGCACTTTTGACCGCAGTTGAAGCACTATTCGTTAAGAATATGACATTTCTCCCTTGGGTGGCCTCGTTTACCACAAAAGTTGCACTTCTGCCCGTAGTAATGTTCTTCTTCGACCTTTCTTTCCCTGTCGGGTTATAATTTCCCAGATTGGTTGCGACTAGGTTACAGTTTCACAAGAGCTCTTCGTGGGCTAAACTGCTCCATTGTACCGTCGACTCAAAAGACTTTATATATGAATCGTATTCTCGGTACAAAAAATCCCTCTATATGTCATCGTTCAAGCCTCTCACAAATTGATGCATCCGGATCTTCTCGTTGGGAATCTTCGAGCCAGCAAAGTTTGAAAAATTTAGACTCATATTCTTCAACGACATGCTCCCTTGCTTAAGTCGAATAAAATTATCTTTGATCATCTGATGGATGGCTGGAGGAAGATATTACTCCAGAAATACTTTCTTAAACATTTCCCATGTGATTCTTCTGTTTGGATTCCGGGCGCTGTGGTCTGGCTTCTTAGCCTCCCACTAGCCATCTGCTTGAAACTGTATCTTTAGGACTGCACAAGCCACTTTTTTGTAACTTGGAACTCCTACAAATGCAAACAAACCTTCCGTCCTTCTGATCCAATCCATCACCTTATCTGGTGATGTCCTTCCCTCAAACTCTGGGGGATGTACGTTCAGGAATTCCAAGATTTAAATGTTGAATTTTTTGCATCTATTGAGGTTTGTTAGCTTCTACTAGTCCCAATTTGCGAGTCGTTGTCGTGGCTATTGCAACTATCACATAGGTACTATTGTTAGCTGATAGCATGGTTACCAGTTGTGTCAAAGAGTCAAGTTGTTTCTATTGTGCTATGCTCTGAGCCTCAGTCTGCCACTGCTGGACTTCATTCTTCTTCCGTTGGGCCTCTAACATGGCCATCATTTGTTATACGGATTAGCTGAGCTTGATGCTCATAAAGTACCTTGGTCAGCTGTCTTGGTCATTTCTCTACAAAAGAGAGTAGCTTGCATTAGTCTCATAACATATTATGGACTTATTATATGGGATATCAATTTTCATAAACTTAAAATCGATAAAATATTTATATAGTTTTGAAAATGATGTTAGTACAAATTCAAGCACGTACAGTTGTGCTCTGATATACTACCACGCTCCGATCCCGGAGGATCGCAAATTCACTACTGGACGTGATAATGTACAAGCCAAAGTTACTTGTACAAGGCATGGTCTTGCACAATAACAAAATAGACTGAATATATACAGCAGCAACAAAATTTAAATATAGCAAACCAAATATTAACATTTAGATAGGAACATAAATAATTTCTTTTATTGATAACTTTTAACTAGATTGCAATATATTCATGTTGGCCAATACAAAAGTAACATACTTGGCTTACATCTCTTTTGAAACATGAAAATAGTCACAATGTCCATACATCATATCCCTTTACTAAAATAAAAGATAAAACACTTTCAAAGGAAACTGCTAAACTTGAAAAGGAAATCTTCAATACGTCAAAAATGGTTCTACTAGATTGGACAAGCTTCTAGTGCCTCTGATTATCCACCTGTCTCCCACTACCTGTGGATTCCCATAGAGATGTGGGTCAGTAAATATCGCGTACTGATGATATAAGTAAACATGTGAAACTAGCAACTATTATTTTGTGATCTTAAAACTTGTCTAGGTTCTTTTTAACAACTCATAATAAGAAAATAAATAATAGAAACATCACAAATGCAGTGATTCCTACCCACGATCGTCTATCTGTCCCTGTACCAAAGAAGAGTCTTTATTTCATACAATGATGAGTACGAAAATGTATTTGATTCTAAAGACAATAATTGGGCGATGATATTTACGCAATGATTCTTTAATTTGAGCCTAATTATTGATGTTGATATTGAAATTTTAAGTTCTTAGGTAGGTGGCTTTGCTATTTAGTGTTAAATGGCTAGACTTTTTTTAGTCTTCACTTTAGACAATGATGAGTACGAATAAGAATTTTGTTCTAAAGACAACAATTGGGCGGTGATAATTATTGGGTGATTCCTTTCAGGCTAAGTATTGACGTTGGTATCACAAATTTAAGTGGTTAGGTTGGTGACTTCGCCATCTAGTCTTTAAATGGCTGGATGTAGCCTTCCTTAAGATTCACTTAAATGAAGATGAGTGATAAGTATTTGAGTCTCGAAACAACAACTGGGCGATGATAATTACGGGGTGATTCTTTTGACCCTAATTGTTGATGTTGGTATCAAAACTTTAAACGGTTAGGTAGGTGGCTTCGCCATTTAGTCTTTAAATGGCTAGACGTAGCCTTCTTTAAGATTCACTTTAGACAATGATGAGTAGGGAAAAAGATTTGAGTCTAAATAGAACAATTGGGTGATGATAATTATGGTGTGCTTTTGTTGAGCCTAATTGTTTATGTTGGTATTAGAAAATTTATCCTACTTATTTTTCTTGTCTTTTTTCTGATATATTGTTGGTTTCTTGTTTATAGGGGATGTGGGATTTTCAATACTGTATATGCAAATAGCCCTACACTTGATGCTCACTTCACGGAACAAAACAAGCCCTTTTTGCTGCTACTTGCTGATATTTGCTGAATCTATTTTGAATTATATTGCTTTTGCGGCAACTTTGGAAAAAATATATAGTTATGGAATTACTTTTATTTTCTTCAATATTGAATATATGGGTTTTAGGTCTATGCTTATCTAGTACTGCTGGTCAGGTAGTATGTTGTTATTATTATTCTCAAACTGCATTATGCAATTGCTGATATGAGGGTGTGTTTTGAGACCTTCCCATGGATTTCTCTGCAGTTGGTAACATTTTACTATTGCTTTCATTTGTTTTTGGGTGAACTTAAGGCTATTTGAGCATATCTTAGATACGAATTTTCCTCTGTTTGTCTTCCATGAGTATGCTTTATGTTTGTTGGGTGAACTGGAGGATATTTGAGTATCCTTTATATGGATTTTCCTATGGTTGACATTTATTTTAGTATCCTCTTTATGTATATTGGTCGATCTACTGGAAATTGACATAGATGATATTTGAGTATCCTTTATGTATACCATATTTGAGAATCCTTTATCGATTTTAGTATCTATAAGTTGATATGGAGGATTTCAATTTAGTGTATATATATATATATATATATATATATATATATATATATATATATATATATATATATATTAGTATTATTTATGTTTAATGGGTGAGAGATGGACTCACTTGTGTGAGAGATGCTAGACTTTTTCATAAACTTTTGAGAGGTAGAGAAGATGTATGAGAGGTGTTGGACTTTTTTAAAATTTTGACAGTTGGTGATATATTTTTGAAAGCTGCTTGCTGCCTTATCTTGTATTTCTCTATTTGGTCTATTTGCAAAGGTAGAGTGGGAATGAGGGATATGTGATTAAAAATTAAGGATTTTACCAGACATTTGTCATGTTTTTTTTTTGTTTGGTCATGTTTGAAATTTGAGGTTGTGATGTCGTTTTTCTCTATGTCAATTTAGTTCCTATGGACTATGATTTCTTATTAGTAATATTTGCTAGAATAAACATTATAATCTACGGGCTAAGATGAGAATTTTTTTGGGATCATTACTATTACGTTATTTATCTAATGATTTCATTTTAGTTTAGACTGTGAACAAATTTTTATGGAACATGGATAGGTTTTTTTGGTGCAATTTTGGGATGTAAATAGTTCATGTTCATATCTTCCCTATATTTATCTCTTGCACTCTTTTGAATGGTTTTTCCGTTACAATTTTCAGTTGGAAATAGTTCTTACGAAGAAATGCTAATTTGAGGCCATTTTTTTTATGGAAGTTAGTATCTTTAATATATTATAAAATTATCTGAGCCCCATTTCGGTCCAGCTTTTTTCTCTAATTTTGTGGTAATTTATTTTGAAATGTATAAAATGATATATTTTTCGAGAATTAGGTGACTTGCTTTTGGACCATGAATATTTCGTATGAATATCACTCATTTCAATGGTGTGGTTGTGAGGATAATTTTAGTGCCACATGTGTGGCTTGTTGCAAAATTTCGAGAATATTCAAGGCTTGTATATTATCATGTAAATATGGTGAACTCTTTTGTTTGTGAGAAAACTTGAAAATTTATTGACGAAAAGTTATTTATTTGTTTGGATAAAATTTTATAATTATTAGTGTAAGAAAATTCATCTCTCATTTTCCAAATATTTTTGTAAATTTTGATATGAGAAAATCATTTATATTTTTATATGGAGTATTCTTATCCCTATTAAATGAATGTCGTGGTATCACTTTTCAAATCCACTTCATTGCAACAACCAAATAAATGAACTAATACTTGACTCACATTCAAGTTGAGTTCATTAACATACAAACAACCGAATTCTTTATTTATCCACTTCCATCTTTTACACTTCAATGTCTCCAAACTAGATTTTTAAAACTCAAAAATTATGCATTTGCAATACATATGCAATTACACACTTTCAATGGGCCAACATTTCCTTACACTTCTGTGAACCAAACATACTCTTGTATCATTAGTAGAGATTGTTGTAGATCGCTCTCATAAGTCTTAGATTTGTTTTTTGGTATCAAAGCCTTAAATTTTCTATCATATTGTTGTCATCATTCGACGTGCCTCCTCCTTCCGCGGCCGTTATCAAGGTTCAAGCTTGGCTGGTCAAAAGTGAAAGTGCGGCCATCGCCAACAAGCTTCTAGTATTTCCTTTATTTGGAACCGAATTCAATCCAAAAATCGAGTGATACATGTATGAAGAGTCTCGCCTAAAACTTATACATTGTTGGGGTCCAGTCAGGATTTGGTGAATTTTGGGGCCTAAATATGGTCAAAGATTTGATTTGATATAATTTGGAAATCTACCTTAAATATAAGATTTGATTAGATTTCAAATTTGTATCAAATATTTAATTCAACTATATTTGGACGTCCATAATTGGTATTGGACTATTTTAGGTGGAATAAGATTCTTATTTTAAGGTTTTCTATTTAGGAAATCATATTATGACCTAAAATATGATTTCTCATCCTATAAATATAGGATGAGGGTAGAGGCACAAAATACAGCACAAATTGGAGATTCGGAGTGCTCGTCCACAGAAAATCTAAGAAAAAGTTCGTGCTTTGCTCTTAGTACTTCGCCATCCAAGACAGAAGGAAGAAAGAGATCTGATCGAGGAGTCATCACCTTAGCTCAGGGAGATTGCTATGGGTTGGTGAGTTATTTCAATTACAATCTCTTTCTTTTCTTCTTGAGTGTGGTAAGGAGGTTGAATCTATTAGGGCAAAGGGTTCAACATTGATTCTGTCAATCTTCTAATTTCACCTGAGTTATAAAGGTTGAGATTTGTCTAGGTGACGTAGTCACTACCATATACTTGTCTTTATCTGTACTTTGTATTCGTTAGACAGAGCTTGGTTATCTCAGGTGGGTTGGACTAAAGTTTTTGATGGGGCACTCTCATGTACGGTGTCAGGACGCTTGCAGGGCGTGTCCGATTTCCAACATCGTCGCCTTCACTCAGGGAGATTGCTATGAGAAGGAAAGATTGCCTTCACTCAGGGATATTGATACGGGTTGATGAGTGATTTCAATTGTAATCTTTTTCTTTTCTTCTTGAGTGTGGTGATGGGGTTGAATCTATTAAGGCAAAGGGTTCAACATTGATTCTGTCAATCTTATAATTTTACCTGAGTTATAATGGTCGAGATTTTCCAGGTGACGTAGTACCGTCATATACTTGTCTTTATCTATGCTTGGTATTCGTTAAACAGGGGTTTGTTGTCTCAGGTGGGTTAGCATAAAGTTTCTACTGCGGGCACTCTCATACACGGTATCAGAATGCTTACAGGGCGTGTCCGATTTCCAATATCGGGTATCAGAGCTACTGGTTTTAGTTTTGACAAGAATGTCTACGGAGCAGATGAACACTCGTATGATCACCCTCACAAAGGATAATTGGACGATTTGGAAGCCAACCATGGATGATCTACTCTGGTGCAAGGACTTGCTTGGTTCGTTGGAGGGCGACAACGCTAAGCCATCGAACAAAGCTGCTGAAGACTAGAAATGACTTGATCGGAAGGCCGTTGGATTCATCCGCCAATGGATGGATGGCTCGGTGTTTCACCACATGTCCATGGAGAGTTCAACAAAAGCATTATGGGAGAAGCTGCATTCGCTGTACGAAAGAAAGACGACTGTCAACAAGGTATTTCTGATTCGCCAACTCGTCAACTCGAAGTACATGGAGGGTGCCGCAGTGGCACAACATCTGAATGAGGTTCAGGGTATTATCAACCAGCTGTCTACGATAAAGATGGTGATTTATGAAGAGCTTTAGGCCCTTTTTCTTTTGAGTTCTCTACCAAAAACCTGGGAGACTTTGGTGGTGTCGGTGAGCAACTCCGTGCCTGGTGGATTTGCCACGATGGAGGCAGTCAAAAGCAGCTTGTTGAACGAGGATATCTGACGTAAGCAAGTAGAATCATCTCAAGAGTCCGCTCTGGTAGTTTTCTATGGGAAGACCAAGTCACAAGCAATGATTGAGGGAGTTCTCGGGATCTTGCAATTGTGGACCGCAAGGAGTATTGCTATCATTGTGGCAAAATGGGTCATATCAAGAGGAACTGCATGAAGCTCAAAGCTAAGAAGGCCAAAGGCAAGGATGATCAGGAGGATCTCACTGCTATGGAATATCTCATCATCACAACAAACGACGTAGAGGAACCTTGTGGCATGTGTCATGATGGTTATTGGGTCATGTACACAGGGGCGTCATATCACGCTACTCCATATAGGAAGATCTTCATATCATACTACGTCTACATGTTTGGACATGTGAAGATGGAAAATAAGGGGACAACTGCAGTTGTAGGCATCGGTGATGTGCAGTTGATAACGAATCTTAGTGAGAAGCTCATTCTCCAGTATGTGCGACATGTACCGAGTTTGCACTATATTGTGGCATGTACAGGCTCAAGCCGCTGAGTTGTACAGGCAGGCCATAGACATTGGATAGAGGCTCGAGGGATATTCGACAGGAGTTGGATCATCAGGAATTTGCTAAGGAGGGGCTTCGAGATACTTTGAGGATTACAGAGGATTCGGTTCGTCAAAAAAATTAACGAATGGTGATGAGCTAAAGATTGAGGGTCAGTATGTCGGTCCTATGACAGCTGGTCGGTCTCCAAGTAGGGGTTGCTTCACGGATCCGGTTTTAGCGATGGGTGGTTTGTCAAAGCTTCACGGAGCGATATTGGTTTCAGCAGTTCGAGGCCAGGGAGGAGATCAAGTTTTGCAGCAAACTCAATCTGAGCCGAGAGCGTCACCATTCACACAGTTCAGGGGGAGTTGTGGGTCATTGACGACATGAACAATGTATGATATTTTGCTCAAGGACGCATGTGTATGGGGGAGCTTTAAGTTTGAACACGAAGGTGGACATATTTAGGAGTTCGAATCTCGGAATATTTTCACTATCCGCTTTCTTGGGCCAGCCTTGGGTGAAGAAGCTCGTCAGAATGTTAACACATTTCGGTGGAAGACGGAAGTAAAAGTCAGGAAGCCAAGACTCACGGTAAGGTTGATAGTCAGAACTTTGGTCTTAGTTGTGTCATTAATGTCGATAGGATCCCAGTGGTACAGAAGGTACTTCATATGTCAACTAGCGTCGACGTGACCATCGAGGAACTGGAGGCGAAGTAAGAAGCAAAGCAACTCACAAGATTCGAGATCGGTGGCATGGGGGAGCAGGAACTCTGTCGCGGGACGACATGTATGGAGTCCAATTAAGAAGCCATGGGGTCAACACCCTCTCATCAGACTAGAGGGGAAGATTATTGGGGTCCTGTCTAGATTTGGTGTATTTTGGGACCCAAATATGGTCAAATATTTGATTTGATATAAATTAAAAATCTACATTAAATGTAAGACTTAATTAGATTTTAAATTTGTATCAAATATTTAATTTGACCATATTTAGACGTCCATAATTAGTGTTGGACTATTTTAGTTGGAATAGGATTCTTATTTTAAGATTTTCTATTTAGGAAATCCTATTATGACCTAAAATAGAATTTATCATCCTATAAATATAGAAGGATGGTGGAGGCATAAAATAGAGCACAAGTTGGAGATTTGGGGTGCTCATCCACATAAAATCTAAGAGAAGTTCGTGCTTTGCTCTTAGGACTTCGTCATCCAAGACAGAAGAAAGAAAGATCTGATCGAGGAGTCGTCGCCTTCGTTCAGGGAGATTGCTACGGGTTGATGAATGATTTCAATTGTAATCTTTCTTTTCTTCTTGAGTGTGGTGAGGGGGTTGAATATATTAGGGCAAAGGGTTCAATATTGATTCTATCAATCTTGTGATTTCACCTGAGTTATAAAGGTTAAGATTTGTTGAGGTGATATAGTCACCGCCATATACTTGTCTTTATCTGTGCTTTGTGTTCGTTAGACAGTTGTTGCTTATCTCAGGTGGGTTGGCCTAAAGTTTTTGCTGTGGGTACTCTCAGACACGGTGTCTAAATGCTTGCAGGACGTGTCCGATTTCCAACATACATCATAATCCAAAAGACAACAATGTGCTATTGGATTCATGCTTAAATCCGAATATTGTCAGGCATGACTATTTGGAGAGGTATTGGAACTTTGTATGTCTACTAATTAGACTAATCTATTTCTTTATTAGTTAAATAGTTTTAAGCTAATATTCTCAAATACAAAGGCAAGCATCGAATTGGATGATATTGACATTATTCCAATTAGCAGACCTTTGCATATTTCATCTATTATATTTGAACAACTCCAAGTCAGTTAATTAATTGGAGATTGACACTTGAGTCAAAAAAATCAAAAAAATCAACAAAAAATCAAAAAAATCAAAAAAATCCAAAAATCAAAAAATCAAAAAAAAAAAAAAAAAGTCCTCTTTGTACCTATTGCAAGATGCTTAGTCATTATGCTACCACCTGCTTTACTCGTCAGTGGTATACTCTGACTTGTTCTCATTGCCAGACGTCTGGATACTCAGTGGATAATTATTTTTTATTTTATCCACATTTAAAGATTCAATTTTTCAAGCGGATAAAGACAAAGTGTTCCTCCTCGACTCTTTCTCCGGTACCTCAGGCTCATATTGTTGATAGTACATAGACATCAACAGATATTTAGCATAGTCTTACTCATTTAGAGCACCAGGTCCAGCTCCGACTTCAGTTCCAGCCTGCTTTTACTGGCTCCTCTGTATCTACCTCTACTGGCACGTCTACTTGTTGGAATTAGACTCTGGTGATTTTTATAGTATGAATTATGACCTTAGCCTCTTATCTAGTATTACACCTTTACCATCCCACTTTCCCTCTTTACACACAGCTGATGGTTCTCAGTTGGTCATCACTCAATCTAGCTCCATTATTTTTGACACTTTGAGTCTTCCTTTTGTTTTACCTATTCTTCGTCTTACTTTACACCTCATATCACTTAGTAGCCTTTGCGAGAGTGGGTTTAACGTTGTTTTTATTCCTTTATATGTTCTATAAAGGATACTCGTATGATCCAGACGATTAGTTGTGCTCATAGAAAGGAGCAGTTGTACCACATAGAGTTTTTTTTATCTTCCATATACTCAACCATTGAGTTCTAGTCATGCTGCTATCGTCACTTCTGTTGTCGGCTTATGTCACAAACACTATGGTCATATTTCAGAACCCGTCTAAAGAATTTATTTCAAAGTGAAGCTCTTGGACGTAGTTCTTTCTCTCTTCTATTCTCATGTACGGGCTGAAAGTTGGCAAAACATATAGCCCTACCTTTTATAAGAGTTTATCTAAATCAAGTAGTAATTTTGAATTAGTTCATTTTTACATATGACAGTTCATTTTTACATATGACCTGATCTTATCCTATCTATGAGTGGTTTTCTTTACTACTTGAGCTTTATTGCTGATTACATTAATTATACTTGGGTCTATCTTATGCGTCATCGTTCTGAACACCCTACCATTTATAGGAGGTTTACTAATATGATTCATACTCATTTCAATGTTAGGATTAAAACTTTTTGCTCTGATTGTACTCATGTGTATCTTTCCACTATGATGAGACCTATCTTGCAATCTCATGGAACCTTTTTTCAGCTGTCATGTCCTTATACTCATGAACAGAAGGGAGTAGTCGAGAACAAATATTGTCATATTCTAGAGACTGCTCGTGCTCCCTTGTTATCCTTTTCTGTTCCTCCAAAGTTCTGGTAAGAGACTATTCTTACCTTTCTTAATCTTATAAATATCACTCCTTCCTCTATTTTGTCTGGTCGGATACCTCATGAGAGTCTTTTGTATGCCCTCCTAATTATAGTATACTTTGCACTTTTGGGTCCATTTATTTTGTTCTTCTTCCTGAGACTGAGCGAAAAAAGTTGGTTGCTCGATCAGCCAAGTGTATCTTACTTTGTTTTAGTTCCAAGCACAGGGGATACAATTGTTATGATCATTTGGACCGTCGTCTTCGTATATCTCACCATGTCACCTTTCTAGAGGACTCTCTTTATTTTACTGTCCTACCTTCGGATGTCCCTTTTTTTCCCTCCAGCTCAGTCGTCTACTATTTTCATTGATCCTACTCCTTTGCTCTCATCATTTGGTATAACTACTCCTACGAAGACTCCATCGTCGACTTAAGAGAATCCTTTACATATTCCACCAGCTCCCGCTATACCATCTTCTCCACCATCAATGCCTCCACCACAACCTTTTTGCAAGTACCAACGTACTTATCGACCTTCTTTATGTTTTACACCTGATTATTCTGATCCACCAGACAAGTTTGGTTTTGCTACCTTAGTCTAATATTCTCCATAGTTCCATTCATTTCTTACAGTTATCCATACTAAACGTGAGCCCAGTTATTATCAAAAGGCTATTCAGTACCCTGAGTGGAAAGAGACTATTGTAAAAGAGTTTCGAGCATTTTAGCAGACAGGTATTTGGGATATTGTTCCACTCCCATACGGGGTCCAGCCTATTAGTTGCAAGTGGGCCTTTAAGGTCAAGTATCGACCTGATGGATCCATTGAGTGACACAAGGCTTGACTTGTTTCTCGGGGTTTTACATAGGAGCATGATATTGACTATGATAAGACATATGCACCTGTTGCTCAGATGACCAAAGTTCATAGATTACTAGTTGTTGCTCCCACTTGTTAGTGGATACTCTATCAGATGGATGTGAATAACGCCTTTCTTCATGGTTCTTTATCCGAGGTTGTCTATATGGAGCCCCCTCCATTTCTTTATACTCTATCGGGGCATGTTTGGCGCCTTTGTCGTGCTATATATGTTCTCAAGGAAGCTCCCTGAGCTTGGTTTGAGTGTTTCTGGTGTACTATTTGTGAGGCAGGTTTTCAATAGTGTTCTCAGGATCATTCTCTATTTCTGTCGTCGTCACCGCACGGGCTAGTTCTTCTTTTACTCTATTTGGATGACATGATTCTAACTAGCGATGATTCAACAGGGATTGCAGCTACTTAGAGGTACCTTCATCAGCATTTTTTGATGAAAGACCTTGACAATCTTTGATATTTTCTTGGACTCAAGATTGCACAAGGTAAGAGAGGGATACTAGTTTCTTAGCAGAAATATACTTCGAAGATTATTTTGTCTGCTAGTCTATCAGATAGTTGCATAGTTGATACTCCTTTAGAACTTTATGTGAAGCTTCGTCCCACAGATGGTACGCCTCTTACAGATCCTACTCGCTACAGACGACTAGTGGGTCAACTTGTTTATCTCTTTTTTATCAGGCCAGATATTTCTCATATAGTTAGTTTTGTTAGCCAGTTTATTTTCGCGCCTCGATCAGCTCACTATAGTGTCCAATACCTTTAGTGCTCCATTAAGCGCTCAATATTTATATCTTCTAAATCTAATCTATAGCTTTAACCATTTTTAATGCAGATTGGGTAGGAGATCCGACCACCAGACGATCTACTATAGGATTTTATTTATTCCTTGGAGATTCGTTGATCTCATGGGAAAGCAAGAAACAAGATATTATTGTATGTTCTTTTACTGAGGCAAAGTAAAGAGTTATGGCTTCCACCACCAGGAAAATATTCTATGTAAGTAGATTGCTCTCTGATATGGGCATTGCTCCTACAAGACCTACGTTGCTTCGCTGTGTGTAAACCCCCTCACCCAAAATTAGGTTTACTTGGCTTATCTAGTGGAATTAGGGCTAGTTTGAACCAACTAGAATTTAGAACACGGTATTTGATTTAACTGTACACTATTTTTTTGCGTAGCGCACCTTACCGTTGTTTCGTTAATTGAAGCACTTCACTAGCCATTGCCTATCTACAAATTTTACAACCTCATCCTAGACGTGCCCGCCTACCTTTCTGACCCTTGTGTAACTTATAATCATGCTCTCTGGTGCTATATTTTAGCCGCACAATAAACGTCACAAATATTATTTCTTAATTCTAAATAAATTCCAACTCAGTACCCTAGTGCATTCCAATCGAAATTAGAAACACAACCTTGACCGTTTTGTGCAACCCGAATTTTTTTAATATAATAAACTGTACACTCTACGCCCTTGACACTTGTGTCCCACCTAATTTAATCATATGTACTCCTAATTAATTCTAGAACATCGTGCGTGCTCGATTTAATTAATTAAATTCAATTTCTGCCTTGTGTAATTTTCTAATTATTGCGGGGCTTTTATGCAAAAATGCATTAAGGTGTCCCCATCATTGGACAATTCATGAAGAAACCCAATTTTCCCCTTCACATAGATTTTTCTGTAATTTTTCGGGATGTGCAACGCGCGCACATCGCCCCGTATATTTAAACCTATCCTTGCAATTAAACAATGCAAATTGTAGCCTCCCAACACCCTCATGTAAGCCCAAGGCCCACCTCAAGGGATGTTGACCAAGTCCAAAACCTAGGTCAAACATCAAACCCTAGGTCAACCTCAAAAAGTTTACCTATTTACATATAAATACACCTTGAATTCCTTTTTTTCCAAAACCAAAACACCCAAACCCAAACACCAAGCCGACATCTCCATTACTATTCACCCTCCTTCCTCCTCCCGATTCTTCCTCGCCGGACACCCTGGCCGGAGTAGCCATAGACATCTCCTACCATAGCGACCTCATAACCCCTCGCCACCGTGCACCCTGTCATCTTCTCCTCCTCATCGCCTGGACGACTGAACCGCCATCACCCATCACTGTCTCCTCCCTTCCGCAGCCGAAGCTCCGGTCGCCTCGACCACCCTGCGGTAAGCCACCCTACCGGAGTAGCCTCGTCCCCACTCCTTTCTCCGCCGCTCAAGTGCACGACCTCGCCCCATCCTCCTTCCTCCTCTTCCCTGCGCAAGAGCCGGAGCACAGCCAGACTCGAACTGCACCGACAATCCCTCCCGCTCTTCTCCTCTATCTCCCCCAGCGCCACCCGAGGGCCGCAGCACCGACGACGGAGCCGACCTGACCCTGCCGACTCCCTGACCAACAGAACTCAGCCGCCACAACCTCGTCGAACTTCCCAAACAACCACCACACCACCAACACTTTACCTCCACCATCGTTCCCGACTTCTGATCACCTGATCCCGAGCACAACCATCACCCGAGCCATCGCACCCGTCGGATCCCGGTTACAACAGTCTCGTCCCCGACTTCCTCCTCTTCCCTGTCAACCTCCTCTTCCTTCCCTTTTCGTCTCAACCTCCCCTGGCCGGACTCCGGCGAGCAGCCATTACCAGCATCCCTAACATCATCACTCCACCATTACCAATACCACCACTCGAGCCTCTCCTTCTTCGTCCCGAGCTGCTCCTCCCGGCTTCCTGTTCTTCATCCTCCTCGCCAGAGACTCGACCACCACCTCTGTCCTCCTTGCCGGACTCCCCATGGCTGGAACAATATCACTCCCCCATTAAATGTCATCCCCATCATCTATTATCATCATCAACATCATAATCATCATTATCACCATTACATTAATATTCATCATCATAATCATCATCCCAATCATCGTCCTCATCATCACCATCATTCATATCTCCATCCCTCTCATCCTCCTCGTCAACACCATCGTCCCCGTCATCATCATCAGCATCGCAGCATCGTCATCTCACCATCAATCCATCATCATCATCGCTGTAGTCGTAATCATCATCAGCACTATAGTCGTCACCATTATTATCATCATCGTCAACCTCACAGTCGTACCCGTGTGCGTACCCCGAGGTACGAACCTGTCCATCTTCTTCTTTTATGTGTGCTTTTGTGTATGTCAGTAGGATATTAGTATTGCTTATTGACTGTTAGTTGACATCGGACCCTGAGTTGGTGAACCCAAATGCGTGTACGTATATATACGCGTACACGTATATTATTCATTGGTATATATATTTATATATATATTTAGTACATGTATTCAATTGGTATGTATATTTGGGTGTTATATATAAAAATATATAAATATATGGTATGTACATAAATTGTAAGAAATTAAATACTATACTAAATAATGATTAGGACTATATATATATCCAGACTGTACGACCCTAGGACACCGTGGACTGCCCCGTACTTACCCTGACCATGTTGACCTAAGAACTTGTGAATTGCCTGCCTTGCGTACATTAACGAACTGGCTTAGACACCTGTCAGCTGACTGTCTGATTTTGTACAATACTTGAAGATGTGACCCTGTGTAATTCAACGCATAATTGACCATGTTAGATAACTAGTGCCACCCCTAGTATACCCCCTGAGTCCAGTATAAATGTGGTTGTGTAATGACTAATAATTATATTATATTATATTTATGTATACATAGGATGTTAGATTTGTTCTGCGCGACTTTTGGAGCAGGTTATTGGTACCTTGCAGCCTCCTTGCCAGGCAAGTATACCTTGCCATTGTACTGTTATTTATATTCCATATCTTGCATGCATCTTTATTCTCTCTCTTTAGTTCATATATTTTAACTGTTATATAAAATGCGCACGACGGTGTCGTCACGATATATTTTTATTTATGTATTGCATTGACCTTGTTTATGAGACTACCCCATCATTATGTAGCATCATTAGGTTCACTGGCCGTGACACAGTTGTTACACGAGTTGTGAGTCTGATGTAGATCATGGACTTGCGTGCAGGGTTTGGCCTCCTGTACGTGTGGGCCGTGCGTTAGGAATAACTGCTGTTAGAAACTTTGTATGCTAGTAAACTTAGCAGTTATTAGAGGTCTATGGACATAGCTTATTGTAGTACGGTGGTCCCATCCTTGTCCTTGTTTGTTTGTAGGATTGGGCTAGGGTACTAAGAATAGGCTATGAACCAAATTGTGATATGGATGTCACATGCTTAGAGCATGGGTGAGGAGAACAACAAGTACCGCATTTGAGCTCCTTTGCACTTTTCTTTTGTGCGCCCGGATTCTCCGCTGGAGATACGGGTGGTGATGACCACTATATATTATATTATTATCAGGAGGGCCTCCGGCGTTCGGAAGACGACGTGCCTTTGTAGGCCCCTGGATCCCCAAAAGGGAACCCACGCCAAATCCTAGTTTTCAGCCAGATAGCTCACTTGTGGGGAAAGTTGTTCTTAACTGCATTCACATAGATGGTTAGGCGACCCATTGGATATTTATTTCAGTACTTTATTGGCATGTGTTTTATGTATCTTGTTACGTCCCTCTGAGGACCTGGCCCCTTCCAGGTGTATCTGTTCTTGAGTGTTCGCAGGAGCGCAAATTCGGATGGTTATTTTAATTTCAAGGATGTCTTCTCTTCGAGACATGATTGATAGCTGGTATTCTTATATCGTGTTTGTTGTGTTTTCCTTATGTTGTATTTGCTTTTATATTCGAGTTGGTAGTGGATTTGTTTCCATCCAACTATCATCCTTAGATACTTATATTGAGATCTAGTTTCATAGATGCTGGTTATTTATTTATATTGATTTTCGTGGATGAGATTTAGATTATATCCTATGACTTGTGATAGATTATACCACATGTGGATTTGATATTCATATTATAGCGTACGTATGGATTTGGTTTTCATATAATGGAGTTGCCATATCCATGCGGCTGGCATACTTACGTGACCTAGTCCTACGTATTTTTGGGACTGGGGCGTGACATGTTTTTGTGGTGGCCCATGCAGGTCAAGAGCATATTGTCTCGGTTACGTTACTGTACCGAACAAGCCTGCACCTAGGACTAGAGTATAGGATCTCATCCACAATTGACTATGATTCATCTTTCTCCTATCTGTTCTATTTGAATAATTTTATCCTGCTTGATTCATGTACTTCCCTAATAGTTTTTTTTAGTATAGCCTTCTGCTAGAATATAGGAACCCCTATTATTAGGATGATAATTAGGGTAGCACACCTATTAAGATTACAACGAGAATATAGACACACCACTAAGTTTAGAATATCTAGTGAACCCTAGAATTCCTTATCTCTAGAATTGGTTTACCATTACCCCCTGATGTATTATAAGGACCTGTGAGTAGTATAGATACTACTAGAGTTAGTAGAAGTTTACCATAATGTTGGCCCTAGTATTGAGGAACCAATAGAAAACCAAAATTGAATATTAGGACTGAGCCTAACCTTCGTAGTTAGATAAGTATTGGAGAACTATAAATCTAGATTCTTGTCTTGAGATAAGCAGACAGTACCTTAGAAAGCCAAGGGTAATGCATAGAATATTTTTCTAATCATACCTCAAACACAGAGACTAGCACCCCACTCCCCTTTAGAAAACCATGATGCTATCTAGAGCCCCTCTATTTCATATGTTGTTCCTTTGCGACCTTAACGTTCGCTTATTGTGCGACGATTAAATTATCTTCTACCCTTCTTCATCTTTCAACTCGTGCCACTTGACACCTCTGAGTATAGACCAAGTGATTGTATTCTATGATAGGATATATATTTGCTAAAGTTATAGTTGTGACCTTGAACTTTGAATTGTGTGCAATGTAGTTAGAATCTGATAGTTGAGTTGTTCAATTAGATTGTGATAATTACCCCTAGTTGTAGATCACGTAATTTGTACCCCACCCCAATGTAGGTTGTATCCTCTTTCCCTTTGACGGCCAGTAACTATTCTATTCTTACTATTGACACTTGTTCTATAAGCACTATGACTAAAGCTTAAGACGACCATAACCTATGTAATATAGGAAGAAACCCTAATAGGTACTCAGACCCCTTTTCGTAGACCTTAATAGGAGCTTCTACAGTATCCTTAAGATAATTACAATAGTAGTTCAATTATTATAAGTTATGTAGTATACCTCACACCCTAGTATCACACAGTCTTTTGACCCATTATTAAAGTATAATTGAATGACATTAATTATATACTAGCATAAGACGACAGTGTTTATTCAGACAATAGAATTTAGAGGTCCTTGCCCCATTGGGTCGACTAGCGACATAGACAAGGAGGTTGTATGATAACTGTAGAGATTGTAGAGTCTTTATTATTATTGCTTTTTTTTGTGAACTTGAATTGACTTGTACCTCCTTTCATCATCATCTAGCGTACTTATAATTGTTGTACTACCTTGACTTATGCCGCTATTATAGCCTAGTTTTGCAAGCTTATTCCTTATGGAGCTTGTTCATGACATATGTATTAGTGGGTCGACACACTAATACATTTCAGAATCAGTGTATTATGGTCTGATCAACCATAGTGCGCTTGATTCGCCCTTCACAATAATACTTTACGTGGGTTGAGATATATAGTTGACTAGTAGACACCTGTACTTGCCCTCTAGATATGTCTGAGCGGATCGTATCGGTTACATAACTGTACTAATACAAGTATGTGAATAGGAATTACCAAAATATGATTTCAATCCACAACTGCCTTGATAATTTCTATTTGAATTTTTTAAACGCCTTGATCTCGATACTTCTATTCAATTACCTCTCCCTTGAACTCTTTATTATTGATCTTCGTCTTCCCTTATTTCAGAAAGATGAAACATCTTGCTTGGTATAAATTTGATATATAGATAGTGCTAGATATACCCCACAGGCCAGTCGCATTGTTTGGTGACTATCTTTTATAAATGATTAAGGGAATATCATAGATGATATGTTTGGTGTTAAAGACTTTGAGGATTTAATAACATGATTAAATAATTTGGGGCATAGCCTTCTTAGATGTATAGCCTTAGATGATTGATGGGTAAATTCTAAGTTGGGTAGAAACTGCAATGTTAACTTGAGGGGAATCCTTTAGACTGTAATCAAGTGATATTTGATAGAGAGAACCCTACCCTATTTTAATTTTGAGGACGAAATTATTTTAAGTTGGGTAGATTGTAAACCCCCTCACCCAAAATTAGGTTTACTTGGCTTATCTAGTGGAATTAGGGCTAGTTTGAACCAATTAGAATTTAGAACACGGTATTTAATTTAATTGTATACTATTTTATCGCGTAGCGCACCTTACCGTTGCTTCGTTAATTGAAGCACTTCACTAGCCATTGCCTATCTACAAATTTCACAACCTCATCCTAGACGTGCCCGCCTACCTTTCTGACCCTTGTGTAACTTATAATCATGCTCTATGGTGCTATATTTTAGCCGCATAATAAACATCGCGGATGTTATTTCTTAATTCTAAATAAATTCCAACTCAGTACCCTTGGGTATTCCAATCGAAATTAGAAACACAACCTTGACAGTTTTGTGCAACCCAAATTTTATTAATATTCTACATTGTACCCTCTACGCCCCTGACACTTGTGTCCCGCCTAAATTTAATCCCATGTACTCCTAATTAATTCTAGAACATCGTGCACGTTCGATTTAATTAATTAAATCTAATTTCTGCCTTGTGCAATTTTCTAATTGTTTGGGGGGGCTTTTATGCAAAAATGCATTGAGGTGTCCCCACCATAGGACAATTCATGAAGAAACCCAGTTTTCCCCTTCACATGGATTTTTTGTAATTTTTCGGGATATGCAACGCGCGCACATCGCCCCGTATATTTAAATCTATCCTTGCAATTAAACAATGCAAATTGTAGCCTCCCAACACCCTCATATAAGCCCAAGGCCCACCTCAAGGGATGTTCACCAAGTCCAAAACCTAGGTCAAACATCAAACCCTAGGTCAACCTCAAAAAGTTCACCCTTTACATATAAATACACCTTGAATTCCTTTTTTACAAAAACCAAAACACCCAAACCCAAACACCCAGCCGACATCCCCATTATTGTTCACCCTCCTTCCTCCTCCCGATTCTTCCTCAGACATCTCCTACCACAGCGACCTCATAACCGTCTCGCCACCGTGCACCCTGTCATCTTCTCCTCCGCCTCGCCTGGACGGCTGAACCTCCATCACCCATCACTGTCTCCTCCCTTCCGCAGCCGGAGCTCAGGTCGCCTCGACCACCCTGCGGTGAGCCACCCTACCGGAGTAGCCTCGTCCCCACTCCTTCCTCCGCCGCTCACGTGCATGACCTCGCCCCATCATCCTTCCTCCTCTTTCCTGCGCAAGGACTGGAGCACAGCCAAACTCGAACTGAACCGACGATCCCTCCCGCTCTTCTCCTCCATCTCCTCCAGCGCCGCCCGAGGTCCGCAGCACCGACGACGGAGCCGACCTGACCCTGCCGACTCCTTGACCAACTGAACTCAACCGCCACAGTCTCGTCGGACTTCCCAAACCACCACCACAACACCAACACTTTACCTCCACCATCGTCCCCGACTTCTGATCACCTGATCCCGAGCACAATCATCACCCGAGCCACCGCACCCGCCGGACCCCGGTTACAACAGTCTCATCCCTGACTTCCTCCTCTTCCTTGTCAACCTCCTCTTCCTTCCCTTCCCGGCTCAACCTCCCCTGGCCGGACTCCGACGAGCAGCCATTACCAGCATCCCTAACATCATCACTCCTACATTACCAACAACACCACCCGAGCCTCTCCTTCTTCCTCCCGAGCTCCTCCTTCCGGCTTCCTGTTCTTCATCCTCCTCGCCAGAGACTCGACCACCACCTCTGTCCTCCTTGTCGGACTCCCCATGGCCGGAACAATATTACTCCCCCATTAAATATCATTACCATCATCTATTATCAGCATGAATATCGTAATCATCATTATCACCATTACATTAATATTCATCATCATAATCATCATCCCAATCATCGTCCTCGTCATCACCATCATTCACATCTCCATCCCTATCATCATCCTCGTCAACACCATCGTCCTCATCATCATCATCAGCATCGCAGCATCGTCATCTCACCATCAATCCATCATCATCATCGCTGTAGTCGTAATCATCATCAGCACTGTAGTCGTCACCATCATTATCATCGTCAACCTCACCGTGGTTCCCGTGCATGTACCCCGAGGTACGAACCTGTCCATCTTTTCTTTTATGTGTGCTTGTGTGTATGCCAGTAGGATATTAGTATTGCTTATTGACTGTTAGTTGACATCAGGCCCTGAGTCGGTGAACCCAAATGCGTGTACGTATATGTACGCGTACACGTATATTATTCATTGGTATGTATATTTATATATATATTTAGTACATGTATTCAATTGGTATATATATTTGGGTATTATATATAGAAATATATAAATATATGGTATGTACATAAATTATAAGAAATTAAATACTATGCTAAATAATGATTAGGACTATAGATATATCCAGACTGTACGACCCTAGGATATCGTGGACTGCCACGTACTTACCCTGACCATGTTGACCTAAGAACATGTGAATTGCTTGCCTTGCGTACATTAACGCACTGGCTTAGACACCTGTCAGCTGACTGTCTGATTGTGTACAACACTTGAAGATGTGTCCCTGCGTAATTCAACGCATAATTGACCATGTTAGATAACTATTGCCACCCCTAGTATACCCCCTGAGTCCAGTATAAATGTGGTTGTGTAATGACTAATAATTTTATTGTATTATATTTATGTGTACATAGGATGTTGGATTTGTTCTGCGCGACTTTTGGAGCTGGTTATTGGTACCTTACAGCCTCCTTGCTAGGCAAGTATACCTTGCCATTGTACTGTTATTTATATTCCATATCTTGCATGCATCTTTATTCTCTGTCTTTAGTTCATATATTTTAACTATTATATAAAATGCGCACGACGGTGTCGTCGCGATATGTTTTTATTTATGTATTGCATTGACCTTGTTTATGAGACTACCCCATCATCATGAGAAATTATTAGGTTCACTGGCCGTGACACAATTGTTACACGAGTTGTGAGTCTTATGTAGATCACGGACTTGCATGCAGGGTTTGGCCTTCTGTACGTGTGGGCCATTCGTTAGGAATAACTGCTGTTAGAAACTTTGTATGCTAGTTGACTTAGCAGTTATTAGAGGTCTATGGACATAGCTTATTGTAGTACGGTGGTCCCATCCTTGTCCTTGTTTGGTTGAAGGATTGGGCTAGGGTACTAAGAATAGGCTATGAACCAAATTGTGTCATGGATGTGATATGCTTAGAGCATGGGGTGGAGAGAACAACAAGTACCGCATTTGAGCTCCTTTGCACTTTTCTCCTGTGCGCCCGGATTCGCCGCTGGAGATACGGGTGGTGATGACCACTATATATTATATTATTATCAGGCGGGCCTCCGGCGTTCGAAAGACGACGTGCATTTGTAGGCCCCTGGATCCCCAAAAAGGAACCACGCCAAATCCCAGTTTTCAGCCAGATAGCTCACTTGTGGGAAAAGTTGTTCTTAACTGCATTCACATAGATGGTTAGGCGACCCATTAGATATTTATTTTAGTACTTTATTGGCATGTATTTTATGTACCTTGTTACGTCCCTCTGAGGACCTGGCCCCTTCCAGGTGTATCTGTTCTTGAGTATTCGCAGGAGCGCAGATTCGGATGGTTATTTTAATTTCGAAGATGTCTTCTCTTCGAGACGTGATTGATAGCTGGTATTCTTATATGGTGTTTGTTCTGTTGTCCTTATGTTGTATTTGCTTTTATATTCGAGTTGGTAGTGGATTTATTTCCATCCAACTATCATCCTTAGATACTTATATTGAGATCTAGTTTCATAGATGCTGGTTATTTATTTATATTGATTTCCGTGGATGAGATTTAGATTATACCCTGTGACTTGTGATAGATTATACCATATGTGGATTTAATATTCATATTACATCGTATGTATGGATTTGGTTTCCATATATTGGAGTTGCCATATCCATGCGGCTAGCATACTTACGTGTCCTAGTCCTACGTATTTTTGGGACTGGGGCGTGACACTGTGACAACAAGAGTACTGCTATACAGATTGCAAAAAAAATTAATTTTTATGAAGGGACAAAGCACATTGAGAATTATTGTCACTTCTTCTGTGAGAAATTTTTGGCTGGGACTATTTCTCTATCACATGTGACGTCCGTAGATCAGCTGAAAGATTTTTTTACAAAGGCACACCCCATTCCGAGATTTCAGTATCTATTGGCAAACTCATATTGTTTGATCCACCATTAGTTTGAAGGGGATGTTAAGAATAATTATATTTAGGATTAGATATTAATTAGATTTAGTACTAGATTCTTTTTTCTATATAGATACAAATCTCTTCTCCTACTCCTTTCCAAATATGGATCTGTTCTCTCTCTATATATATATTCGTAGTTGTATGGCCTTTTTATTATATCTATTAATAAAATCAATATTGTTGATTTGTTTCAAGAATATTTTATGTGCACTTCTTTAAATTTTGTGATTCTGATCTCCTAATGTCAATATTTTTTAATTCATAGTGCCAATATGAATAGGGAGAATATATGAGAGATTAATAATTTTTATGATGAATATCTTATACATTTAGAGTCATTGCATTCACATATGGATGCATTACAAGATACTAGTCACGTTCATGTGCATTACACATACAAAAAAGAAAAAAAAAACTATGATATTGTTAAAAAATTAGATAAAATATAAATTATATTAAAATATTTTTAATATGATTTGAATATATTTAATTAGTATTTATAATAGATATATTTTTAGAATTTTGAATATGTATTTAGTTAGATATTACCATTTACTTAGTTAAATTATAATTTGACTATTGAATATATTTTAGAATTTATTAAATGTTAAGGTTCTTATAAGAATTTAGATTTTTATTTTTTTAACTACGGTACATACGTGGTTAGAAATTTTTCATTTTATTATTATTATTTATTGGAGGATATACGTAATGTTAGGACGGCTCATTTTTAAGCCGTATTATAATAGTAAAGATTATAATTAGTAGGATTTGGTGTAAATTCTAAAAGTTGCATAATTATTAAATTAACCCATCTCTAGTTATGTGCTTCAGTGCCATTCACGTAATATATGAAAATAATAGTGGCACATGTTGGAGTCAAAATTTTATCAAGATACCAAATATACTCCTTTTTTTCTAGGTCATTTTTGTTTCTTTTATCGAGTAATCGAGCATCGTGCCAACCAAACAAATTTGGCATGTAGAACTAATCTTGCGAATCCCAAACGTATATATATGGCAACTGCTAAGTGGACCACTTTTATAGCAGGTTTAACAACATATCGTCTTTAAGGGGTTTTTTTTTTATATTCCTTTCCACCAGATTAGGAACTAAGTTCTAAGGGGAGATTCGAACCGTGTCCATCCCTACAGGAGCCCCCTATCGTAACCAATAGTCCATGACCCCACAAACATCTTTAAGGTTTAAGAACGGTTCATTGATCACGTAACCAAAATTTATTATTAGTAGTACTAAACAAAATGAGATACGAGTCCACGTAGCTTTACAAAGGTACAACAGGAATGAAATCTCATTAAGATTTGGTAGGAAGGATCGAAAAGAAAAATGAAAAAAAAAAAAGTATGGTGTATTTTTCTTTTATATGGAAAAAAGAGTATGACGTATTCCAGTAGTTGGTAGGATGAATGATAAGGTCACTGACTGTTTGAAGGTGAAGATGAGCATTATGGTGTCCGGATACTCTAAAATTTGGCATGGTTGGACCCCAAGGGTCCTTCCATATATTAATATTAGTACCTTCACCCACAGACCAATAAACATTGTTGATCAAGTACTCCCTGCTGCGGAGGATGCTGGACCAAGTACGTAAAGAAGATTGGCTAATTCTAGCAGTCCAGAAGTCATTATTCTTGAGATATTTCTCCTTTAAGAGATTTAACCCATTCTAAATGAGGGTTGTTGAGGAACCTCCAAACCAGTTTGGTAATTAAGACCTTATTAGTGATGTCAGAATCCCTAGTTCTAAGTCCACCTTGATTTTTTGGAGCAGTAAAATTAGACTACGCTCGAAAGTGAATTCTTCGAGTGCTATTAGGTCCTCCCCACCAAAATTTTCCCTGTTATTTTGATAGTTTTTGGTGATTTTCTTGGGTAATAGATATGTGGGATAATAGTAGGCAAGAAGGGATGATAAGGTAGGTTGGTTAAAGTAGTTCGACCAGCATGTGACAAGCATTTTCCTTTCCATCCCATGAGTTTGTTAGTAGTCGAAGCAATGAGTTTCGAGTGATTAGATACACAGTTTTTAGGAAGAAGAAGGTAATGAATAAGGTATCTGTCATTAGTGTCCATGTTTTTCAATCTAGGGATATCAATGCAGATTTGACGCATATACATGTCAAGTTTTTTAGAGAAAAAAATAGAGGATTTGTCATAGTTAATCAGTTGCCCAGACCAATTCTCGTAGGAACTCAGGATTGATTTGCATAATGTTTTGTAAATTGTAGGCCCCCAATAGAATCATATCATCTACAAATAATATATGAGTATAAGAAGTAGATGACTAGTTTAGTTTCATGCTTGTGTACAGATCATTCCTCTCCATGTTAATGACATGCTTCGAAAGAATTTTTCTGCACATGATAAAAAGGTAAGGTGAGAGAGGGCATCCTTGTCTAATATCGCGACTAGGAGTGAAGGTTAGGGATGTAGAACCATTAATCAAGATGGCAAAAGTGACGGATGTAATGCATTGCATTATAAGTTCGTGAGTTCTATGGATAAACCCAAACCCATGCAGGACCTGAATAATAAGATCCTAGCTAAGCCTATCATAGGCTTTAGACATGTCAATCTTTAGAGCAAATGCACTCCTATTTGGGCTAAATTTGGAAATGAAATGAAAGATTTCTTGTGCTATAATAACATTGTCACAAATTTGTCGGCCAGAAACGAATGCATTTTGAAACTGATTTATCAGATTGTGAGAATATGTCTGATCCTATTTGCTATAATTTTTTATATAATTTTGTAGAGGAAGTTGCAAAGGGATATGGACATGTTGGATTGATATTTTTTGGTATTAGAATTATGTAGGTGTGATTTAGATGTAAAGGCATATCATTGGATTTGAAAATTCTTGGATGAGAGAAGTACCATACTTCCAATGGAGTCCTACCAATTCTGGTAAATCAAAGCAGGGTAGCCATCAAGTCCTGGCACCTTGCAAGGATGCATCTTCTTAATAGTAGTTCTGATTTCTTCTGAAGACGGGATACTGGCAATGTGATCGTTCTCTACAGAGAAAATTTTATGGAAATCAGAAAAAACATATTCAGGTACAGGCATTGTGTTTTTTTTGGAAAAGTTGGCTGAAGTGAGTGACCATAATATCAGATATTTCATCTGGTTCATACGCCTGAATCCCATCTTCTCTGGTTAAACTGGTGAAATTATTTCTCCTTCTTCTGTTGAGGGCCATCATTTGGAAAAATTTGGTTTTCCTGTCACCATTCTTAAGCCAACTAACACATGAGCGTTGCTTCAAAAAGAACTCTTTTGATGTAATAACTTATTAAGTGTGATATGGATTTATTTTCTTACATGATCTTGTGATCAGTGAAAACGGTTTGCTGCAGAAGAAAAGTATATTTTCATACTTCTTGATGTCCTATTTAATGTATCCTTCTCGTGCTCCAATCTTACAATGAAGTCATGAGTTGACGAAGCTTCGATTGTAAGGTCTGTGGATGAGTGAGTTATGGTTCATGATGCTATATACTAGGATTAAATTGTATCATTAAATTGCATTTATGGTGATTAGCTATATATGTTGATTGGGGTATTGGGATTAAGTTGTATTTATGATGATTGGCCATGTGACTTAGGCCCCAAGTTGATATGTGGATGTATATATATGTAATATCATGATGAATGAAATACATAGAATATTATTTACTATCACTTCTTCACATGGTATCAGAGCCTGACGGCAAGGTCACGTTTTTTTCGAGCGATGACGGTAGCGGTATGTCGAGCGGCGACAGCGACAAGATGAGCAGCATCGGCGGCGAGACTTCTACGCCGACGACATCGCGGATCGATCCCACATCCCCGTATTACCATAGTTCTAATGACAATCCGGGTAATACAATTATGAAAGTGGTGTTTCGTGGGAAGAATTATGAGGAATGGTCGAGATCTATTCGGCTTTCTCTACGGGATCGACGAAAATTTGGGTTTGTTGATGGGTCTATCAATAAACCTTAGAAGAAGGACCAATTGGAGGATTGGTATTGCGTCCAATCAGTGTATGTGCAGTGGATTTTTCATACTATCGACGCTTCGGTAAAGAAGACAAAACCCTTCTTTGAGGAGGCAAAACAACTGTGGGATTCGCTCAATGTCCGATTTAGCGGACATGCGTATGGTGGTGGACATGGACGGGGTACGAAAGTATATACGACGGTGGCAGGACGTGGCTTCGTTGCTGCACAGCCGCGGATGGCAGATGATGGTGCAGGTGGCGGCGGTGTGCCGGGATTGACTTTGGACCAATGGCAATAACTTATTTCTATGCTTGGTAATTCTTCGGCCAAATCTCCGGAGGATTGTATGGTGGGTAAGTCCATTGCACCTTGGATTATTGATACAGGCGCTTCGAATCATGTTACGGGGAATTTAGATTTATTATCGGGGGTGACGACAATGGCGGAGTATCCGGTTGGACTCCCGGACGGATGGACGGACTGCGGTTGCCTTGTGCTGCGGGCGTATTGCTCTTGCACCAGGCATGGTTCTCACGAATGTTCTATTCGTACCTTAATTACATTATAATTTAATTCTTGTGGCCCATCTTATTAATGATATAAATTGTGTTGTACAATTCACTAAAAAATTGTACGTGATACAGGACCCCAGTTTGAGGACTCTGATTGGCGTCGGTGAACGACGGAATGGACTCTACTACTTTCGTATTGTACCGAAGACTCAGGCCATGGTAGTGACTAGGACGACTTCTCTGGACACATTTGGCATCAGCGACTTGGACATCCTTCTGATAAAGTAGTAAAGTCACTTCCTGTTATCAGTAGCTCTAGTAGTTCAATGAATAAGGCGTGTGAAGTTTGCCATTAGGCAAAGCAAACTCAAGGTATCTTTCCTGTCAGTGACTCTCGGACTGTTTCAATTTTTGATTTGATACATTGTGATCGGGGTCGTATCCCATCCCTTCTTCGTGTGGAGCTCGATATATTTTGACGATTGTGGATGATTTTTCTCGTGCTGTTTGAGTATTTTTGTTGATTGATAAGACTGAAGAATAAAAGATGTTCTCGTCATTTTTCTATGATTGAGCGGCAATTTAATTCCAAAGTTCTCATTATCCGAAGTGATAATGGTACTGAGTTTAATTGCCTGCGCGACAACTTTGCACAGAATGATATTTTATTTCAGACATCTTGTGTAGGTAAACCTCAGCAGAATGGGAGGGTCGAACAAAAATATAGACATATTTTGAATGTGGTACATGTTTTACGTTTTCAGGAAAATTTGCCAATTTTTTTGGGGTGAGTGTATTTTGGCGGCTGGTTATTTGATCAAAAAAACTCCTTCGAGCCTTCTTGGTTTTAAAAGCCCCTATGAAATATTATTTGGCGCACCTCCTTCTTATGATGAATTACGCATTTTTGTTATCTTTGTTTTGCCCACAAAAAATGTCACGCCCCAGTCCCAAAATATCGAGGGACTAGACACGTGACAATGGCCAGCAACACACACCGATGGGCAAACCCAATTTAATGGACCCATCAGGATGTACTTAAGCTGTAAAACAACAATAAGGTCTAATATACTAATCTCATCCAAAGAAATGAATACAACAATATCAGAGTATAAAGCAATATCAAATCTCAATAAAACATAACTACGGGAATAACCCGATAATAAGTTTGATACAATAGTCAAGATACAAGAATAAAGATAACAACAGCAAATACTGAGTATGGATAAAGCATATACACAGGAGAAATCCTTAGCGCTCACCTCGTCCTCGAGTTCTGGTACTGCTCCAATAACTGCTACTGTTCTTGCTTCTGCTCTTGCTAATGCTCATGTCCCGTATACTTGGGGATAGATCTCGTCTGCTATTCCTGGGGACATAATCCGGATCCAGGTCCTCATGGGACATAGCAAGGTACAAGAATAACTCAAGCCAAAAAATAATGCAGTGCAATAATATAAACACCCTGATTTTTATAATAATTTTAATATATTTTTCCCCCAATTTTTTTGGTATTTTCTGGAATTTAAAACTAAGGTGATTGTGATTTAAAGAATTTTAAGTGTTGCTAATTGATGTTAAAATATTATGGAAATAATATTTTATGGTGTAAAATGGAAAACCGGACATGGGATATTTTTCTGTAAATTTATTGGACTCCGGAGTAGCGTTTTAAGCCCTAAAAACTATTGGCTAATTAAAACGAACCTAAACCCAAATTAAACCAAACCAACCCTGAGCAAACCAAACCAAACCAGCAAATTGGGTCGGGTCGGGTCGGATCTGAGCCAAACCCGACCCGAAACCCATTGGGAAACCTAGCCGCCGGATTCCCTGTAGCAGTATAAATCCCCCCTTCCTTGGCGTGCGTGCCAAGCCGAAACCCTAGTTCCGTCGTTGCCGTCTTCTGAACATCCTCCCCCCCATCTGCCATGTCCAGCGCCGACACCAAGCCGCGCCTGACCCGAGCACCGCCGCTCGACCTTTCCTCTGTCGCGTCTAGCCCCTAACCCGCGCGGCCGCCGTCCCCTGCGCTCGACTCCGCCGCCGAGCCGACCTAGCCGTGCTCCTCCCATCTCGACCGACGCCTTCCCCCTCCGAGCGAGCGCCGCCCGCGTCCGCCACTCGACGCCCCGCCTCGAGCAGCCCCCAGAACCCTCATCCCCGACTTCTTCTTCCCACAGCCCCGCCGCCGAGTCCAGCACCCGACTCCCACTCAACCCCTCGACCCGCCGCCAGGCCGCCCGACGTCGACTTCCACCGCCGCTCGACTCCTCGAGTCTCGCCGACCCAGCACTGGCCACGTCCGCCGTATCCACCGACCACAGCGACCCAAGCCTGGACACAGCAACTCGATACGGATACGAAGTTGACGCACGGACACGTGAAAACTCAGATTCACGGAGCCCTGTTCAGGTACCGTTTTCTCTCACCTCGTAACTCCGTTTTCGATTCCGTCAGTTGCAACGCATAGACTGTATAATCCTCTCGGTGCCTGTGCAACTCGCTCGGTACATCACGTCCTGTGGTGATCGCATACCGCGATCCAAAAATAGGAAAACTAACGCCCTATTTTACCCCAGAACTGAGTGCGTCCCGCCAAACGGGACGACTTGGTAGCACGCGGCCTTTACCGAAACGTGCGCGGCATTGATACGGACGTGTGGGATTTCGCAAAAGTTGATTTGGATGTGCGTGCACACCGGAATCAACGCGTATCCGCCGACAACGCCCCGTATCCGCCTATTCTGGAACACGCTGTAACTTTGTGTACACACGTCGGATCCAGACAAAACTTGTGCCATCGGACTCATAGCGATACGCTAGTCCTGTGACCCAAGTTTGGTCTGATTCTGAGAACGTTGACAAAATCGCGTATCGTAGGCCCCACCGGCTCTACTTGACGGGCGATTTTGTGATCGGCTCATCGAAATCCAATTCTGAAAGTTCCGTTGGGTTCGTATCATCGTTCCTGACTTGTAGACACTAAGTTTGGAAAATTTAGAGACCTCTGACCCTGGCACGCTTTTCGGTGCAAAGTGGCCCACGTATGGACCCGCTTTGGCCTAGAAATGTCCTTTTTGCCCCTGTGTCCAAATTGAACTTAAGGACAGACGTTTCTAGCTATTTGACATCTTCTGAGACGGTTGGTGATGTTTATTACAGCTTTTGGAGGAGTACCCACATGATTCACTGATACCGGGACGACTGTTGATATTCAAACATCAGGCAAGTGTACCTTGCCAAACTCTGCAGTATTGTTACATATTTTTTCTTGCTTTATTATATTGCTGTGCATGCTTAACCTAGGACCGTGTGACATACTTAGCGTCCGATTATTAGTCGGGTGCCAACACCATACGCGGTGTTGTGTATTGTCATCTAGAGATGGACATTCGTGACACTTTATATTCTCGTACTTGTCTTATCAAGTACCATATGACCCAGGACACTTGACACCATTCATGAGACAGGATATTCCCGAGATATTCGTGGTGATTTTGTATAGGATACAGAACTTGACAGAGATACTATATTCATAGATACTTATGACTTGTTGCATTAGCTATGATCCCGCTTTACATGGACATAAGACGTTATGGTCATGATATGCGTGGTTACATTGGGTGGGGAGAGACACACAGGCTACAGGCTATTTTCTATATATATCTACTACTATTGTGAGGCCGTAGACTCTCGTAGCAGATCTAGGCACATTACGTATTATTACCACTACCGGCACCCCGACACAGAGCTTGTAGTGGCTCAGCCTGAGTACTCGTGCTGCTCTCACTTGCATTTTTACATAGATGGTTACTTACTTGCCCTATTTATCTTATTATTTGCTGCACTGCTTATTTTCTGGCTTGTATATTTTTTGTACCTTGCTATGTCCCCTGAGGACCTGGATATGGATTATGTCCCCAGGATTTGAGGACGAGATCTATCCCGAGGTATACGGGACCGCAGCAGGAGCTGATCCAGGAGCTGTACCGCCATCCAAGGACGAGGTGTTAGCCGAAGACTTCTTCTGAGCATCCATGATTCATGCTCAGTATTTATTTATTTATTTTAGTCATTTACTTCTGGCCTGTAGAACCATGTATCAGATATTTATCGGGTTGTTCCTCGAAGCAATTTGTTGAGACTAGCTGATGATTTATATTCCTTATTTATTCTGTGGATCATATTTTATATCTTGTGTGGATGAGATTAGTTGTGCCATGTTGTCGTAGACTTGATTTTACAGCTTAAGTATGCCCTGATGGATCCATTAAATTGGGTTATCCATCGGTGCGTATTGCTGGCCATTGACACGTGTCTAGTCCCTCGGTATTTTGGGACTGGGGCGTGACATGATTTTTATGGTGGCCCATGCAGGTCTACGACTAAATTTTTTGGTTTCAACTTAGGGACCGAACCAGCCTGCCCTAAGGATAGGATAAGTTATAGGATCTCATCCATTATTTAAACCATTATTGAACTCTATATCGAACTCGAAATTGTTACTTGATTTGCATCATGTTTGATTCCTCTGAGCGTTCTTACAGTTTATCTTTTGATTGCAGAGTAATGGATCCCAGGAACGGAGACGAGATTCCTTTGGATACGCCACACGACGCTGTGGTTACTTATATAGACGGAGTGACTCTAGGGAATGGAGGACAAATATCGCAGAGCGATCAGGCCGGTCAGCCTAATCCAAGGTTCCGGAGAGATGACATCCCCCTCCACCACAGTTCACTCCACAGATGCCAGTTTTCTGGCCCGAACAAGCCATGGACGGACAACAGATGTTCCAGATGATGTATGCCATGATGCAAGCACAGCAACAGATTCAGCAAGAGGCCCATTGGCAGGAGGTCGAGTATCTGAGAACCAGCCTGGTATCCGCATTGGAGCAGGCAAATCCACCAACGAGGCAATCAGCGACGAAATCTATCACCGATTTTTGTCATCTCAAGCCTCGTATATTTTTTGGTAAAGAGGGGCCAACAGAAGTTCATTAATGGCTCACGAACATTCAGCACCAGTTGGAAGCAGTTGAACTTCCAAGAGAGAAATGGATGAGTGCGGTCAGAATGCAGTTAACTGAAAATGCACACCACTGGTGGTTAGCAGAAGAGAGGAGGCTCGGACCGGACCGAGTCACATGGGAAGAGTTCTCCAGACTCTTCCAAGAGATATATATTCCAGCAGTTGCACGGTCAGAGCTCAGAGACCAGTTCAACCGCCTTATCCCAGGCAATATGACAGTGGAAGAATACAACACAGAATTTATTCGCCTAAGTCGCTTTGCCCCAACCTTGATCTCGACAGAGGAAGAGAAAGCTGAGAAATTCTTTGACGGACTGAAGTTCAAGCTCCAGAGATTGATTGGATCGGTCGCCCTACATATTATACCGATGTCCTTGCAGCAGCACGACGCATGGAACGCGTCAATAGAAGGGAGTCGAATCTGAAGAGGCCAATCACATCAGCACTATCCAAAACAGCACCTGGAGATTCTGCAAAATGATTCCAGAGGAGTATACCAGAGAGATCAGCACACAGGGCCATATCTCTTCCTACCTATCACCACTGCAACAAGGTAGGACACATTGAGAGAGAGTGCAGGCGTAAGTTGGGACTATGCCTGCTTTGCGGATCAAACCAGCATCTATCCAGAGACTGCACTAAACCTAGAGAGGGAGCACCGAGACTAGCCTTGCCTGCACCACGACCAGCTTATCCAGCAGTAGGAGCACAGCAGACAGGAGCCGGAGGAGTTAGACCACCAGCTACAGGGGCTACCAGCAGAGACCACCACTGGCACCACAGGCAGCTCTATTTTAGCAGACTCAGCAACAGCAGAGAGGTCCAGCTCAGGGACGAGGATATGCATTCATATTGGCTGTTGAGGAGGAAGCTACTACAGGCGAGGTCATCGCAGGTACTATTTTAGTAGCTTCATTACCAGCTGTAGCTTTATTTGATTCTGGAGTATCGCATTCATTTATAGCAGCTAGCTTTGTAGCCACCCATAGAGTAGCTACCGCACCCCTTCCGAAGATGAAGAGAATGCTTACGGGAGGTAGAATTATTCCGGTTAGTGACGTCTGTAGATCATGTTTTGTAGTAGTCTGTGGAAGAGAAATGCGAGCTCAATTTCTGATATTTTCCATGCCGGATTATGATATTCTACTTGGTATGGACTGGTTAAGTCAGTACCATGCAACTCTTGATTGCCGACTTGGGCGGATTATATTTAGACTGCCTGGACATCCAGAATTTGAGTTTCTTCGAGGAGAAGTAGAGCAAGGAGTTCAGCCTACTCTTAGGGTACTATCTATAGAAGGGGAGACAGGTTACCCAAGATTCATATCAGAATTTGTGGATGTATTTCCTGATGATCTTCCAGGTTTACCACCTTATCGGAAAATAGAATTCACAATAGACTTAACTCCCGAAGCAGAGCCTATCACTTCATCAGTATATCGGCTAGCACCTAAGGAGTTAGTGGAGTTAAAAGAACAGGTTGATGATCTTCTGGAGAAGGGTTTCATTCGGCCCAGTGTTTCACCTTGGGGAACACCCATATTATTTGTACCGAAGAAGGATGGAACAGTACGGTTATGCATTAACTACAGGGCACTAAATGCTGTGACTATCAAGAACAGGTATCCCTTACCACGCATTGATGATCTATTCGATCAATTGAGTGGTGCTAGGGTATTCTCGAAGATTGACCTTAGATCCGGCTACCATCAGATCAAAGTAAGGAAGGAAGATATACAGAAGACAGCTTTCAGGACCAAGTATGGACATTATGAGTTCTTGGTAATGCCGTTTGGTTTAACCAACACGCCACCCGTGTTTATGAGTCTGATGAACAGAGTCTTCCATCAGTTCTTGGATAAATTTGTTGTTGTGTTCATAGACGACATTCTAATATATTCCAAGAACCATGAAGAACAAGAGGAGCATCTCAGAATCGTGTTAGAGACCTTGAGGCAGGAGAAGTTATATGCCAAACTCAGTAAGTATGAGTTTTGTATGGACAAAGTGCCTTTCTTGGGACATATCATCTCAGGAGAAGGACTTTCCATGGATCCAGAGAAAGTTGCGGCAATAGTGACTTGGCCTACACCCATATCAGTTGCAGAGGTGAGAAGTTTTCTCGGATTTGCGGGATATTACGGAAGGTTTATAGAAAATTTCTCGAGGATTACAGAACCGATGACGAAGCTGACACGAAAAGACCAGGAGTTTATATGGACAGAAGACTGCCAGAAGGCCTTCGAAGAATTGAAGAGAAGATTAACAAGAGCACCTGTCTTGACTCTTCCTTCAGGGTCAGGAGGTTTTGTTGTTTATAGTGATGCATCAGGAAGTGGACTAGGATGTGTTTTGATGCAACATGGCAAAGTCATTGCTTATGCATCGAGACAGTTGAAGGTCCACGAGAAGAACTACCCAACATACGATCTGAAGCTAGCAACAGTTATATTTGTATTGAAGATTTGGAGGCACTACCTTTATGGGGAGAAGGTAGACATCTTTACAGATCACAAGAGTCTGAAATATGTATATACTCAGAAGGAGCTTAACATGAGACAGAGACGTTGGCTTGAACTGATGGTAGATTTTGATATAGATATGCAGTACCATCCGGGAAAGGCGAATGTCATAGCAGACGCACTCAGCAGGAAGCCTACGGCTTATTTCTTGACGATGCAGCCTGAGTTATTGAGAGATCTACAGGAGCTTCAGATAGAGATTGTTTTACCAGGACAGAGTGGATTGCTGGCTAATCTCGAAGTTAAGTCATCACTCATGGAGAAGATTAAAGAGGCATTGCCTACCGATGCTAGATTTCGAAGACTAAAGGAGAGGACGGAAGCAGGCATGCAGACAGGACTTCGCATACACGAAGACGGGATATTGAGGTTTGGAAATCGCTTGTATGTTCCAAATGGAGAATTAAGACAGGAATTAATGACTGAAGTACATAGCTCTATGTACTCTGTTCACCCAGGAGGAACCAAGATGTACCGAGACTTGAGACAGTATTATTGGTGGCATGGAATAAAAAGGGAGATTGCAAGATTCGTGGCCAAATGCTTAGTCTGCCAGCAAGTAAAGGCCGAGCATCAGAGGACTGCATGTATGTTACAGCCGCTTCCTATACCAGAATGGAAGTGGGAACATATCACGATGGATTTTGTCACAGGATTTCCAAGGAGCCCCAGCAGAAGAGATGCAGTAAGGGTTATCGTGGATAGACTCACTAAATCGGTACACTTCTTGCCATTTAGAGTTGGACAGTCCACAGAGGTACTAGCCGACATGTATATGCGACAAATCATCAAATTATATGGAGTGTCGATTAGTATTGTATCGGATCAAGATTCAAGATTTACATCTCATTTCTGGAGAAGCATGTAAGAGAATCTGGGCACCAGACTCAAATTTAGCATAGCTTACCACCCACAGACAGATGGCCAATCGGAGCGCACCATTCAGATCTTGGAGGTTATGTTGCGATCATGTATGCTAGACTTTGGAGGATCTTAGGAAGATCATTTGTACTTAGTGGAGTTCTCCTACAACAACAGTTATTAAGACAGCATTCAGATGGCACCATTCGAGGCATTATATGGAAGGAAGTGCAGATCGCCTATATATTGGAGTGACGTTGGTGAACGTCAAATACTGGGTCCAGAATTGGTAACACAGACAGTGGAAAAGGTGAAACAGATTCAGAATCATCTACGAGCATCTCAGGACAGACAGAAGCATTGGGCAGATACACACAGACGTCCCCTAGAGTTCAAAGAAGGAGTGCACGTGTTCTTGAGGATTTTGCCCACTCGAGGTACTATTAGATTCTGGAGCAGAGCCAAGTTGAGCCCAAGGTATATTGGACTATTTGATATTCTAGAGCGCATTGGTGAGGTGGCTTATCGACTTGCATTACCACCATCCTTAGAGGGAGTGCATGACGTATTCCACGTCTCACAGCTACGAAGGTACGTGACCGACCCAAGTCACGTAGTCGATCATTCAGAGATCGCAGTGGGCCCTAGCTTGAGATATGAAGAATAACCAGTTGGCATCCTCGACGTCAGCAAGAAGATATTGCGAGGACAGACAATCAGACTGGTTCGTGTAGCTTGGAAACATCATTCTCCTGGTGAATCGACTTGGGAACGAGAGGATAGTATGCGCCAACGTTATCCCCACTTATTCACGGAGGCAGTTATTACCTAAACAATCTTGTAATTCCCATAATTCTTTCTGTAGTAGTTTATTCTTTGATTGCGAGGACGCAATCCTCTTAAGGGGGTAGATTGTAAACACCCTAATTTTTAGAATAATTTTAGTATATTTTTCCCCCAATTTTTTTGGTATTTTTTGGAATTTAAAACGAAGGTGATTATGATTTAAAGAATTTTAAGTGTTGCTAATTGATATTAAAATATTATAGAAATAATATTTTATGGTGTAAAATGAAAAATTGGACATGGGATATTTTTCTGTGAATTTATTGGAATCTGGAGTAGCGTTTTAAGCCCTAAAAACTATTGGCTAATTAAAACGAACCTAAACCCAAATTAAACCAAACCAACCTTGAGCAAACTAAACCAAACCAGCAAATTGGGTCAGATCGGGTCGGATCTGAGCCAAACCCGACCCGAAACCCATTGGAAAACCTAGCCGCCGGATTCCCTTTAGTAGTATAAATCCCCCTTCCTTGGCGTGTGTGCCAAGCCGAAACCCTAGTTCCATCGTCGCCGTCTTCTGAACATCCTCCCCCCCATCCGTCGTGTCCAGCACCGACACCAAGCCACGCCTGACCCGAGCACCGTCGCTCGACCTTTCCTCTGTCGCGTCCAGCCCCTGACCCGCGCGGCCGCCGTCCCCTGCGCTCGACTCCGCCGCCGAGCCGACCTAGCCGTGCTCCTCCCATCTCGACCGACGCCTTCACCCTCCGCGCGAGCGCCGCCCGCGTCTGCCACTCGATGCCCCGCCTCGAGCAGCCCCCAGAACCCTCGTCCCAGACTACTTCTTCCCATAGCCCCGCCACCGAGTCCAGCACCCGACTCCCCCTCAACCCCTCGACCAGCCGCCAGGCCGCCCGACGTCGACTTCCACCGCCGCTCGACTCCTCAAGTCTCGCCGACCCAGCACTGGCCACATCCGCGGTGTCCACCGACCACAGCGACCCAAGCCTGGACACAGCAACTCGATACGGACACGAAGTTGACGCACCTGTTCAGGTACCGTTTTCTCTCACCTCGTAACTCCATTTTTGATTCTGTCAGTTGCAACGCGTAGACTGTATAACCCTCTCGGTGTCCGTGTAACTCGCTCGGTGCATCGCGTCCTGTGGTGATCGCACACCGCGATCCAAAAACAAAAAAACCAATGCCCTATTTTACCCCGGAACTGAGTGCGCCCCGCCAAACGGGACGACTTGGTCGCACGCGGTCTTTATCGAAATGTGCGCGGCGTTGATACGGACGTGTGAGATTTCACAGAAGTTGATTTGGATGTGCGTGCACACCAAAATTAACCCGTATCAGCCGACAATGCCCCGTATCCGCCTATTCTGGAATACGCTATGACTTTGTGTACACACGTCGGATCGAGACGAAACTTGCGCCATCGGACTCGTAGCGATACATATTTTTCCAAACTTTGCAGTATTGTTACATATTTTTTCTTGCTTCATTATATTGCTGTGCATGCTTAACCTAGGACCGTGTGACGTACTTAGCGTCCAATTATTAGTCGGGTGCCAACACCGTACGCGGTGTTGTGTATTGTCATCTAGAGATAGACTTTCATGACACTTTATATTCTCGTACTTGTCTTATCAAGTACCATATGACCCAGGACACTTGACACCATTCATGAGACAGGATATTCCCGACATATTCGTGGTGATTCTGTATAGGATACAGGACTTGACAGAGATACTATATTCATAGATACTTATGACTTGTTGCATTAGCTATGATCCCGCTTGACATGGACATGAGACGTTATGGTCATCATATGCGTGGTTACATTGGGTGGAGAGAGACACATAGGCTACAGGCTGTTTTCTATATATATCTACTACTATTGTGAGGCCGTAGACTCTCGTAGCAGAGCTAGGCACATTACGTGTTATTACCACTACCGGCTCCCCGACACAGAGCTTGTAGTGGCTCAGCCTGAGTACTCGTGCTGCTCTCACTTGCATTTTCATATAGATGGTTACTTACTTGCCCTATTTATCTCATTATTTGCTGCACTGCTTTTATTCTGGCTTGTATATTTTCTGTACCTTGCTATGTCCCCTGAGGACCTGGATATGGATTATGTCCCCAGGATTTGAGGATGAGATCTATCCCGAGGTATACGGGACCGCAGCAGGAGATGATCCAGGAGCTGTACCGCCATCCGAGGATGAGGTGTTAGCCGAAGACTTCTCCTGAGCATCCATGATTCATGCTCAGTATTTATTTATTTATTTCAGTCATTTACTTCTGGCCTGTAGAACCATGTATCAGATATTTATCAGGTTGTTCCCCGAAGCAATTTGTTGAGACTAGCTGATGATTTACATTCCTTATTTATTCTGTGGATCATATTTTATATCTTGTGTGGATGAGATTAGTTGTGCCATGTTGTCGTAGACTTGATTTTACAGCTTAAGTATGCCCTGATGGATCCATTAAATTGGGTTGTCCATCGGTGCGTACTGCTGGCCATTGACACATGTCTAGTCCCTCCGTATTTTGGGACTGGGACATGACAAATAATAAATAAATTAATAGGGTAAACTAGGTAACCAGCTATATGAAATGCAAGTGAGAGCATCACTAGACTTAGGCTGAGACTATGACAAGCTCTGTGTCGGGGAGCCTGTAGTAGATATACTATGTAATTTACTATATAATTTACTATGTAGTGGGCCTATGGCACCATAATAAAATTTTATATAAAATCAACCTGTAGCCTGTGTGTCTCTCCCCACCCAATGTAATCACACGTCTTATGTCCACGACGTCTCATGTCCATGTCACGCAAGATCATATCTAATGCAGCAAGTCATAATAATAGCTAAGCACATGCAATATCTATGTCATAAATTATGTAACCTATACAGAATCACCATGAATGTCTCAGGAAGATTTTGTCTCATGAATAGTGTCAGGTGTCCTGGCTTATGACGTACTTGATGATGCAAGCACGAGAAAGTATAGGGTTTCGATATCCAACTCTAGGTGATGTTCATAATTCCAGAATAACGATACGAACCCAACGGAATGTCCAGAACTGGATTCTGATGAGACGATCACAAAATCGCCCGTCAAGTAGAGCCGTGGGGCCCACGATACGCGATTTTGTCAACGTTCTCATAATCGAACCAAACTTGGATCACAGAACCAGCGTATTGCTACGAGTCCGATGGCAATAGTTTTGTTTCAATACGATGTGTGTACACGAAGTTACAAAGAGTTCCAGAACTGGGCCGATACGGGGTGTTATCGACGGATACGCGTTGATTCCAGTGTACACACACATCCAAATCAACTTTCGCAAAATTTTATACGTCCGTATTAACGGTGTGCACCTTTCGGTGAAGTCCGCACACGACCAAGTCATCCCGTTTAGCGGGGCGCACCCAATTTCGGAGAAAAATATGGTATCTATTTTCTTGATTTTGGGTCACAGTTTGCGACCGACAGAGGACGCGACATGCCAAACCAATGGCAAGGGTATCGAGAGGGTCACGCAGTCTACGCATCACAGCAGACGGAACGAAAAATAGGGCAGTAAGGAAAGAGAAACAGTCACCTGAACAGGGCTCCGAATACGTGTTTTTGCGAGGTGGCACGATACTCGGCCGGTGGGGCTTGCTGGCGGTGGCGGCGGAGGCGGCTCGGGTCAGCGGTAGTGGGGTCGTCGGGTTCGCCGGAGCTTTGGCGGAGGATGGAGGGTCTTTACCGGAGCTGGTGATGGCAGGGTTAGGGTTCGAGGGTGGCGGAGTCAAGGGATCGTCAGGGCTCGGGGCGGAGAGGGAGGAAGGTGGTGGTGGTGTCTCGGGCGGAGGCTGGTGGTTGCAGAGGAGGAAGGTGGCGGTGGTGTTGGTGGACGATGGTGGAGGCTGTGGTGGTGGCAGCGGGTGACAGTGGGAATGGCGGTGGCCGGGGTTCGACGAGGGATGGGTGTTTGGGGGGTTTATAGGAGGCGGACGGGAGGGGATATGGCGGCCGTTGGCGGGGAGAGGAGGAGATGGCGGAGACTGAGGGGCGGGGAATGGTCGCTGGGAAGCCGGAGGGTCACGGTGAAGAAAACGGCCGGAGAAGACGACCGGGCGCGGCAGTCGGGATTCGCTCAGTTAGGGATTCACTGTAGCGGGCAGGTAGGAGGGTCGGGTCCGGTCATGTTTTAGAATCGGATCCGACCCGATCCGATAGGTAACGGGTTCGGGTGGGGTCAGAAGGTCGGGTCGGCTAACGGGTCTGGATCTGACACAATAAGGATTGGGTCATGTTTGGGTTGGTTCAGGATCCGGTTCAGGGTTTAAACCGGTTGGTTTAATCCGGTTCAGGTTGGTTTATTTTGGTTTAATAAATAACTTAGTTTTTAGGTCATTAAAAATGGTTCTGGGGTCCAATAAATTCCAGAAAAATTATCCTATGTCTAATATTTTATTTACACCCAAAAATATTATTTTTATAATATTTTAATATTTAATAAAAATATTTAAAATTATTTAATACCAGAATAGTTTGATTTTAATTAGTTAAAAATTATAAAAAATTCCCAAAAAATTATTTTTAAAATCCTGAAAAATTTGAGGGTTCACAATCTACCCTCCTAAGAGGGTTACGTCCTCGCAATCAAAGAATACCGGTCAGCAGAGATGACACGGTTTGTAAAACAGTTTTGAAGTACGACACCATCATAGAATCATGATCAAGGAGAATCAAAGAATGAGGGTTAAGCAAAACACATAGGGAATAAAAAATATCATTTCCCTAAGCAATAAAATTTATGCAAATTCAAGAGTGAAGAAAATCTAGTTAAAGCAAGAAAACTATAGCTTTTAGAAAAACTATGTTATCAATTATTAGCAAGTTCAAAAGACCTGGTTTAAGGCTAAGGTCACGAACTAACAGGCACGTGCTAAAGCAATACTAGGAATAGATAACTATAAAAAACTTATGCGCATTTGCTACTCCACGAGTCTGTGCGTCGTCCAAGGTCATCACAAAAGCTTGTCCGCATCCTTACGATGGATTCCTCTGCTGCTGTTGAGCCTGCTGGAAGAGTACTGCCTGGGGTATCAAAGGTGGCCTCGGCGGATACCCTCCTGGAGGTGGTAAGGTTCCTTCAACTCTCGTTTGTGTTGCTCCTAAAGCTGAATAGGCTGGCCTTGGTAGAGCTTATTGGTTTGCCATCGGTGCTCCTTCTCGACGCTCAAGGCATTCCTTCACTAAATGCTGACTGGATCCGCAAGCTAAACATAATCCTATTTTGCGTCTGCACTCGTTCTCAATATGGCCTTGCTTGCGACAATATTGACAGATAAGTAGTGTCTGCGGAGATGCTTCGGGTAGCTGGTGCATGTGATTTCTCTTTGCAGTTTCTTCCCGTGGTGCTCTTGCTGGTGCTGATGTGGCTGGTTGATGAATCATCAATGCTTTCTCTCGACGTTTAGGGCAATCCCTTATCGAATGTTGTTTGGATCCGCAAGCTAGACATAATCCCTATCTACGTCGACATTATTTAGCGAGATAGCCTACCTTGCCACAGTAGTGACAAGTAGGAAGGACTAGTGCTATTGGTGTAGATGCTCTCTGTGGTGGATTCATCTGTGGTTGCTTTGCAGCTCTTTCCTGTTGTGCTTGATCTAATGCTAATGCATGCGGCCACTTCTGGCTGGACTCTATCCTGGTGATGCACTCCATGGGTCGTGCTGCAGCAAGAATGTCCGTTGCAACGGAGCTGATTAACTTTCGTAGCTCAGAGCTAAGTTTGTAAATGAACTCCTCCGTTTGGCTTTGCTTGGCTTCTTCATGAACCTTCTGATAGGCTTGCATCATCGCGTAGTACATTTAAAACATCTGTTGCCCATCCATAGCTTGCCCTTATGGAAATACGGGCATTGGTGGAGTGAACTGCAACGGTATATTATCTTGTTGGATTCTCGTGGCATGCTGAATTGCTTGACTGCGTTGTTGAGCTGATTGACCTTCACCTAATGGTGTCGCTTCTTCTTCATTGGTTACCACAGCATCTCGTGGTAATCTTGCAGGAATCTTGTCGCTTGCTGGTGGATCCAGTACTCTGTATCCAAAATAAATGATAAGAGGTGCACAGAGGAATCACGGCAGGATACAAGTCAAGAAATTGATTCGAATCCGATATAGTGATCAAGAACGATTCAAGCAAGTGGATGAGATCCTATAACTTATCCTATCCTTATTGTAGGCTTGCTCGGTCCCTAAGTTAAAACCAAAGCAATTTAGTCGTTGACTTGCATGGGCCACCACAAAAACCATGTCACTACCCAGTCCCAAAATAGCGAGGGACTAGACACGTGGCAATGGCCAGCAGCACACACCGATTGGCAAACCCAATTTAATGGACCTATCAAGATTTACTTAAGCTGTAAAACAACAATAAGGTCTAATATACTAATCTCATCCACAAAAATGAATACAACAATATCAGAGTATAAAGCAATATCAAATCTCAAAAAAATATAACTCGGGGAACAACCCGATAATAAGTTTGATACAATAGTCAATATACAAGAATAAAGATAACAACAACAAATATTAATTATGGATAAAGCATATACTCAGGAGAAGTCCTTGGCGATCACCTCATCCTCGAGTTCTGGTACTGCTCCAATAACTGCTCCTGTTCCTGCTTCTGCTCCTGCTAATGCTCCTGTCCCGTATACTTCGGGATAGATCTCGTCTGCTATTCCTGGGGACATAATCCGGATCCAGGTCCTCAGGGGACATAGCAAGGTACAAGAATAACTCAAGCAAAAAAATAATACAGTGTAATAATAAATTAATCAATAGGGCAAACTAGGTAACCAGCTATGTGAAATATAAGTGAGAGCATCACTAGACTTAGGCTAAGACTACGACAAGCTCTGTGTCGGGGAGCCTGTAGTAGATATACTATGTAATTTACTATGTAATTAACTATGTAGTGGGCCTATGGCACCATAATAAAATTTTATATAAAATTAGCCTGTAGCCTGTGTGTCTCTCCCCACCTAATGTAATTACACGTCTCATGTCCACGACGTCTCATGTCTATGTCACGCAAGATCATATCTAATGCAGAAAGTCATAATGATAGCTAATCACATGCAATATCTATGTCATGAATCATGTAACCTATACAGAATCACCATGAATATCTCAGGAAGATTCTGTCTCATGAATAGTGTCATATATCCTGGGTTATGACGTACTTGATGATGCAAGCACGAGAAAGTATAGGGTTTCGATATCCAACTCTAGGTGACGTTACACAACTTCGCGTACCGCGTTGGCACCCGAATATTATTTGGACGCTAAGTAATGTCACACGGTCCTAGGTTAAGCATGTACATCATATAAATAAATCAAGATAACAATATGAAGTAGGTACTACAAGTTTGGCAAGGTACACTTGCCTGGGGTTCTGGCTCCAATTGCTGCTCTGGTATCAGCAGAATCTGCAGGTACTCCTTCGATTGCTGAAATGAACATTACCATCAGGTTCAGAAGATATCAAATAGCTAAAATTGCCTGTCCTTAAGTCTAATTTGGATACAGGGACAAAAATGGCAGTTTTTGGTCAAAGCGGGGTCCACATATGGCCCGCTTCGCACCGAAAAATGTGTCAGAGACAATGTTCTCTAAATTTGTCAAACTTAGTATCCACAAGTCCAGAATAATGATACGAACCCAATGGAATATCCAGAACTGGATTTCGATGAGCCAATCACAAAATTGCCAATCAAGTGGAGCCGTGGGGCCCACGATACGCGATTTTGTCAACGTTCTCAGAATTGAACCAGCGTATTGCTACGAGTCCGATGGCATAAGTTTCTTTTCGATACGACGTGCGTACACGAAGTTACAACGAGTTCCAGAACTGGACCGATACGGGGTATTGTCGACGGATACGCGTTGATTCCGGTGTACACACACATCCAAATCAACTTTTATGAAATTTCACACGTCCGTATTAACGACGCACACCTTTCTGTGAAGTCCGCAGACGACCAAGTCTTCCCGTTTAGCGGGGCACACCCAATTCTGGGGAAAAATAGGGTATCTATTTTCCTGATTTTGGATCACAGTTTTCGACCGACACAGGATACGATACGCCGAACCAATGGTACGGGTATCGAGAGGGTCACACAGTCTACGCGCCACAGTAGACGAAACTGAAAATGGTGAAGCGAGGAGAGAGAAACAGTCACCTGAACAGGGCTCCGAATATGCGTTTCCGCGAGGTGGCGCGACACTCGGCCGGCAGGGCTTGTTGGCGGTGGCGGCGGCTAGGGCACGGCGGCGGCAGCTCGGGTCAGCGGTGGTGGGGTCGTCGGGTTCGCCGGAGCTCTAGCGGAGGACGGAGGGTCTTCACCGGAGCTGGTGGTGGCAGGGTTAGGGTTCGAGGGTGGCGGAGTCAGGGGATCGTCGGGCCTCGGGGCGAAGAGGGAGGAAGGTAGCGGTGGTGTCTCGGGCGGAGGTTGGTGGTTGCAGACGAGGAAGGTGGCGGTGGTGTTGGTGGACGATGGTGGAGGCTGTGGTGGTGGCAGCGGGTGACGATGGGAATGGCGGTGGCCGGGGTTCGACGAGGGACGGGTGTTTGGGGGTTTTTTAGTAGGCGGACGGGAGGGGATCCAGCGACCGTTGGCGGGGAGAGGAGGAGATGGCGGAGACTGAGCGGTGGGGAACGGTCTCAGGGAAGTGTAACCTCCGATTTCCAAATTCCCGAAATATTTAGATTTTAAATTATTTTAAAAATATCAAGTTTATAAAATATTTTCTCCTTGAAATTTTATTTGATTTTTAAACAATGTTTGATTGTAGAAGGTTATTTAAAAATCTTTTATAAAAATTATTTTTTCTAAATGTCGATGTATTACAAAATAAATAAATAAATAATAATATATATATTTTTCTAGTTTCAAATATTTATTGGCTTGAAATCATAAAATTATTTATTTGATGAAATTATTATAGGACTAGTTGTTTTCATAATAAAATTTCATATCCATTTTGGAATAGTAAATAAACAAATTACATATTTTCTAGGATTTTGCAAAATGAGGTTAATTAGTAGCTAATTTAATCAGTTAGCCTTTGAAAGTCTCTTAAAAACATTTCTTAAATTTCTTTTCTATTTAATTTACCCGTTTACCGTCTCCCATTCACACCCTCATTTTTTCCACATAAAAAACCCGTTTAATTATGATCTGGGCCATTCATTATTGGGCCAACCCTCACCCTTTATCCCACACCTTCTCTCCCTATTTAAGTCTCTCATCACCATTCCCAAGGAAACCCTAGCTAGCCCTCACAATTCCCACAAGCCAACAAGCCACCACCATTTTATGTGCTCGTGTCCGTGTGTCCAGCATCACCGTGTCAGCCGTATTGGCCTCGGGTCCGACCCCGGGTGTCCCACCGTATCCATTCATTTTCTGTGTCCAGTTATTACAATATTACAATTTTCGTGTCCGACACCATCTGGACACAACCTCCCCCACAGTACACCACCATCGTGTCCAGCCCCGGACACGTCTATCCCTGTACAGCACCACCATCGTGTCCAGCCCAGACACGAACCCAGACCCCAACACATCCACCGAACCTAACCCTAACCTAACTTCGACGAGCGCCGGTGGCCGCCCCAGATCCGACGAGCGTCGGTGGCTGCGAGTCCTTCTCGTCGCAGTGGCCGACCAGACGCGCCCCCTCGAACCGACCGCCTCCTCGAGCCAGTCGACGCCGCCACCGCGTCGAGCCCTCCTCGAGCCAGTCGACGCCGTCGCGTCGAGCTCGGAGATCCGCCTCGGACCTCCTCAGATCCGTCAATCGACAGCCGCCGCGTCGTTGAACTCCGCCGACCGCCTCCTCGGGACGAGAGCGCCGACCGTCTCCTCGAACAGAGCACCGCCGCTCTCGAGTCCCACGCCACCGCTGAAGCCGAGCACCGCCGCTGGAGCCGACGACGCCGCCGAGTTCCACCGCTGACCACCGCGCCGGCGACGGAAAATCCTCCTTTGTGAGCCCTCTCCGTTTCCCTCTTTCCCTCTTTCCTTTTTCGTTTTCAGAGACTGTATGGATTAGGATTATTCGTTTAAGTTATAATTAGTAGTGAGTTAATTACATTAGTAAACTAATTAAATTAGTTTAGTTAAATATTTAATTAGTTTAGTTAATAATTAGATTAATTGGTTAATTAATGACCAGTTAGTAATTTCTTAATAAATTAGTTAATTTCATGTAATTAGTTTAGTAATTAAAATATAATTAGTTATTTATTATGTGTGAATTTAGTTATGTAATAATTAAAAAAGGGGTTTTTGATTATGTAAAAATATAATAAATGTTTGGGGTTTATATTATTATTAAAGAAATAGTTTCAATAGTCAAAATTAGTTCGAAATGGGTGATTTGGATTGGTAACTGAAATTACTAGAGATATGTAAATACATTGGCTTTTACAAATTCTAGATTTTTATAAATAAACTTTTAAGTGAATTTTGTTCGAAAGGAAAGTTTAGCAATTATTGTTCAAATAATTTCGAAATGATTTATATATGTAAATACGTATTCTAGTATATGTAATTAATTTGGTATCTATGTATATATATATTTTTAGTATATGTATATAATTATTTTGGTGTATATATAAATGTATATATGTATGTATATTTTTGGTATAATTATACATATATTTAATTGGTATAATTTCATGTAGCATATGTGTAAAAAAAAAAAAAATGTATTTTAATATATGAATTAATTGGCATCTGTATATATATATATATATATATAGTATAAATTTGAATTAGTAATTTAATATTAGTATATTCTAATAATGATGTTGACAAAATATATGTATATTTTAAACAGTGTTTTTGCATATATATATGAGTATACGTATGGTTCAACTAGTATAAATCAGATATGTATTTAAAAGGCATATATATATATTGTAAATACATTTAAATTGGTGCATGTATAAATATTGTAAGTATTAATAAGTGTAATGTGTATTATATACGTAGCCCTACTAGATGACCCTAGTTGACTAGAGCCATGCCTGGCAGAGCCCCTGAGTTCATGTATTTGTGATGTGTTAGTGTAGCACCTGATGCAAATGTTGTATTTGATATATTTTAGGACTGTTGGTTCCTCCAGACGATACTCTGGGACAGGACATTGGTTTTACCAGCTAAGGACCCAAGACGAGTACATTCTCTGATTAGTTTCTAATTTATGATATTTTCTATGTTCACTGTATCTAGTGTAAATATCCATTGCTCTTGACACGCTGGTTACACGGATTGGTATACACGGATCTCGTCATGAGATGTTATTCCTTATTCATGGTATAGCTTGTACGAGACTTGTTTCCTTGCTATCTTGTGCATGTACAGACACTGAGACCCGGGGAGATTTGCTACCTCCTTAGGGGATCCCATGCCATAGCGTACCATGATTGGATCTACTATACCAGTCGGGGGTGGAGAGTATTTTAGTGTAGATATGTGATCATACCCAACTTTATATGCACCATAGCTCACCCCACATCTCACGTCGGGTGCGGCCTGACCATCTCCATGCTTCATAGCTGTTACGTGTGATTAGCCTGACCTCTCCATGCATCATAGCTAACCAACGGTTAGCCTGACCTTCGTGAATTATAGCTAATCACATGTAACCAGCCTGATCAAGTTCCCAAGCCGATCACATGTTAAAGCTAGTACTCACACACTTAGTCATAGGTTCTTGCTCATGGACATATTGTTTCTTTTCCTGCAGTTACTTACAGTATTTCCAGTATTTCTTTCATTGTACATATCTTGTACCTATACATGCATCTGGTATATTTCTATCTAGAACTGCTACATAGTTTATGTCATTTATATAGAACTGCTATTTAGAGATGTACTTTGCTCCTTCCTGACTGGAAAATATTTTTCCAGACTGTGACCTTAGTGGACTTGTTTCTGACATATGGGGATTGGATGTTACTGACTGCAGGTATGATTATTTTGTCGTTAAACTTATCTTGTATTTCTTAATTGCCTTGATATCTCATCGTGCTTTAGTTTATGTGATTGAGTATTTCTAGCATTATTTTATGATATCCACGTCTCCTTATGGAGTTGGGTATTCACGTGAGTTTGATTAGATAGTTACATGACCTAGACAGCGTTCTACCGCCGATGCTGCAGCGTAGGCTGGACGTACCCACGCACTTGTGCCCTAAACCGGGTGCGGGTCATGACACGTTTTTAGTGGTGGCCTATGCAGGTCAGACTTCGCAAGTTATGCGATGCCGTGGTAGTGTGACATCTTCGTTGTACTACTGCGTGCCTGCTATAGGACATAGGACATAGGGTACTAGGATGAGAGAGGATACTCAATCACAAAATCTTGAGAGATTTCTGGGACGACCCCTTGAGAATCTTATTATAACTTCTAATTTTGAATCCTTCGTTTTGTTCCGTCCGTCCTTACTCATTGATATTGAATTTGATTATTGTTGATCAATTATTAACATTTGAATCTTGGTATCATTGTTGAGTTTGATTCTTGTTGACCAGTTGTTAAATTAAATTCTTGGTATCATTGTTGAGTTGATTCTTGTTGACCAGTTGTTAACTTTAATTCTTGGTATCATTGTTGAGTTGATTTCAAATTGAGGTGAATTTTACGGACTAAAATTTACGGTATCATCTGATGACATATATTGATGAGGACAGTGAGAAAGGTAAAAACGTCTACTTTGGTTATGGAACCTAGAGTTTATCGCAGCCATATTAGCTGTCGTGACGAGAACGTAGGAACCTAACTTGGATGTACATACTTTAGTTATAAGATTTAGAGTTTTTTGCAGCCATACCGGTTGGCGTGGCGAGTATTCTAGATGACATGATTATAGGGTTGCATACCTTAGTTACGGAACCTGTCGTTTATCGCATCTATGCTTACTGGCGTGGCGAAGATTCTGTGTGTCATGATTTCTGACAGACGTGTATGATTATCATGTTGTATCTTAAATTAGTTCTTAAAGTATCATCTCAAGACTTATCTGTTTCTGTTATTCCAGGACTTTGTTCCATCGCTTCTTTTCTTTACTAGCAGTAAAGATACCTTCCGTCCTTGATCCAGTTCCTTTTGAGCTTATTTTCTTTGAGGATTCCTTGTTAGTATGATAATTAGTGACTTATAATTTTGTTGGTGTCTTGTATTAGTATTAACTGTGTTGCTAGTAAGTTGTAAGTGTTTCTTAGTTGGACATGTGAGCAGTAGGCTTTAATCAAGAGTTAGCCCTTAGCATAGTACCTTGTACCAATGGTTCTAGGATAAGTGTCATTATAGTACTGTGAGTAGAAGGAGAGTATAGAGTATCAGTGATAGTTCAAGAGTTAGTATCAGAGCCAACATACCCGTCCTGGAAAATCATGGTTTTGTAATTAAGTGATCTATGTAAACAATTAGATATCGAGGAATTGTGTTAAGGATTAATGGAGCATGACGCCCAATCTGATGATTGATATCGGGCGTGTTAAAGGTAAAGAAATTTATATGCATGAGGAGTTATAATGAGATGTCATATCAGAGTTGGTAATGAAAATGGTGAGGCGTATCACAGATCAGTTTAACAGGCTGTAAAAGGTTAAAAGAAAATACCTATACAACCATCGAGATGAGGAACCATATACATGCCCATGAGAGTAAAGAAATATGAGTGTTATAGTAGATACATGTAATCATGAGTTATACTGAGCTTGATGAATAATCCATTAATGAAGCTAGTGATATAATACCAAGAGTGCTAATGATTCTATATCAAGGATTTGTCAAGAATGACGTTAATAACAGTGATCACCCTGTATGATGATAATTAGATGATATACCAGTTGACATAAATTGAAAATCATGAAAGAAATTACAGGTGATGATAACTTTGATCATTGGAGATAATGGTGCAAGTGATTCAGGCAGTACAATTTTAGTACACAATTATAGACACTAGATGCATTGAGTGCACCTTGAGTATTAGAGACCGAGAGCACTGATATGTACCTTTGTGGAGTTATAAATTAAAAGGTGGAATAAAATTTTATTTTTAGAATAATTGAGGAGTTGAGATTACGTCATTAAATTTTGAGGATTTTAAATATGAATTCAATAAACATAGTTAAGGCTACACAGATTTTTGGAGTAATTAAAATTTATTTCGATGTTGAGTATCTGATTTTGAGGAAGTATATACATTTTACTTTAAAGTTGTTCGAGAAGTTAAACCTTGATAATTATTTGAGGATTAATTTTATGGTAGATAAGAGATATGAATATTAATATATGAGTGGATGATATACATGTGTAAGGATCTGGTAATTGAGCATGATCGAGATGGCACCGCAGACTGACTTGGATGTCTATCTAAAATTGTATTGGAAAGAGCAGTATTTAGTATGGTGTTGCACTTGACGTATATTGAGTGATAAGAACGACTAGTATGAACAATTCTAGTAGTAACGGGAACTGTCAGAGGGTATGGTACTAAAGAGATAGAGGTATCAACTTGGATGCATTATTGAATCATGGTTATATTAGAGATTCTTGGCATCAGATTTTGGTATTAATAAACAGGTGTGTGCAATACAGATATATTCATGGATCTTGTGGATTAATGATTAGTTGAGATGGGTACCAGTGTACAGGAATAGGAAATTAGTTAGTGAATGTGCTAGAGTTAAGTGTTTGATAGCAGATACCGCAAGTAATATGTTAACAGGTTCTTTCTTCCCCTCCTAATGATTCCTTCTTCCATCTTTCGATTGATTGTTTTTCCTAATACTGTAGTTCATATTCATGATTTTCTTGTTAAAATATAACTAGTAGTACACCTTAACAGAGACTGAAATACCATGACCAAAGATACATGACCTATATTTTTTCTTAAATTGCATGGCTGTAGGTAGAGTTTTCTTAAACCATGATCATTAGGGTTTTGACCATAGCAAGAATCTATGACAAGGTTATGACTGACAAAAAGGGACAAGATGATTAAATTATGGATGAGCATTAATTTAAATAAAGACTTTAGGGGATTGTTATAATGGAGTTGATGGATCATTGATTTTACGAAAATCGAGGTATGATTGAAATTCGAGGACAAACATTAACTTAAATGGAGAATTAAGAAATTCACAGGGCAAAATTGAGGATTTATTAATCTTAGGAAGGTCTTGATATGATTAAATTGATTATTAAAATTTGAGAAAAATTGGAGAGATTATCATTTATCTATTGACTGCAAGATATAAATTTATATTTGAGTGTATATGATATTTGAGGGTTTCATAACTATTGTATTACTTGATTATTGTGTAGAGAAAGAATAGAAACATAAGATCGTTAATGGATTAGTGTTTGAATTTAAATTTTTGGGATGAGGATTTAGATTTTATAAATACACATTGACTGGATTTCAATTAAAGGATTGGATAGTAAATTTTGTATTTAGTGATTTACTCAAAATTGAGAAGTTGATTGATGGATTAGTGTTAAAAATTTGAAATTTTGGGATACAGATTCTTTATAAGTATGTATTGATTGGATTTCAATTGGAGGATAGGATATTAAAATCCTTGAGTATTTAGATACGAACTTAAATTTTTGGAGGAGATTATGATAAAAATTTGAACTTGATTTTAAACTTAAAGATTTTCAGGAATATGATGTTATAAATTTTTGAAGGGTTGTGAAATAGCAATATGGAATTACTTCATGATTATTTGGTTTGAAAATTTATTTTGATAGAAATAATATGATGAGTAAAGGCAATTATTGAGAATCCTAAATTTCGAGGACGAAATTTTTCTAAGGTGGGTAGACTTGTAACCTCCGATTTCCAAATTCCCGAAATATTTAGATTTTAAATTATTTTAAAAATATCAAGTTTATAAAATATTTTCTCCTTGAAATTTTATTTGATTTTTAAACAATGTTTGATTGTAGAAGGTTATTTAAAAATCTTTTATAAAAATTATTTTTTCTAAATGTCGATGTATTACAAAATAAATAAATAAATAATAATTTATATATTTTTCTAGTTTCAAATGTTTATTGGCTTGAAATCATAAAATTATTTATTTGATGAAATTATTATAGGACTAGTTGTTTTCATAATAAAATTTCATATCCATTTTGGAATAGTAAATAAACAAATTACATATTTTCTAGGATTTTGCAAAATGAGGTTAATTAGTAGCTAATTTAATCAGTTAGCCTTTGAAAGCCTCTTAAAAATATTTCTTAAATTTCTTTTCTATTTAATTTACCCGTTTACCGTCTCCCATTCACACCCTCATTTTTTTCACATGAAAAACCCGTTTAATTATGATCTGGGCCATTCATTATTGGGCCAACCCTCACCCTTTATCCCACACCTTCTCTCCCTATTTAAGTCTCTCATCACCATTCCCAAGGAAACCCTAGCTAGCCCTCACAATTCCCACAAGCCAACAAGCCACCACCATTTTGTGTGCTCGTGTCCGTGTGTCCAGCATCACCGTGTCAGCCGTGTTGGCCTCGGGTCCGACCCCGGGTGTCCCACCGTATCCATTCATTTTCTGTGTCCCGTTATTACAATATTACAATTTTTGTGTCCGACACCATCTGGACACAACCTCCCCCACAGTACACCACCATCGTGTCCAGCCCCGAACACGTCCATCCCTGTACAGCACCACCATCGTGTCCAGCCCGGACACGAACCCAGACCCCGACACATCCACCGAACCTAACCCTAACCTAACTTCGACGAGCGCCGGTGGCCGCCCCAGATCCGACGAGCGCCGGTGGCTGCGAGTCCTTCTCGTCGCCGTGGCCGACCAGACGCGCCCCCTCGAACCGACCGCCTCCTCGAGCCAGTCGACGCCGCCACCGCGTTGAGCCCTCCTCGAGCCAGTCGACGCCGCCGCGTCGAGCTCGGAGATCCGCCTCGGACCTCCTCAGATCCGTCGATCGACAGCCGCCGCATCGTCGAACTCCGCCGACCGCCTCCTCGGGACGAGAGCGCCGACCGTCTCCTCGAACAGAGCACCGCCGCTCTCGAGTCCCACGCCGCCGCTGAAGCCGAGCACCGCCGCTGGAGCCGACGACGCCGCCGAGTTCCACCGCTGACCACCGCGCCGGCGACGGAAAATCCCCCTTTGTGAGCCCTCTCCGTTTCCCTCTTTCCCTCTTTTCTTTTTCGTTTTCAGAGACTGTGTGGATTAGGATTATTCGTTTAAGTTATAATTAGTAGTGAGTTAATTACATTAGTAAACTAATTAAATTAGTTTAGTTAAATATTTAATTAGTTTAGTTAATAATTAGATTAATTGGTTAATTAATGACCAGTTAGTAATTTCTTAATAAATTAGTTAATTTCATGTAATTAGTTTAGTAATTAAAATATAATTAGTTTATTGTTATAGTGTATAAATTTAGTTATTTATTATGTGTGAATTTAGTTATGTAATAATTAAAAAAGGGGTTTTTGATTATGTAAAAATATAATAAATGTTTGGGGTTTATATTATTATTAAAGAAATAGTTTCAATAGTCAAAATTAGTTCGAAATGGGTGATTTGGATTGGTAACTGAAATTACTAGAGATATGTAAATACATTGGCTTTTACAAATTCTAGATTTTTATAAATAAACTTTTAAGTGAATTTTGTTCGAAAGGAAAGTTTAGCAATTATTGTTCAAATAATTTTGAAATGATTTATATATGTAAATACGTATTCTAGTATATGTAATTAATTTGGTATCTATGTATATATATATTTTTAGTATATGTATATAATTATTTTGGTGTATATATAAATGTATATATGTATGTATATTTTTGGTATAATTATACATATATTTAATTGGTATAATTTCATGTAGCATATGTGTAAAAAAAAAAAATGTATTTTAATATATGAATTAATTGGCATCTGTATATATATATATATATATATAGTATAAATTTGAATTGGTAATTTAATATTAGTATATTCTAATAATGATGTTGACAAAATATATGTATATTTTAAACAGTGTTTTTGCATATATATATGAGTATACGTATGGTTCAACTAGTATAAATCAGATATGTATTTAAAAGGCATATATATATATTGTAAATACATTTAAATTGGTGCATGTATAAATATTGTAAGTATTAATAAGTGTAATGTGTATTATATACGTAGCCCTACTAGATGACCCTAGTTGACTAGAGCCATGCCTGGCAGAGCCCCTGAGTTCATGTATTTGTGATGTGTTAGTGTAGCACCTGATGCAAATGTTGTATTTGATATATTTTAGGACTGTTGGTTCCTCCAGACGATACTCTGGGACAGGACATTGGTTTTACCAGCTAAGGACCCAAGGCGAGTACATTCTCTGATTAGTTTCTAATTTATGATATTTTCTATGTTCACTGTATCTAGTGTAAATATTCATTGCTCTTGACACGCTGGTTACACGGATTGGTATACACGGATCTCGTTATGAGATGTTATTCCTTATTCATGGAGTAGCTTGTACGAGACTTGTTTCCTTGCTATCTTGTGCATGTACAGACACTGAGACCCGGGGAGATTTGCTACCTCCTTAGGAGATCCCGTGCCATAGCGTACCATGATTGGATCTACTATACCAGTCGGGGGTGGAGAGTATTTTAGTGTAGATATGTGATTATACCCAACTTTATATGCACCATAGCTCACCCTACATCTCACGTCGGGTGCGGCCTGACCATCTCCATACTTCATAGCTGTTACGTGTGATTAGCCTGACCTCTCCATGCATCATAGCTAACCAACGGTTAGCCTGACCTTCGTAAATCATAGCTAATCACATGTAACCAGCCTGATCAAGTTCCCAAGCCGATCACATGTTAAAGCTAGTACTCACACACTTAGTCAAAGGTTCTTGCTCATGGACATATTGTTTCTTTTCCTGCAGTTACTTACAGTATTTTTAGTATTTCTTTCATTGTACATATCTTGTACCTATACATGCATCTGGTATATTTTCATCTAGAACTGCTACATAGTTTATGTCATTTATATAGAACTGCTATTTAGAGATGTACTTTGCTCCTTCCTGACTGGAAAATATTTTTTCAGACTGTGACCTTAGTGGACTTGTTTCTGACATATGGGGATTGGATGTTACTGACTGCAGGTATGATTATTTTGTCGTTAGACTTGTCTTGTATTTCTTAATTGCCTTGATATCTCATCGTGCTTTAGTTTATGTGATTGAGTATTTCTAGCATTATTTTATGATATCCACGTCTCCTTATGGAGTTGGGTATTCACGTGAGTTTGATTAGATAGTTACATGACCTAGACAGCGTTCTACCGCCGATGCTGCGGCGTAGGCTGGACGTACCCACGCACTTGTGCCCTAAACCGGGTGCGGGTCGTGATAGGAAGCCGGAGGGTTACGGTGGCAGAAACGTCCTGAGAAGATGATCGGGTGCGGCGGTCGGGATTCGCTCAGTTAGGGATTTACTGTAGCGGGCGGGTAGACGGGTCGGGTCGGGTCGGGTCGGGTTTTAGAATCGGATTCGACCCGATCCAATAGGTAACGGGTTCGGGTCGGGTCGGAGGGTCGGGTCGGATAATGGGTCTGGATCCGACCCAATAAGGATTGGGTCTGGTTCGGGTTGGTTCAGGATTCGGTTCAGGGTTTAAACCGGTTGGTTTAATCCAGTTCAGATTAGTTTATTTTGGTTTAATAAATAACTTAGTTTTTAGGTCTTTAAAAATTGTTCTGGGTCCAATAAATTTCAGGAAAATTATCCTATGTCTAATATTTTATTTTACACCAAAAATTATTATTTTTATAATATTTTAATACTTAGTAAAAACATTTAAAATTATTTAATTCCATAATACCTCGATTTTAATTAGTTAAAAATTATAGAAAATTCCCGAAAAATTATTTTTAAAATCCTGAAAAATCTGGGGGTTCACAAAAAAAGCTAAGATGGATAAGTTTGCTCCTCGCAGTCGAAAGTATATTTTTGTGGGATACCCCCATGGTAAGAAGGGTTGAAAATTGTATGATCTAGCTATTGGTAATTTTTTTCTCTCGAGATGTTAAATTTTATGAGAATGAGTGTCCCTATTGTGTTGAAGATGATCGTAGTGATATGGCTCCTCCTGACCTGGCATCCCTTGTCTTGGGAGATGATTCTTTGGGGTTTGATCTACCTTATATAGATGGGATGGCCGTCGTAGAGGCTGAGGCTGCCATGGAGGACAGTGTGGCTGAGGCTGAGGCCTAGTGGAAGACGCGACAACGGAGGCTGTCATGGCGGAGGCAGCCATGGCGGCTGCGACAACAGAGGATGAGGCGGCGGTGGTGGTGTCGAATAGTGAGGGTGCACTGGGCGTGTTATGCGTACCAAGATTATGTCTTTGAAGCTCTGTGACTTTGTTACAAATATAATATGGAAGTTGTCTCATAGTCCTTCCTCCCAATGTTCCACCATGTCCATTCACTCCTCAGGTACTCCTTGTCCTATAGCACAATTTTTGAATTGGGACCAATTTTCTCTGGGACACAGAAATTTTTATGCAACTGTAACTGCAAGTACATAACTGACCTCATTTAAAGAGGCGGTTAAAGATGCAGGGTACTAAGAAGCTATACAGAAGGTGATACAAGCGTTGGAGGATAGTGGTACCTGGACCATGGATATGCTTCCGGCAGGAAAATGTGCTCTAGGGAGCCGGTGGTGTACAAGATAAAGTATAACTCCGATGGGAGTGTTGACCAGCTTAAAGCCCGTTTGGTGGTTTTTGAAAATCATCAAGTTGAAGAGATTGATTACACTGATACTTTTGCTCCGGTTGTAAAAATGGTTATTGTTCGTGCCTTTCTAGCTATAGCCGCAGCAAAGAATTGGAAACTACATCAGATGGATATTCACAATGCCTTCCTACATGGAGATCTTACCGAAGAAGTGTATATGAAACTACTACCTGGTTTCCAAACCAAACATCCTGGTGAGGTATGTCAGCTTCGAAAATCTCTTTATAGGCTTAAATATGCGCCTCATTTTTGCTTTATAAAGTTGGCATCTTCTTTGCGGGAGTACGAATTTTGCCAATCGTACTTTGACTATTCTCTTTTTACTATTCATAAAGGCGATGTTCAGATAAATATTCTTGTGTTTGTTGACAATTTGATTCTCTCTGGTAATAATTCTACTTCTTTAGTGTCTTTAAGAATTATTTGAGTACATGCTTTTACACGAAGGACCATGGGGCGTTGAAGTTTATTCTTAGTGTTGAGGTAGCTCGAAGTGCGGAAGGTATTTTTCAGTGTTAACTAAAATATACACTTGACATTATCTCATGAGACATGATTGTTGGGGGCAAAACCCCCAAGCTTTTTTATGGAACAAAATCTTCAATTGGCACGCTCTACAAGTCCACTTTTGTCTGATTGGGAAGCATATCGACGGCTTGTGGGACGGCTGATTTATCTTTTGTTTACTCTGCCAAATTTGGCTTATGCTGTTCACATCTTGTCGCAGTTTTTGCATGAGCCCTAGCGTGAACATAGGGATGCAGCTTTGAGGGTTGTTAGATATTTGAAGGGTTATCCCGGTCAAGGCATTCTTCTTCTCTCTGACTGTGATTTGCGGTACCGGGGGTGGTATGATTCTGATTGGGCAAGTTGTCCCATCACACGACACTCTTTGTCAGGTTGGTTGATTTTTCTTAGTGATTCATCCATCTCTTGGAAGACGATTAAACAGGTGACATTGTCCCGTTCTTCGGTCGAAGCGGAGTACCGTACGATGGCGGCGATCAAGTGTGAGCTTAAGTGGATCAAGGGGTTGCTTGGCAGTTTGGGAGTGCAACATTCGTGTGCTATAAATTTGTTTTGTGATCGTCAATTTGCTTTACATCTTGCGCAGAGCCCATTTTCCATTAGCGCATAAAACACATTGAGGTGGATTGTCATTTTTTGAGGGATGATATTCTTGCTGGAGTTATTCGCCTATCTCATGTGCTAGCGGATGGACAACTGGAGGATGTTTTCACCAAAGCTTAGGACAAACGATAATTTGAGTTTTTTTGCGCTAGTTGCACATTTGTGACTTGCATGCTCCAACTTGAGGGAGTGTATTGGGATTAAATTGTATCATTAAATTGTATTTATGGTGATTAGCTATATATGGTGATTGGCTGGCTATATATGGTGATTGGGGTATTGGGATTAAATTGTATAAAATTGTATTTATGGTGGTTAGCCATGTAACTTAGGCCCTAAGTTGATATGTGGATGTATATATATGTAATATCATGATGGATAAAATGCCTAGAATATTATCTGCTACCACTTCTTCATACTATAAGTACTTTGTTGAAATCTCTCTTCCAGCCATGCTTCTTCGAACCTGTTAGGATAGGATCTCCTTTTATTGCAGAGGATAAGTTTTAGTAAGATAGGATTGTGGTCACTATTAATACAAGGAGATATAGAAATCCAGCTTTTGGAAATAAAGAACTCCATTGTGGGTCCACAATAGCACTTCAAGCCGCTCAATTATGTTCTTATGCGCAGATGGTCGGTTGGTCCAGGTAAAAGTAGGCCCAGAATTGTAATCTTTGTTTTTGAGAATCATGTTTTCACTAATCATAAACATAATGCGGAAACGTAAAAGTGTACCTTTCTCCATTTCGTAATGCGAGATGTTTGATCTCTAGAAATTATTTCTCTTCAACAACTTTTCAATTTTGGTAAGAAGGCAATTATGAACTTGATCTTTTCTTTTGAACAATGAGACTCATCTTATACACATCTCATGATGTATCTAATGATTCATTATGCCCTTCAAAAATTACAACCCTTCCCAAAAGATTTTAGACAACAAATGGGTGTGTGTCTATTCATAGAGATGTGAGAGAGGACTATTTCTTATATTTTAATAAAGTATTTTCTCCCATAAAGAAAATACAATTAATCAACCAACATATCAATTTGTATTATACATGTGGGACATAAATTCTTATATTCTCCCACTTGGCCAATATGATAAGACAATTGATAGGGCCTTAAGTTTAAATCTTGATATGGTTAATTCTTAAACACCATAATGACAAATTTACTAAAGGTGAGTCATGGCGGTTGTAAGTCAATTAAGAGACATATTTTCCTTCCATGTACTACAACCTTTAGAATATTTATCAGTATGATCTATAAGTTAGAAGTTTAACATTCGAGTCCAACATTAGAGTCTTAAACAAGACATTCCCGATCAGCATTTATCCAAACCATTATTTGGAAAACCAGGAAAAATAATTCAGATATATATATATATATATATATATGTTTATGAGATCTAAAATCACATAGAACATAATACATAAGGATTACAATAATGGATCTCAATTCTTACTACACATAAGACACATTCTTTCAACATGTTCATAAAACGTCTTTGGTTGTAGTCCTTTAGTAAATGGATCCGCTATCATGAGTTTTGTATTTAAATGTTCTATGGACACTTGTTGTTTCTAAACTTCTTCTTTAACAGATAAATATTTCAAGTCCATATGCTTGGCACCCTTGAAATATTTATTATTTTTAGAAAAGAAGACTGCTGCTGCATTATCACAATAAATTTTCAGCGGCTTGGTAATAGTATCGACAACTCCAAGTCCTGAAATAAATTTACACAGCCATGAAGCTTGAATTATGGCTTCAAAGCATGCCACGAATTCTGCTTCCATAGTAGACGAAGCTATGATGCTCTGCTTCGCACTCTTCCATGAGATTGCTCCTCCAGCCAATAGGAACAAATAACCAAATATTGATTTTCTGGTATCAATACATCGAGTAAAATCTGAATCTGAGTAACCAATAACTTCAAGGTGATCCGATCTTCTATATGTGAGCATGTAGTCGTTTGTCCCTTGTAGATACATGAGAACTTTCTTTGCAGCTTTCCAATGTTCAATTCCAGGATTACTTTGGTATCTGCCTAGCATACCAATTGCAAAGCTAATATCTGGTCTTGTACAAGTTTGAGCATACATAAAACTACCAACTAGAGATGCATAAGGAAATTTTTCCATTTGCTGGTGCTCTAATTCATTTTTAGGACATTGCATAAGGCTAAATTTATCCCCTTTCTAAATTGGCATTACACCAGCTTTACAAATACTCATTCCATATCTTTGAAGAACTATTGATATATTCTTTCTGAGAGAGGCCTAATAATCCTTGTGATCGATCTCAAAATATTTCTATTCCTATCACATAAGATGCCTCACCCATATCTTTCATTTCAAAGTTCTTAGAAAGATATTTCTTGGTTTCGTGCAATAAACCAAGATCACTACTTGCCAACAATATATCATCAACATACAAAACCAAAAATATAAACTTACTCCCACTGATCTTCAGGTATATACACCGGTCAACGATATTTTCTTTAAAACCAAAAGATGTAATAATATTGGTAAACTTAAGATACCATTGTCGTGAAGCTTGCTTAAGTCCATAAATTAATTTATTTAGTTTACAGACCATGTGTTCCTTACCCTTAACCAGAAAACCTTCTGGTTGTTCCATATAAACTTCCTCTTCTAAATTTCCATTTAGAAAAGCTGTTTTCACATCCATTTGGTGTAACTCTAGATCATAATAAGCTACCAATGGCATGATTATTCTAAGGGAATCCTTCTTTGAAACAGGAGAGAAGGTTTCCTTGTAATCAATACCATTCTTTTGAGTGTAACCTTTGGCTACTAATCTGGCTTTATATCGTTCAATATTGCCATTTGAGTCACGTTTGGTCTTAAAGACCCACTTGCAACCAACTCTTTTCGAGTTTTCAAGCAATTCTACTAAATCCCAAACCTTATTATGTGCCATTGATTCCAACTCTTCTTTCATGGCATCAATCCATTTATTAGAATTGACACATTTTATGGCTTATGGAAATGTTATTGGATCACTTTAAATTCCTAGATCATAATCTAATTCTTGTAGATAAACCACAAAGTCATCCGAGATGGCTGATTTTTCTTTGTATTTGAGACCTCCTTAATTCCATCTGTTGTGGTTGTTCTACTTCAGCTTCATGTGTAACAATTTGTTCATTATTAACAATAACCTCTTCATGGTTTATTCCAACCTCATTATGGTCATTATTAATATTATTTTGTGGTGCAATATCATTAATGTGTTGTTCTTGGTTATTATTTGGTATAATATCCATAGGAACACCACCTTATTGAGAAGTTGAAGGCAAATGTACCATTGGTACTTGTACCCTAATTTCTTTAAGAACTATTTTTCGAGGTTCATTGCTCCCACTAGTTTCAACACTTTCTAGGAATCTTGTATTACCGGATTCTACGATTCTCGTACTATAGTTTGAACAATAAAACCTATAACCTTTGGATTTTTCTGGGTAACCTATAAAGTTACCACTGATCGTTCTAAAATCCAATTTCTTTTCATGTGGATTATATACTCTTATCTCTGCTGCACTCCCCCAGACATGTAAATGTTTTAAACTGGGCTTTCTTCTGGTCCATAGTTCAAAAGGAGTCTTTGGAACTGCATTACTAGGAACTCGGTTTAGAATATAGACAGTAGTTTTAAGTGCATGCATCCACAATGATATGGTTAAGGTTGAATTGCTTAACATACTCCTAACCATTTCAAGTAAGGTACGATTGTGTCTTTCTGCAACTCTGTTTTGTTGAGGCATACCTGGCATAGTGTATTTGGCACAAATACCAAGTTTCTCAAGGAGTTTAGCAAATAGACCCGGACATTGACCCGATTCATTATATTTTCCATAATATTCACCATCTCTATCAGATCTTACTATTTTGACTTTTATATTTAATTGCCTTTCGAATTCCTTGATATAGATATCTAAGACATCTACAGCTTAAGATTTGTCATGCAATAAATAAATAAAATACTAACGTGAAAAGTCATTGATAAAGGTAATAAAATATTTTTCTCTACCAAATGATGGAACATCAAAAGGTCCACATATGTCATTATGTATTATTTCAAGAAGCTTAGTACTTCTTGTGGCTCCTTTCTTAGTATGCTTTGTTTGCTTTCCCTTAATGCAATCAACGCATACATCAAAGTCATTAAAATTTAACTTTGGAAGAATGTCATCCTTGACTAATCTTCCAATTCTTTCCTTAGATATATGACCGAGACGTTTATGCCACAAGAATGATGAATTTTCTTCCATCAATTTTCTCTTGTTTCCAATTTTGGGGTGCAGAGTTAAAAAAGTTTTAGAGAAGGTATCATCAAGATTAAATTTGTATAAACCATCATTAAGAATACCAGAACCTATGTGAATAGTATTCTTAAACAAATTGAAACTTTCATTACCAAAGTTGAATACATAACCAAGTTTATCAAGTTTTGAAATAGACACTAAATTTCTAGAAATAGAAGGTACATATAAGGTTTGATACAAATCAATGAAACATCCTGAAGACAGAAATAATCGGTACGTTCCTAAAGCTTTAACAGGAACTTTGACTCCATTTCCTATGTATAAGAAATGCTCATTTGGCTTTATGGTTTGGGTCATACGGAATCCCTGCATTATTTTGAAAACATGAACAGTAGCACCAGAGTCAAGCCACCAAGTATTAGAAGGAACTTCAATTAAATTTGATTCGAAACATACAAAAGCCAAAGGCTTACCTTTCATTTCGAACCATGCTTTACGTTTCAGACAATCATCCTGGAAATGACCAGGTTTCTTGTAGAAATGACAGTTCTTAGTCTTCTATTTCTTTCCCGTGTTGCCATTACTGGTGCCATCTTCCTGAAAAGTTTTGCGTTTATTTTCCTTTATACGCTTCTTTCCATTATGCTTACTTGCTTCTTGAATAGTAAGATTGACTGTATTGATACTTTGTTGTTTGAGTCTTACTTCCTCTTGCACAATCATACTTGCCAATTCATTTATGTTCCACTTATCCTTAATGGTGTTATAATGAACATGAAATGGCCCATACTCAGGAGGTAAGGAGTTCAAAATAAATTGTATGTTATAAAAAAAATTGTTGCATTCATTGCCGGTGCATGGATCTCAAATTGTAAATCTCTCACGTACACATGTTTTGATTTAAAAAAAATAAAAAAAAAATGCAAGTCACAGAGAGTATCAAATTGAGACATAGTCTTTATCACGCATGTATAATGCAAACTTCTATACAGTACTATAAAATTAATAAGTACTTACATGCTTTCTATAATATAATTTGGTGTAGTTCTATCCAAATTTGTATATATATATATATATATATATATATATATATATATATATATAATTGAATTCAACTTACATTCAGAAGAAATAGAACTCTATCATCTATATAGTATATGAATAAGATGAAAACTGAACATGCATATATGAAAATAGAACATGTATGTTCTGACTCAATAAAATAAAGTAAGACTAGAGGTTGTCAGAATATATTCTTTATCGTTCCCAGGAAGTGCCTCAATAAACAGAACGGAATATACATAGACCATTAAGGAAAAACATGACATTCCAATACATCCATCCATGTCTTAGATTTAATTGACTATGAATATTGGTTATTCACTTATGCATGTTCTGTATGTTATTCAATTAGAAGAGGAACTTTCAGATATGAACACGTCCATGATTACAAAATATGGTCTGGTACTTTGAACAATAGAACATCATAAAGTTGGAAAGACATGATTACTCAATTAGGCTCTGATACCACATGTAATCTTTGTTTTTGAGAATCATGTTTTCACTAATCATAAAACATAATGAGAAAACGTAAAAGTGTACCTTTCTCCATTTCGTAATGCGAGATATTTGATCTCTAGAAATCGTTTATCTTCAACAACTCTTCAATTTTGGTAAGAAGGCAATTATGAACTTGATCTTTTCTTTTGAACAATGAGACTCATCTTATACACATCTCATGATGTATCTAATAATTCATTATGTCCCTTCAAAAAATTGCAACCCTTCCCAAAAGATTTTAGACAACAAATGGGTGTGTGTCTATTCATAGAGATGTGTGAGATGACTATTTCTTATATTTCAATAAAGTATTTTCTCCCATAAAGAAAATATAATTAATCAACCAAAATATCAATTTGTATTATACATGTGGGACATAAATTCTTACAAGAATAACCAATGTCCATAGCTCCAGATTGGTTAAACCAGTGTACAAAATGTTTATGGTGGTCGTAATTGAATCCATTCCCGTTTACTCGCCAATGCACACCCAAGCTTCAGTTAACTGGGATGCAGCTGTAAACACCCTAATTTTTTAGAATAATTTTAATATAATTTTCCCAATTTTACGGTATTTTTCTGGAAGACGAACCAAGGTAATTCGGAGTTAAAGATTTTTTAAATGTTGTTAATTGGTGTTAAAATATTATGGAAATAATATTTTATGGTGTAAAATAAAAAACTGAACTTAGGGTAATTTTTCTAGAATTTATTGGGCCCCGGACCAATTTTTAATCACCTAAAAACTATTATTTATTTATTTATTTATTGATTTAATTATTTATTTTAATAAACCAAAACCCAAACCCTGGCCCAACAGGCCCAAACCGAGCCCAACCCAGCCCTACCGGCCCGTTGGCTATCGGGTCGGGTCGGGTCAGCCCGACCGAACCCGCCCGACCCGCGACCCGTTTTCCCAGCCACTCTCTCCTGCGAGCCCGCGTCCCCCGGCCGCCCGCTTCCTCCGCCGCCCCGCCCGCGGCCACGCCACTCCCTCGCCTCCGCCTTCCCCGCCACGACGCTCCGCCCCGCTCGGACCTCCTCCGCCCTATTTAAACCCCCCCGAGTCTCTCCTCCGATTACCTCCCCTCGCCCTAGCTCCTCCGAGCCACCGCCACCCTCGCCCTAGCTCCGCCGGCGCACCGCCTCGCTGTAGCCCCGGCGCCACCCCCGCGAGCCGCCCAGCCGCCGTCGACCCCGATCCCCCTTCTTCCTCCTCCTCCTTCTTCTTAACAGCGCCCCGTCGCCTCCGGCCGCCATGCTCACCGCCGTCGCCTCCGCCCAGTCTCGCCGGCGCCGCCCCAGCCTCCTCCGGCCGGCCTCCCCCACCGCAGCGCCGACCAGCTCTGGCTGAATCCCCAAAACCCTAACCCTAGACGCGTGTCGGACACGTGTCGGACACAGTGAATTTTGGGTTTTTGAACCCTGTTCAGGTACGCGTATCTCCCTGCTCGTTTACCCATTTTCGATTCCGTCTTTTGCATCGCGAACCCTGCGTGACCCTCTCGGTGCCCGTGCAACCCGCTCGGGGCATCGCGTCCTGTGGCGATCGCGAACCGCGATCCAAAAAAAGGAAAAATAATGCCCTGATTCACCCCGGAACTGAGTACGCCCCGCCAAATGGGACGACTTGGTCGCGCACGGTCTTCACAGATACGTGCGCGCCGTCGATACGGACGTGTGGGATTTCACAGAAGTCGATTCGGGTGGGCGTGCACACCGGGATCAACGTGTATCCGCGGACAACATCCCGTATCTGACTTTTCTGGATCGCGCCCTAACATGTGTACACACGTCGGATTGAAACAAAACTTGTGCCATCGGACTCGTAGCGATACGCTGGTCCTGTGACCCAAGTTTGGTTCGATTCTGAGAACGTTGACAAAATAGCGTGTCGTGGCCCCACAGGCCCCACTCGACGGGCAATTTTGTGATTGGCTCATCGGAATCCAATTTTGGAAGTTCTGTTGGGTTCGTATCATCGTTCCTGACCTGTTGACACTAAGTTTGGTGAATTTGGAGACCTTTGACTCCGACACATTTTTTGGTGCAAAGCGGGCCCACATGTGGACCCCGTTTTGACCCAAAATTATCATTTTTGCCCCTGTGTCCAAATTGGACTCAAGGACAGGCATTTCTAGCTATTTGATATCTTCTGAGCATGATGGTAATGGTTATTTCAGCATCCGGAGGTATATCTTGAAATTTTCCGAGGACAGAACCGTAGTTGGAATCCAAACATCAGGCAAGTACCTGCACTTCAAGTTTATTCTTTATATTATGATAATTAGTTCCTTACTCTACTAGCACCATTGGATGATTACACTTAGTGTTAGAATTTGGATTTCATGTCTCGATTTTTGTATCGGGAGGGAGAATACTAGGAGGCATGTAGTTTACCCTTTCCCTCATGTCCTGACTGCTAGCAGTTGAGTACGCGACTGTACCATCAGCCTTATACTCGATTGTTCCTGACTGCTAGCCGTCTATGACGTGCCTTATTAGCCTTATAACCCCCTACATGCCAACTATGTATTCTAAATACATAATTTTTACACACACATAGTTCTTTTATCTTGTTGCAGTTCCATTTTCTTGTCTCATTATGATCCTATTTTACTTATATCCCTGATTTATAGTACTTAACATATTAGTTAATTTTACTACTTATTATGTATAATTATTATCGTGATACTTAGTCAGTTTTTACTACTTGTCATAATTATTTAGTGTAAGCTTTATTGTGTATTGGTACTTTGCTCCTTTCCTGACTGGATCCGTTGACATTTAGGCGATGATGAGGACTATGCCCCTACCTTTTATGGCCCATATGGCGTAGCAGATGATACTATTGAGGAGCTGGTTCCTAGGAGACTACTTTTGAGGAGTAGTTAGCTAGTTAGCTAGTATTTTTCTTTCAGCATAATACTCGGGTTTGTCTCCGATTTATCTTCTGGTTCTGTATTAAACTGTGGATTTGGATGTCACAAATTTGTCTTATGAAATCTTAGCATTCCTATTTCCTATTATTATCCTTGCCTATTTATTTACTGTGAATGAGCTAGATTTTAAATTACCTGTGAATATGATCTAGACAGCGTACTACCGCCGACACTGCAGCGTAGGCTGGACGTACTCGCGAACCGGTGCCCGATTCATCTGGGTGCGGGTCGTGACACATTTTTATGGTGGCCCATGCGGGTCTAAAATCCTTAAATAGTGTAATATCCTAGGACAGAGTATGAAATAAGATTGAAGATTTTAGGAAAAGCTCATTCACAGAATAGGATCTTTTATTTCAAATCTTGACATCATTCCTTAGTAAATTCTCCCTATCGTCCTTGATTTCCAAGTAATTTATTCTAATCCTACTATCCCTTAACCTTTCAGAATGGTTCAGACATGGAATACCGTAGGAGGCACATCCGAACCCGTCGAACAGACTGTGCCTGAAACCCTTGCGCTCCCTCCGCCTCCAACTACTCCGATAGTTACTATGGATGGAGCGCAGCTACTCGGAGTATTTCAGTGACTTATAGAATCCCAGAGGGAACAGACTGCCCTGCTGCGAACTAGCCTTTCAGATGCTCTTCGATCCCAGGAGGCACCACAAAAGAGGCCAGGAAATGCCAAGGACTTCAAGAACCTTGGACCCATGGAATTCTATGGGACTGAAGGTATTCTCTATGCCGATGAATGGATAGAGAATGTGGAGCGACTCCTAAAAACTGCTCGGGTCCCTGATGATCTTAAGGTGGAATCTACAAGCCTGCAACTATTCGATATAGCGCGGACTTGGTTTAGAGATGAACCTCAGTTATCTGCTCCTGAGCTCACCTGGGAGGATTTCAAAAGGCTGTTAAAGAAGAAGTTCTATCCCGAAGTGGCTCGAGAAGCTCTCGAAAGTCAATTCGAGAGGCTGGAACAAGGTAATCTTTTTGTTGATGAGTATACTGTTGAATTTAGCAGACTGAGCCACTTTGCAGAATATATGGTTCGTACCCCTGAAGATAGAGCCCGTAGATTTAAGAAGGGGTTGTCTCCTGATATTCGCCTTGCTGTCACCACTAGCCGAGCTCGTACATACGAAGAAATCTTGAGCGTGGCACAAGGTGTTGAAAGAGACATGGGTCCTAGACTAAAGCGAAAAAGAGATGTTGGAAGTATGGGACCCCATAAACGCCCATTCCAACCACAACTACAGCAGAGGGCCCCGCAACAAACCCAGCGTCCTCTCCCTCGAGCCATAGCACCCCAACACCAAATTCAAGGACAGAACCAACAAGCTCCCACTTGTGGCTTCTGTCAAAAATAAGGTCACACTTGGCAAGTTTGTAGAAAGAGGCTAGGTGCCTGTCTATATTGTGGATCAGCAGCACATCAAATGAAGGACTGTCCCGCTGCTCAAGGACGCACAGCTGCACAAAAAGTTCCAGTTCAGGCCAGGCCCCAAGCAGCGCAGCAGAGAGGACCCCCACTCCCAACTCAACAACAACGCTTTGCTCAGCACCAGCATCAGCAACAGAGGGGTGCACCTCAAAAAGGTCGTGCTTTTACAATGACTCTGGAGAAAGCTGAAGCCACAGCAGATGTGATAACAGGTTCCGTACTTATAAATTCAGTACCAACCATTACTTTATTTGATTCTGGAGCGTCACATTCATTCATGTCCGTAGATTTTCTTATGAAGCATAGCTTAGTCACAGAACCTCTTAGGAATTGTTATAAGATCATTACCGGTGGAGGAATTATCCCGGTTAGTGATGCATGTAACAATTGTCCTATCACACTATGTGGGAGAGAATTATATGCTAGGCTACTCGTAATGCCAATCCCCAATTTCGACATTATTCTGGGTATGGATTGGTTGAGTCAGCATCATGCCACTATAGATTGTCACAGGGGTAGTGTAATCTTCAGGCCCCCTAACAAGCCAGAATTTGAATTCGCTAGAGGTTCTAGAGAATTGGGTAGTAACCAAATTTATGGAGCCCTAGTACCAGAAGAATTGCCACTACCTATCATTTCTGAATATCTTGATGTCTTCCCTGAGGATCTCCCAGGATTATCCCCAGACCGAGAAGTTGAATTTTCTATTGACTTAGTGCCAGGAGCAGCGCCAGTATCCCAAAATCCATATAGAATCAACAAGAAAGAGATAGTAGAATTAAATGAGCAGATAAAGGAGTTAGAAGACAAATGCTTCATTAGGTCTAGTATTTTACCCTGGGGAGCTCCAGTATTATTTGTGCCAAAGAAGGATGGTACTAGGGCTTTGAATGTGTATTGATTATAGGGCTTTGAATTCTTTAACAATCAAGAATAAGTATCCCCTACCAAGGATAGATGATTTATTTGATCAATTAAGTGGAGCTCGGGTATTTTCGAAGATTGACTTGAGGTCTGGTTACCATCAAGTAAGGGTGAGGAAGGAAGACATCCCTAAAACTGCTTTCAATACCCGGAACGGACACTACGAATTCTTAGTGATGTCGTTCGGGTTGACTAATGCACCAGCAGTATTTATGAATTTAATGAACAGAGTCTTCCAACAATATCTAGACAAATTTGTAGTGGTTTTTATTGATGATATTTTGATTTATTCCAAGACTCCAGAAAAACATGAAGAACACTTGAGGCTAGCATTGGAGACATTAAGGAAAGAAAAACTTTATGGAAAACTATCTAAATGTGCATTCTTCCTAGACAAAGTAGAATTTTTGGGACATGTTGTAACTGGAGATGGCATAGCAGTAGATCCTAAAAAGGTAGCAGTAGTAGAATCATGGCCCACTCCAGACTCTGTAGCAGAAATTAGAAGTTTCCTGGGACTAGCTGACTATTATCGAAAGTTTGTGAAGGACTTTGCTAGAATTGCTGAACCAATGACGAAATTAACAAGGAAGAATTTATATGGACTGATGAATGTCAACATGCTTTTGAAGAATTAAAAAAAAGGCTGACTACTGCCCCTATTCTGACCTTACCATCTGGAACCGGAGGATTCGCTATATACAGTGATGCTTCTGGAAAAGGTCTAGGTTGTGTATTGGAGCAGAACAAAAAAGTAATAGCATATGCTTCTAGACAGCTTTGACCTCATGAAAAGAACTATCCAACTCATGACTTAGAATTAGCAGCTGTTATTTTTGCTCTTAAGCTATGGAAGCACTATCTTTATGGAGAAAGGGTAGAGATCTTTACAGATCACAAAAGTTTAAAATATATCTTTACTCAAAAAGAGCTGAACATGAGGCAAAGAAGGTGGCTGGAGTTAATGAAAGATTTTGACATCACCCTTCAATATCATCCGGGGAAGGCCAATGTAGTTGCTGATGCTCTAAGCAGATATCCTATGGCAATGTACTTGATGATGGACAGACACTTGCTCGAGGACTTGGAAAGTTTGGGTATTGAGGTAATTATTCCAGGAATAGAAGGTCAAATGATGAATTTGAAGATCCAATCTACCTTAATAGATAAGATTAAGGAGACTCAGTTTCAAGACGAAGGCCTACGAAGCATTCGAGGCCAAGTACAAGCTGGATTATTGGAAGAATTCAAAATTCATGAAGATGGATCACTAAGACATGGAGATAGATTATGTGTACCTGAAGGAGATATAAGAGAAGAAATTATGCAAGAGGCACACAGATCACAATACTCTATACATCCAGGAGCCAACAAAATGTACAAAGACCTAAGGATGCATGTTTGGTGGTATGGCATGAAAAGAGAAGTAGCCAAGTTCGCATCTCGTTGCTTAGTGTGCCAACAAGTCAAGGCTAAAAGACAAAGACCTGGGGGATTGCTTCAACCACTACCCATTCCGGAGTGGAAGTGGGAACATATTACTATAGATTTTGTTTCTGGGCTTCCAAGGACACCTAGTGGGAAGGATGCTATTTGGGTGATAGTGGATAGGCTGACCAAGTCTGCACATTTTCTACCCTTCAAAGTTGGACTACCTATGGAAAAGTTGGCAGATTTATATGTTCGTCAGATTATTAAATTGCATGGAGTTCCAGTAAGTATTGTCTCCGACCGAGATTCAAGATTTATCTCTCACTTCTGGAGGAGCTTACAAGCTAGCTTAGGGACTCAACTCAAATTCAGCACAGCTTATCATCCCCAAACCGATGGACAATCTGAACGTACAATTCAGATACTTGAAAATATGCTCCGTATATGTGTTCTGGATTTTGGAGAATCATGGAAAGATTATCTACATCTTGTGGAGTTCTCTTATAATAACAGTTACCAAGCAAGTATTAAAATGACTCCATTCGAGGCTCTATATGGACGAAGATGTCGTACCCCACTATCATGGGACGATGTAGGAGAGAGAGCTTTCCTAGGACCAGAGATGGTGGTCGATTCAACCGAGAAGGTGAAACAAATAAGAGAAAGACTTCGGGTGGCTCAAGACAGGCAACGACATTGGGCAAATAGCCATCGAAGACCATTAAAATTTAAGGTTAGAGAATTAGTATTCTTGAAGATCTCTCCGACACGTGGCACCATTAGGTTCGGAAGGAGTGGAAAACTCAGTCCAAGATTTATTGGACCGTTTGGCATACAGGAGAGAATCGGAGAAGTGGCATACCGTCTGGCATTGCCACCCTCTCTAGATGGGGTCCATAACGTATTCCACGTATCGCAACTGAGAAAATACGTGTCAGATCCAAGTCATGTTTTGGATCATTCAGAGCTCGAAGTGGGCCCAAGCTTGACTTACCAAGAGCAACCTGTGGGGATACTGGACCGAACGAAGAAAGTTCTAAGGAATCAAGTTATTTCCCTTGTTCGTATAGCTTGGAGGCAGCATTCTTCCAGCGAATCCACCTGGGAGCGGAAAGACGAGATTAGGGAGCGCTACCCCTATCTTTTTGAACCTGAGGTATATTTTAACTCTCGATCTTCCTTTTCGTGCCATTGTTATTTTTAAATTTCGAGGACGAAATTTTATAAGTTGGGTAGAATGTAAACACCCTGATTTTTTAGAATAATTTTAATATAATTTCCCCAATTTTACGGTATTTTTCTGGAAGACGAACCAAGGTAATTGGGAGTTAAAGATTTTTTAAATGCTGTTAATTGGTGTTAAAATATTATGGAAATAATATTTTATGGTGTAAAATGAAAAACTGAACTTAGGGTAATTTTTTTGGAATTTATTGGGCCCCGGACCTATTTTTAATCACCTAAAACTATTATTTATTTATTTATTGATTTAATTATTTATTTATTTATTTTAATAAACCAAAACCCAAACCCTGGCCCAACAGGCCCAAACCGAGCCCAGCCCAGCCCTACCGGCCAGTTGGCTATCGGGTCGGGTCGGGTCCGCCCGACCGAACCCGCCCAACCCGCGACCCGTTTCCCCAGCCACTCTCTCCTGCGAGCCCGCGTCACCCGGCCGCCCGCTTCCTCCACTGCCCCGCCCGCGGCCACGCCACCCCTCGCCTCCGCCTTCCCCGCCACGACGCTCCGCCCCGCCCCGCTCGGACCTCCTCCGCCCTATTTAAACCCCCCCGAGTCTCCCCTCCGATCACCTCCCCTTGCCTTAGCTCCTCCCCGCCACCGCCACCCTCGCCCTAGCTCCGTCGGCGCACCGCCTCGCTGCAGCCCCGGCGCCACACCCGCGAGGCCGCCCAGCTGCCGCCGACCCCGATCCCCCTTCCTCCTCCTCTTCCTTCTTCTCCACAGGGCCCCGCCGCCTCCAGCCGCCGTGCTCACCGTCGCCGCCTCCGCCCAGTCTCGCCGGCGCCTCCCCAGCCTCCATCGGCCGGCCTCCCCCACCGCAGTGCCGCCCAGCTCCGGCTGAATTCCCAAAACCCTAACCCTAGACGCGTGTCGAACACGTGTCGGACACAGTAAATTTCGATTTTCGAACCCTGTTTAGGTACGCGTATCTCCCTGCTCGTTTACCCGTTTTTGATTCCGTCTTTTTCATCGCGAACCCTGCGTGACCCTCTCGGTGCCCGTGCAACCCGCTCGGGGCATCGCGTCCTGTGGCGATCGCGAACCGCGATCCAAAAACAGAAAAAATAACGCCCTGATTCACCCCGGAACTGAGTATGCCCCGCCAAACGGGACGACTTGGTCGCGCGCGGTCTTCACAGATACGTGCGCGCCGTCGATACGGACGTGTGGAATTTTACATAAGTCGATTCGGGTGTGTGTGCACATCGGGATCAACGCGTATCCGCAGAAAACGTCCCGTATCCGACTTTTTTGGATCGTGCCCTAACTTTGTGTACACACGTCGGATTGAAACAAAATTTGTGCCATCGGACTCGTAGCGAAACGCTGATCCTGTGACCCAAGTTTGGTTCGATTCTGAGAACGTTGACGAAATCGCATGTCGTGGGCCCCATAGGCTCCACTCGACTGGCGATTTTGTGATCGGCTCATCGGAATCTAATTCTGAAAGTTCTGTTGGGTTCGTATCATCGTTCCTGACCTGTTGACACTAAATTTGATGAATTTGGAGACCTTTGACCCCGACACGTTTTCTGGTGCAAAGCGGGCCCACATGTGGACCCCGTTTTGACCCGAAATTGTCATTTACGCCCCTGGGTCCAAATTGGACTCAAGGATGTAGAAGCATGAAAAATACGCTGGCAAAAGCTACGCGGCGTATTGATACAGAGCAGCGCAAGCAAAGGCCTTCAGTGCCATCAGGCGTAAGAGCTCAAGGGTGCAGCGCGTCCAAAACCGCTTCGGCGTAGATGGGACCCCCCCATCGCCTCCAGGGCATAAAAACTCAGCCGCTCTCAAAGCAGCATTAAAATAGCGTACGAGGAACGCTTCGTCTTCCCCGAAATGAACCTGTCAAGTCACGCAGTAAACCTGGCCTCTGACTCCTGACAAAAAGTGCTGCACGGCGACCCAGACGACGGCTGGAAACAGGCACAGACCCCTCGGGACGCACACCACAGTATGATGGCGGATCTCTGCATTTAATGCAGAGGATTGGGTTAAGATACCACCGAACCGTCGTTTGCTAACGTCCCCTCAGCATAAACCGCTCTTTTGCGCACAGAGGGATACGCTGCATTATTTTGCACAGGCAGGCGTAAGCCGGTTTACGCTCCGCAGTAGACAAACCGCCTGCCACGTCAAAAGCTGCACATCGTACGGGGCTCGAGGCACATCTCTACGTCTAATTGCACGGAGCGGTGACAGGTTCAGTCAAAGCACGTCTCTGCAAACGTATGCACAGAAGGGCTGCAGACCTTCGAAACACGTCTTCGTATTTAATGCACAAGATGATGGCAAATCTCTGTAGAAGATTTGATTACATCTTCGAAAGCCATGATTCCGGCTAAGACGTCCACGTCAGCACTCGGGCACGGTACGCAGCGGCTTCTACGCCCATTCAAGACCTGCGCCCCTTCGGCTCTCAACGCCTCTTCGGCTCTCAAACGCCTCTCCGGCTTCAACGCCTATCCGGCTTTCAACGCCTCTCCGGCTTCAACGCCTCTCCGGCTTCAACGCCTCTTCGGCTCCTACGCCTACCCGGCTTCTACGCCTATCCGGCTTCTACGCCTATTTCGGCTTCTATGCCTATCTGGCCTCTGTGCCAGGGTGACAGTCATTTGGCTTCTACGCCAACCGTTTCTACACACGGGATACCTACCTGCGTGGCTCTTACGCCGTGATCTTCGTAGCAATAGTACGCGTTGTGTTCCCTTAGTTGGACCCGCGTCATACGCTCATTCAAAAGATCATCCATACGCAGGCATTGGTTACTTTAACCGTTGTGTAAAAGGGTGTTGTACTTCCCACTCCTCGGTTTTTACACCGACGGAGTGGTCACTGTCACCAAAACTCTATAAATAGAGACCCCTATCAATGGGAAAAAGAGGGGAAAAAGAATTATCATCCAGAAGAGAATTACCGTCCAAGGAGAGAGAGAGAGAGAAAGAGAGAGGGAGAGAGAGCCCGGAGAGTAGGCAAAGAGCAGGGATCGACGACCTTGGCCTCGTGCGTCCAACCTCTTCTGCAACCTTCGAAGCTGCTACCTGTCTTCCACGACACTTCTTCAACATCGTGTGGTCCAAGGGCTAAAGTGATCGACCGCAGATCAGACACCTATAGCAATTTATACCCAGATTAAATAAATTATACTCCCACATCCTCGTATAGGATTACATTGTACAAGTTTGTTTGTAAACAGAAGGGCGCGGGTTTCGCATAAATCCCGTCATTGAAATACAATTTCATTCCTTTCGTTTAATACCACAAACAAGATGGCGACTCTGCTGGGGACATCTTTCTCTTCTGACGAGGAAGTAATTGCTCAACACGATATGGTATCCGTGGGAACCGTGAAGAAGACGCTGGTCTTTCATTTCGACCAGTCAGCCTACGAAGACATGCTTCGAGCCGGGGGTAGCTCTCGCCCTCTCTCCGTCCAGGACAACAGGAAGCTGCGCAATGTGTGGGTGCCCAAGACATCCTCTACTATTCCTGTGGACTCTCCGATCTCTCCGGACTCTCCGATCTCTCCGATCTCTTCGGCCAACGAGGTTGTAGCGACGCTCCCTCCGTGCCCCGCACGTAAAATTCAGTCTCCCGCTACGTGTGGTACAGACAAAACTTCGGGCGAAGCCTTAGCGCTAACCCCGAAGAATCCACTGTGCTTTACGCGTAGGAAACAGTCTCCCGCTACGCGCGGTAAAGACAAAACTTTGGGCGAAGCCTCAGCGCTAACCCAGAAGCCTTCACTGCGCTTTACGCGTAGAAATCTGTCTCCCGCTCCGCGCGGTACAGACAGAACTTCCGATGGTGCCTCGGCGCCAAGACGGAAGAACAGATCTTGCTCCACGCGCAAGACATCATCTGACCTCTACGGTAAACCAGATGAGCGCTGTGATCTCCGCAAAAAAAAGCAAGCGGCAGGCTACTTAACCTCTCGGCCTCCACGCCAGCGAAGGAACAGAATGCCTACCCTCCAAATTACGCAAGAAAACGGCGGCCGACTGAGGATCTCTCCAGCTTTACGCCAGTCTGAGCGAATCTCCGAGTCACACCAGGAAAAGCCATTCGGCGTGAAACAAGTCCAGGTTGCGGGAGGACGTCCCCCCAGAGGATTGTCCGCCGCCCAGACTGCCAGCCTGTTATACACAGGTGGCGCGGCAAGAACCTTGGTGCCCGACCCCCGCGTGTCCGCAGATGGAAACGAAAGGGACAGGTCACCGTCAACTCCTCCTGACCTACGTACACGTCTGATCCAGAGACGCAAAAATGGGAGTCGTGAACAGGATCCAGAGCCCCTAGGCGGCGGACGGAGAGAGATCGTGTGGGAGGACGCATCGCCACCCAATGTCATTACGATGTATGAACCGTACGGGAACTTTATTGTCCCCCCAACTCATGACTACCGGTGTCCAATAGTCTTCATCCGCAGACAGAGCGGTCCGATGGTACAAGAAGATTTTCGGGAGTCTAAAGAAGGAAAAATACAAATCCACAGGTATAGCTCTCAAGATCTGAAGATCATACAGAACATGGGTTACAATTTAGAGACGAAGCAGGGCCTCAATTATGGAAAAGGCAGACGAACGCCGTTACATAGTAGTCCTTGCTGTCGACAAACTCGTTTCGGGTTAGGGTATACTGCACCCCCTGCACGCTCCGAACTTCCAAAGGATGGTCCTGTAAAACCAGAAACGGGTCCTTCCAAACCGACCTCCAGGAGCGACAAAACAGGAGGAAGAACCCGCCCGAAGTCCAGATACAGTACAGCAAGGACAGCTGACCCGGAAGATCAAAAGGCTCAGGCATCCGGATCGCGAAAACTGAAAGAGACTTTTTCCTTCAAAGAAGACGACATCGTTGAAATCTTCAACATGTTGACAAAAGCAAACAAACTCCGGGTTCCGAACGTCAGATATCCCGAGAGCACCGGCGAAGTCAATAACCCGGATTACTGTCTCTTCCATCGGTATGTTCATCACCCTACGAAGGCCTGCCATTTGTTAAAAAGAAGAATTCAGGAGCTGATAGATGACAAGGTCATCACCTTGCACCTATGAACGAGGAAACGACCATCGTGAGCAGGGCTCACCTTTCTGGTACGGAATGGTGAACCCCTGAAAGTCTCCCCAGTGGACCCTAAAGGCCTATCCCCACTCGAGAAAAATACTATATAGCAAAATTCTTATCACTACCTCTGAATAAACTTTCGGCTATTAGTTATCATCGGACGTCGTCTAAACTTAACATTCGTACTTAGCCCCAAGTACCCTAGTAATGTTAAGCCCACAAAATGCGGCCTGTCCCAAAGATGAATTCCCTCTTCCTATCACCGACATCATGATCGACAACAACTGCGGTTTCGAACGCATGTCTTTCATGGACGGATTCTCGGGATACAATCAGATCAAGATGCATCCTAAAGACGAGAAGCACACTGCTTTCCGGACACCACTGGGGGTATATTGCTATACGGTCATACCCTTCGGATTGAAGAATGCCGGGGCTACATACCAACGGGCCATGAGTAACATATTCCATGAGCATTTACGCAAAACAGTGGAATGTTACGTAGACGACATAGCCGTCAAGAGCCGCCTCAAAGGTGATCACCTCCAAGACTTGAGGACGGTATTCGAGCTAATGCGTCGCCATCAACTCAAGATGAACCCTACGAAATCATTTCTGGGTGTATCTAGTGGCAAGTTCCTGGGATTTGTCATCACCACTAAAGGCATCCAGGTGGACCCTGACAAAGTCCAGGCAATCGTAGAAATGTGACCACCCCGTAATCTGAGGGAACTCCGGGGATTTCAAGGCCGTCTGGCCTATATCCGACGATTCATATCCAACCTCTCGGAGAGATGTCAGCCTTTTTCTCACCTCATGAAGAAAGGTGTATCTTTCATGTGGGACGAAACCTGTCAGCAGGCGTTCGGAGACATCAAACGCTACCTCAACAGTCCGCCAGTTCTGGCACCTCCCGTCATGGGAAAACCATTCTTGCTGTACGTTCGAGCAATGGATCATTCACTAGGAGCTCTTCTTGCACAGAAGAATGACATGGGGCATGAACAAGCTATCTACTACCTCAGCAGGATGATGGTCGGGGCCGAGCACCGGTACAACCCAGTGGAGAAGGAATGCTTGGCTCTGATGTTCGCCGTCCAAAAGACACGACACTATGTCACCGTACAGACCATTCATATCATCTCCAGGATCAACCCTCTGCGGGTACTAATGAACAAACCGAGTGTTCTTAACTCCCGACTCGCGACTTGGGCGATGCTATTAACGCCATATGACATGGTATACGTACCGCAGAAGTCAATTAAAGGCCAAGCACTGGCTGACTTCCTAGCTGCCCATCCGATCCCGGAGTCCTCCAAATTATACGAGGACATTCCCGACGAAGTTGCAGAATGTAACTTCGCAATGGAAACCGACGCATGGCAACTCTTCTTCGATGGGGCCTCCAGAACCGGTCCCAAGGGAAACATCGTCTCAGGAGTAGGAGTCGTCCTGGTCACTCCTGATTAGCTCGTCATCTACCGAGCATATTCTCTTAGCGAGCCCTGCTCCAACAATATGGCAGAATGCAACGCTCTGTTAATCGGGCTCCGAGCCGCCAAAGAGCTGAGGGTCGAATCCCTGGAAGCTTTCGGTAACTCTCTGCTTATCGTCAATCAAGTCAGAGGGATATATGAAGTCCAGAATCCAGACCTCATCCCCTACCACCAAGCAACGGTCGAGATAGCCATGACCTTCAAAGGATTCTTCCTGGAGCATGTACCTCGGTCTCAGAATCTGGAAGCCGATGCCCTAGCCAGTCTAGCCGCAGACTTAGCCACTCCTATAAGAAGGCAGGATTCGGTAATCCTTCTTAACAGAGACTTATTCTGTGCGAAGAACAACCTTCACATAGAACGCAGCCATGCTGTGAACACAGATCTCCCCAGAAAGGACTGGAGAAGTCCCTTCATAGATTTTGTCGCATACGGAATCTTGTCGGAGGACCCCAAAGGAGCAGTGTCCATCAAGCGACGATCATTACGCTTCTATTACGATGCATCTGCGCAATGCCTATATCGCCGGACCTACGACGGATTACTGTTGAGATGTCTGTCTAACGACGAAGCACAGCAGATTATCCGGGAAGCTCACGACGGCGTATGCGGAGCACACCAACCCGGTCCTAAGCTACAGGATCGCATCAGGAGAATGGGCTATTATTGGCCTACTATGATCACAGATGCGATACGGTATGCAAAACAATACAGAGCCTGTCAGATTCACGCAGACTTCATACACCGACCATCTGAGCATCTGCATCCTACAGTTGCATCCTGGCCTTTCGAAGCATGGGGTATGGACGTCATTGGTCCCATTCACCCGTCTTCTTCCCGAGGTCACCAGTTCATACTGGCCATCACGGACTACTTCTCCAAATGGGTAGAGGCAATCCCTCTTGCTGAGGTAAAGGCGTCTAATGTGATCAGCTTCATCAAGCATCACGTCATTTATCGCTTTGGGGTCCCCCGAAGGATAATCCACGACAATGGGCCCCAGTTCATCAGCCAAGCATTTCATCGATTTTGCGATAAAAATCGAATACACAATATCGCCTCTACGGCATACTATCCAGCTGCTAATGGTTTGGCGGAAGCTTTCAACAAAACCATTATCAAACTCTTGAAGAAGTTCGTCTCTTCAAATAAAAGAGATTGGAACAAAAAACTGGGCGAATGTCTCTGGGCATACCGCACAACGGTACGGACGCCGACAGGCTGCACCCCATTCTCACTGGTATACGGGAGCGAGACAGTTCTCTCCATTGAAATCCAGATCCCGTCACTCAGGATAGCCGTGGCTAACGAGCTGACTCAAGAAAAGAATGACCTGTTAAGGCTTCAGGAGCTAGAAGGATTAGACGAGAAATGCCTCCAAGCTCAACAGCGCATCGCGCTCTACCAAGCACGCATTTCCAGAGCTTTTAATCGTAAAGTAAAGGAAAGGGTGTTCAAAGTCGGCGAGCTAGTTTTAGCCGTAAGAAGGCCGATGATTCTTACTCACAGGAGTAAAGGCAAGTTCCAGCCCAAGTGGGAAGGCCCTTATGTGATCGAGACAACATTCTCGAACGGAGCCTACAGACTAGCCCAGCCCAATGGAGACCTATTAATGGCTCCTATCAACGGCAAATTCCTGAAGAAGTACTACGCCTAATCTCCTCCACTCAGGAGGAATACGGCGAGATTCTCGTAATCCGACGAAACTACTTCAAAGAAGAAACTAGTATAGGCCCACAAATCAGTCATGTCCATATCACCTCTGAACTGTATTTCCTTGGAGAATCTGCCATGTTCATATCACCTCTGAACAGGCTTTCCAAGATTCTGACCATCGATTATCACCTCTGATATCGATCGTCACTTCAACTAACACCCGTACTAAATCTAAGTACGCCAGTAGTGTTAGGTCCACAAAATCTGCTACGTCCATATTACCTCTAGCAGGGCTTGTCCTCAAACCTATTTCTTGCACCTAGGTGCGCAAAAAGCAATAGGCCCACAAATCAGTCATGTCCATATCACCTCTGAACTGTATTTCCTTGGAGAATCTGCCATGTCCATATCACCTCTGAACAGGCTTTCCAAGATTCTGACCATCGATTATCACCTCTGATATCGATCGTCACTTCAACTAATACCCGTACTAAATCTAAGTACGCCAGTGGTGTTAGGTCCACAAAATCTGCTACGTCCATATTATCTCTAGCAGGGCTTGTCCTCAAACCTATTTCTTGCACCGAGGTGCGCAAAAAGTAATAGGCCAACAAAACAGCTATGTCCATATTACCTTTGAGCTGTAAACTCTAGTAAAGCCTATCACGTCTATCTCACCTCTGATAGTACTTTACCTACAAAACTTGGCCAAAGCGCATTCTATCATGTCCGTATGACCGCTGGATAGATGTGCCCTGCTGAAGTTTACCGAGAGTTTATCACGTCCATACTACCTCTGATACCACTCTCGCCCTAACCTGTCATTTACATTCTGAAATGATGGGTCCAAAGTTAGGAAAAAGCCTCTTTTTATTCCCAAGAAAGAATAAAATTACATCTGGGAAAGCAAAAAAAAAGGGAGGGGGCAAAAAAGAGTACATCATTGCGGCGGAGCAGTCATGTCACGGAGCTGCCGCACTAGCACGGCCATCCTCTCGTCCCTAATAGCCAGAACATCAGCATGGGCCCGCTCCAGCAGTGCCTCGTTGTCACTCGAATGGGATAGTTCGGCTATCGTCCGACGAACGCCCGCACAGGCACCTTCCGCGCGATCCAGATCCCGTCGCGCTGTGCTCAGTCGACCGGCCACCACATCCAAGCCTGCCAACGACTGGGAAGCCCACTCTTCTGCCTGAGCGAGTTTCTCCCTCAACCTGTGAATCCTCGCTACATTCCCCTCATGCTCGGATTGGCACGTTGTCTGGAGGGCGAGGATCTCGTCCACGGCGGCTTTCCTCTGAATCGCCTCCAGCTGGCGATTTCGAAGGAGTTCCTTCAGGTCTTCCATCCGTTTGGCAAGATGCGCAGTCATAAAACCGTATCTGGTCTGGGCCTCAGCATCAAGACTGCCCTGAGCCAACAGCAAATACTCGTTAATGGGTTGTTCTAAACCATTAACCATCGCCTCCAGGGCATCGGCTCCCCCGGAATCGCCGAACTCCCTGACAACCCCGATCGAGAACTGGGCAGTTCTCTTCAGGCGCTCGAAATCCAGACTCTTCGCCAACACCATTGATATCATCGCTCCTAAACCGGTGTAAAAGAGGCTGGTATGTTGCTCAGTCAGTGCAACTAAACCCGACTGAACGCCAGGAGAGACCGCGATATCAGCGAGTCCCCCACCAGAGATGATGGCAGACGAGGTAGCCACAGCTGCCGTCTCGACGGTTGGTGCGACCGAAGGCAAGGTCACGGTGACAGGCTCATCCTCCTCTCGAGGCGACGAAACCACTCCGGGCGAGCTAGCCCCCGAAGGTGTTTCCTCCTCAGGATCAGGTGCCTCCGTATCACCACCAGGGGCCGGAGCAGAGCCGGAAGGCGGCTCAACGCTACACTCCCCGTGGGCTCCATCCCCTGAGAAGAAAGAACCCGAAAGTCGGCATCAGTACAACGGTAACCTTTCTAAAAGGAGACATGAAAACAACATTTACCCGGGGCCAATGGTATATATGGCGCATCTGCAACCGAGGCAGCTAAACCTCGCTCTAAGGACGCAATGCGAACTATCATACCTGGGGAAGGAGGTGGACCAACTGACATCGCCCGGAATTCCTCCAAGTCTCCACCAAGACGCGGTCGAGGTTCGTCAACTGGAATCTCGCTAGGCACAGCAGGAGCTTCATCCGTTGCGGGTCCAGGGAAGGATCCTCCCATCTGCCATGGCCACCTAGGCGATCTCGTTCCACTACCCGGAGCAGTAGCCACAGCAGCGACCCCTAGCGAAGATCCTCCGGCGCCGCCAACCAAAACCATAGAGGGTCCCTCTCTAAAAGGCGAGGAACCTCCAGCCAAAGACTCATCCCCGACATGGGGAGATGTAGGCCCACTCCCGGTAGCTTCGACACCAAAAATACGGAAAGGACAAGCGACTGTCTCCTTCCTCCTCTTAAGAACAGAAGCCTCCTTAGGAACAGGCGCCCTTCGCTTCTGAGGAACTACCAAAGCCCCCGCAGGAGGAGGCACTTCACACCCCGGCATCGACTCCAGGGGTTCATCCGGGGTATCAAACTCCTCACCCTCATCGGGAGAAACCGAGGGAACTTCAACTCCTCCCCCGGCAATGGGAGAGGACACCCTAAGACTTTCGCGTATATCGAAATCGCGGTAGAAGGTGTTGATCGCCACGTAAAACTGGGCGTAAGAATGGAGGATGCGCAGCTCCGTAGAGGGGGTGACATCCGGCACGACAAAGGCTGCTCCTGTGCAACCCGTGGTGAAATATCGCCATCCTCTGGCTCCATCAATGAGCCCGCCTCTGGACCTGAAGCTGGTGACGGCATTGCCCACGTGCAGCTGGCCGTACCCAAATTGCCTGGCGAACCGACTAGGCAAATAAGGCTCGAAGAAGCTATGGTCTTCACTCCTGTACAGGAGATGGGAGGGTCTAATGCAGACCAGCCAATTAAAAGCCTCCGGAGAAAGATCGGTCTTCTCTCTACCCGAGTCCTCAAGCCTCATCCCTAATTGATGGCGATCTACGGGAGGGAGAGTACAGAGGAACTTCCAGCCATGGCTGAGGTTCAATGCCAGCCAATAATCTAGAACGGTGTCCACGTTCTAGGGAGAATCCTTGTAGTTCAACAAGAAATTTCCCTCTGAGCTGCTACCAGAGCCAGGAGACATCACCCGGGGATTGTGGAGAATTAACCAACCCATCAGATACAGGTATGGTAATTCCACCCTGGGAAAACTCTCACGCCGGGCTTCATCAGCAAGCAACCCATCGGTCAGAGCTCTCAAGCCCGCCTGTATACGGCACACCATGGCAGGAAGCAAGCCCAGTCTTGCCCCGAACACCAGGCGCACTGCCGGCCACAAGATGTTCCGGTAAATGCGGTCCACGGACGCAGTACCAGGCACTACTACTCGACGCAGCCATAACGAGAGGAAACCAGCCAGCTGGGCTTCCTTGGATAGAGACCTGCGACAGTGCCTCAGGTAACTACGGGCCGTAGTACCTTCGGGGTACTTTTCTACCCTCTCAACGAGGATCTGGTCTGAAGCTTTGGCCTCCTCCATAAGGCCATCCACGACCTGGGCACTAAGCACGCCCAAACAGTTCACGGGCTCGTTCTTGCCCCCCGAAACTTTCTCTAACCTGGCAGCTCTAGCTCGGTGGAAGAAGAGGTAGGACATCCACTTGGTAGTGTGGGCCAAACCAGAGGGCTCGTTGTAAAAAGCGGTGCAGGCGAGATATTGGCACATCAGCTCCTGATACACATCCGCCACCCGAGGGTCCGAATCCCCCAACTCCTGGTTGGTGGGAACATACTCTTCATACGGGGTATCCCCCATCGGCAGCCTCGAGACAACCGCCATCTCATGAAGGGCCAATCCCAACTCCCCCAGTGGAGTGGCAAAGGTCCCAGTGAGCGAAACGTATCGCTCCATCAATGCCAAGAACAAATTAGGGTTGGGAGGCAACCCGACTCTCGTCGCGCTCACAGCGGCATACAGCCCAATGCCCTCTAGCTCTTGCCGAAAGCGCTTCAAGGCCCAGTTAACTAGGCTGGTCCATCGGAGGTTTGCTGGGGTGACCCACCCATTACACAGAGGATTCTCCTTGGGGTACACCCCACCTCGTCCCATAAAGCTGTTATAGAAAGTCGACAGTTGGACTGGCTGGATCACAGAGCTATCTTCGCTCGGGATGCCACCCGGGTATAATCCCCGGAACAACGTCACAGGACCAGAAGGACGATTGACAAACGATCCCTGGTCAGCTCCTTTCTGATGAAAGATCTTCTCCGGCTTGCCATGAAGATCGGGAGTCAACGTCCACGACATCTCTCTGGGATGAGTGGCATGGAAGAAAGCCGAGATGGGATAATCCCTCGGCATCGTCGGCAGGTACAGAACCAAGCTTTCGACAGCAAAGACCCAAGGTTCCCTCTTAGGCTTCGTTTGGGACCGCTTGTCGATCATGTCCCCGAAAAAAAAAGTCGGCTTTATGTACCGCTCTCCGTCTACATACGTCAGGGGCTCCCCATTGATCAAACTCAGCAGTGCCCGCTCGCCCTGAGCCGCCAACAAAATTCCCCTTCCCTCAGGATACTGGGATCCGGAGAGGGGAAATGCCACATGGGACAAGTCCTCCAGGTAGTTCGAGTGCAGCATCCCGGCGGAGGAACCCATCACCTCGGTCAGCGGAGACTCACCCAGGTTAACTACAAAGGTGCAAAGAAAGTATGTCATTACAAAAATCTTGCACAAACATACAAAACCAAAGAAACGACAAACTGTGCTCTACGCCAGGATTGTACGAATTCGGTTATTATACGCCGGGAGTCTCCTCCACAAACGTAAAATGCTTATTTTACGACATACGCCAGTTTTCGGTAGCCAGAGCTTTTACGCTCGGAACTGCGAAAATGTGGAGCTTCTACGCTGGCACACGAGAAATGTGGGCGAAAAGATGAAAACGCCTCCGTGCATCATCTTCCTCCGAAGAGGCTATCAGCACAGAAGGCAACCTAGCGCGGTCACGTTCAACGTGTGCGAAGGATTTTCGTTATTCTTGTCACCCCAAAGGATCTACCTCTCAGACCGGGTGCGCTACCCGTCGGCGGGATACTTTCGGAAGAAAGTCCACCTTGCCCGACCGAAGACTCCCTCGCTGGGGCAGTAGGAGAAGAAGAAGAACCTATGCTCTTTCCCTTAGCGGAGGAGGTTTGTTTCGTCGCCATTTCTGAAAGCTCGAAGTGCTCAGAGAAGGAATGAAGGAGAAAGCTTGAACAGTCAAGAACTCTCGAAGACGGGTGAAAAGTTTTTCTCTCCAAAGCTTGGGATATATATAAAGTCCGAATCGACTCCTCGAATCCTCGGACGGACTCCTCGAGACCCTAACCAAGTCTCGCATTAATAGTCGGATATGATTGGGTGCTACGTCAACCCACTACCCTCGAAAGACAGACAGTCAGCGAATTCAAAAAATTCTTCGCGCAAGACAGTTCAGCAGTTCTACGCTAAAGGAGCTTTCTACGCTCGACAGCAACAGATCTACGATTTTACGCTCGCAAGCTACAAGTCTATGGTTTTTCTCGCCCGGATACCTTTATGCTCGGTAGCTTTTACGCTCGAGAGGCGACAAACCTACGGCTTTACGCTCAGCAGATACCAAATCGATGATCTCACGCTCGGTGGCGCTCAGTTTACGCTCAGAAGCAACAGATCCGCAGAACTTCACGCTCTAAGAAATTCTCTTTTCAGGAGCTACAGATCCACAAGTCCTACGCTAAAGGAGCTTTCTACACTCAACAGCAACGATTCTACGGCTTTACGTTCAAGCAGCTATAAGTCTATGGTTTTTCTCGCCCGGATGCCTTTGTGCTCGGTAGCTTTTACGCTCGAGAGGCGACAAACCTACGACTTCAAACTCAGGAACCACATGTCTACGACCCCACGCTCGATGGTGTTTTACGCCCAGACGCTACAGACTGAGGATTTCACACTCCGCGACTTTCCGCTTATCCAGAACAGTCCCCGATCCGGTCAAGTGCAAAGAGTTCACACAGAAGATACTCGTTCTTGACCCCAAGTACATGAAACGGACAGAGTACAACCATTAAGAAATTACTCTTTTCGGGTCCCAAAATTGGAGGTTCATCCGGACTCCAGTCTGAACATCTCGTCTGTCAAAATGACAAAGCTCAGCCAGAATCCTCGACCCTGTTTCAAGGGAGTTCCGAGAGATCATTCTTGAAGACGAAGACTGAACAAAGTTCTGCTCATCAGAAGCAGCAGTTCAGAACTCTACGCGGTTCCTTAGTCCTAGCAACAGGACAGTTCTAAGTGTTCAAAATGCTAAAGCAGCGCTCTATGCACTATCCGCTGCACGAAAAGAACAGGACAGAACCTAGTACTCTCTATACAGAGTCGCATAAAGTATCAGACGTGTCGAAGCTGCACACATTCAGACTTCACAGCAACGTATGGCAAGTGATCATATGAAGAAAAGACGACTTTATTGAAGATTAAAATCATGATTACATATGAGGGAAACCCTGTCTACAGGGGTTTTTCTCTACTTTTCATGACTACATATGAGGGAAACTCCGTCTACAAAAGACTCCCTCGTCGTCTGAAGATTGCCCAGAAGCTGTACTGACAGGTTCTCGCTGGGCATCAATTCTTCATCCATCTTCTCCAGCAGTTCATCGGCTACCGCAGCCATGAACAAAGAAGATGATAGTGGCGGGAGGATACAAAATGGGCACAGACCCATACTCCAACAGAAGGCAGATTGCAAACTTCTTTCCTGCCTCCAGCGCCATGACAGATCGCATTGGGATATTTCTTCCAACTCGATCCCGGACGGAGCCAGTCTATCTGCTCTCGTCCCCGGAGACAACGGAAGAAGACGTCGCTTGCAGGCGGCATGGTCTAATACGGCCCTTCCTCTCCCCTGGTGCAACGCCATACAAAGTTGCTGATTATCCCGAGCAAGGGAGGCTAAGATATCCTTCCATGATCCATCGCTGCAGTGGACACTTGCTCGAAGACGCCGTCTTTTTTGGCTCCCAACATGCTGGAAGAACATGATCTCCTTCTTCCTCAGATCGACCCGACGAACTCCGGCGATCATTTTAGCATGGTGATGGGAATATGGGCAAACAGGTTAACCCCCCCCCCCGCCTTTTTATAGGCAAAAGAGATCACAGCGGTCCCCAATAAATCCGCCATAAAGGCCGCACCGACCGTTTCAACGCTCCATTCAGAAACGTTTCGAGTCACGAGGGGCCATTCATGCTTCATTCAAAGCATTTCAAATTCCAAAGAATTTAAAAGCTTTGAAAGGGGTCTTGTAGAAGCATGAAAAATACGCTGGCAAAAGCTACGCGGTGTATTGATACAGAGCAGCGCAAGCAAAGGCCATCAGTGCCATCAGGCGTAAGAGCTCAAGGGTGCAGCGCGTCCAAAACCGCTTCGGCGTAGACGGGACTCCCCCCCCATCGCCTCCAGGGCGTAAAAACTCAGCCGCTCTCAAAGCAGCGTTAAAATAACGTACGTGGAACGCTTCGTCTTCCCCGAAATGAACCTGTCAAGTCACGCAGTAAACCTGGCCTCTGACTCCTGACAAAAAGTGCTCCCCGGCGACCCAGACGACGGCTGGAAACAGGCACAGACCCCTCGGGACGCACACCACATATGATGGCGGATCTCTGCATTTAATGCAGAGGATTGGGTTAAGATACCACCGAACCGTCGTTTACTAACGTCCCCTCAGCATAAACCGCTCTTTTGCGCACAGAGGGATACGCTGCATTGTTTTACACAGGCAGGCATAAGCCGGTTTACGCTCCGCATAGACAAACCGCCTGCCACGTCAAAAGCTGCACATCGTACGGGGCTCGAGGCACGTCTCTACGTCTAATTGCACGGAGCGGTGACAGGTTCAGTCAAAGCACGTCTCTGCAAACGGATACACAGAAGGGCTGCAGACCTTTGAAACACGTCTTCGCATTTAATGCACAAGATGATGGCAAATCTCTGTAGAAGATTTGATTACATCTTCGAAAGCCGTGATTCCGGCTAAGACGTCCACGTCAGCACTCGGGCACGGTATGCAGCGGCTTCTACGCCCATTCAAGACCTGCGCCCCTTCGGCTCTCAACGCCTCTTCGGCTCTCAAACGCCTCTCCGGCTTCAACGCCTATCCGGCTTTCAACGCCTCTCCGGCTTTAACGCCTCTCCGGCTTCAACGCCTCTCCGGCTCCTACGCCTACCCGGCTTCTACGCCTATCCGGCTTCTACGCCTATTTCGGCTTCTATGCCTATCTGGCCTCTGTGCCAGGGTGACAGTCATTTGGCTTCTACGCCAACCGTTTCTACACACGGGATACCTACCTGCGTGGCTCTTACGCCGTGATCTTCGTAGCAATAGTACGCGTTGTGTTCCCTTAGTTCGACCCGCGTCATACGCTCATTCAAAAGATCATCCATACGCAGGCATTGGTTACTTTAACCGTTGTGTAAAAGGGTGTTGTACTTCTTACTCCTCAGTTTTTACACCGACGGAGTGGTCACTGTCACCAAAACTCTATAAATAGAGACCCCTATCAATGGGGAAAAAGAGCGAAAAAAGAATTATCATCCAGAAGAGAATTACCGTCCAAGGAGAGAGAGAGAGAGAAAGAGAGAGGGAGAGAGAGAGAGAGAGAGAGAGAGCCCGGAGAGCAGGCAAAGAGCAGGGATCGACGACCTTGGCCTCGTGCGTCCAACCTCTTCTGCAACCTTCGAAGCTGCTACCAGTCTGAACATCTCGTCTGTCAAAATTGGAGTACAACCATTAAGAAATTACTCTTTTCGGGTCCCGAAATTGGAGGTTCATCCGGACTCCAGTCTGAACATCTCGTCTGTCAAAATGACAAAGCTCAGCCAGAATCCTCGACCCTGTTTCAAGGGAGTTCCGAGAGATCATTCTTGAAGACGAAGACTGAACAAAGTTCTGCTCATCAGAAGCAGCAGTTCAGAACTCTACGCGGTTCCTTAGTCCTAACAACAGGACAGTTCTAAGTGTTCAAAATGCTAAAGCAGCGCTCTATGCACTATCCGCTGCACGAAAAGAACAGGACAGAACCTAGTACTCTCTGTACAGAGTCGTATAAAGTATCAGACGTGTCGAAGCTGCACACATTCAGACTTCACAGCAACGTATGGCAAGTGATCATATGAAGAAAAGACGACTTTATTGAAGATTAAAATCATGATTACATATGAGGGAAATCCTGTCTACAGGGGTTTTTCTTCACTTTTCATGGTTACATATGAGGGAAAATGCCTCTATTAGAGGTTTCCTCATCATCGTCTGAAGATTGCCCAGAAGCTGTACTGACAGGTTCTCGCTGGGCATCAATTCTTCATCCATCTTCTCCAGCAGTTCATCGGCTACCGCAGCCATGAACAAAGAAGATGATAGTGGCGGGAGGATACAAAATGGGCACAGACCCATACTCCAACAGAAGGCAGATTGCAAACTGCTTTCCTGCCTCCAGCGCCATGACAGATCGCATTGGGATATTTCTCCCAACTCGATCCCGGACGGAGCCAGTCTATCTGCTCTCGTCCCCGGAGACAACGGAAGAAGACGCCGCTTGCAGGCGGCATGGTCTAATACGGCCCTTCCTCTCCCCTGGTGCAACGCCATACAAAGTTACTGATTATCCCGAGCAAGGGAGGCTAAGATATCCTTCCATGGTCCATCGCTGCAGTGGACACTTGCTCGAAGACGCCGTCTTTTTCGGCTCCCAACATGCTGGAAGAACATGATCTCCTTCTTCCTCAGATCGACCCGACGAACTCCGGCGATCATTTTAGCATGGTGATGGGAATATGGGGAAACAGGTTAACCCCCCCCCCCGCCTTTTTATAGGCAAAAGAGATCACAGCGGTCCCCAATAAATCCGCCATAAAGGCCGCACCGACCGTTTCAACGCTCCATTCATAAACGTTTCGAGTCACGAGGGACCATTCATGCTTCATTCAAAGCGTTTCAAATTCCAAGGAATTTAAAAGCTTTGAAGGGGGTCTTGTAGAAGCATGAAAAATACGCTGGCAAAAGCTACGCGGCGTATTGATACAGAGCAGCGCAAGCAAAGGCCTTCAGTACCATCAGGCGTAAGAGCTCAAGGGTGCAGCGCGTCCAAAACCGTTTCGGCGTAGACGGGACCCCCCTATCGCCTCCAGGGCGTAAAAACTCAGCCGCTCTCAAAGCAGCGTTAAAATAGCGTACGAGGAACGCTTCGTCTTCCCCGAAATGAACCTGTCAAGTCACGCAGTAAACCTGGCCTTTAACTCCTGACAAAAAGTGCTGCACGACAACCCAGACGACGGCTGGAAACAGGCACAGACCCCTCGGGACGCACACCACAGTATGATGGCGGATCTCTGCATTTAATGCAGAGGATTGGGTTAAGATACCACCGAACCGTCGTTTACTAACGTCCACTCAGCATAAACCGCTCTTTTGCGCACAGAGGGATACGCTGCATTATTTTACACAGGCAGGCATAAGCCGGTTTATGCTCCGCAGTAGACAAACCGCCTGCCACGTCAAAAGCTGCACATCCTACGGGGCTCGAGGCACGTCTCTACGTCTAATTGCACGGAGCGGTGACAGGTTCAGTCAAAGCACGTCTCTGCAAACGGATGCACAGAAGGGCTGCAGACCTTCGAAACACGTCTTCGCATTTAATGCACAAGATGATGGCAAATCTCTGTAGAAGATTTGATTACATCTTCAAAAGCCGTGATTCCAGCTAAGACGTCCACGTCAGCACTCGGGCACGGTACGCAGCGGCTTCTACGCCCATTCAAGACCTGCGCCCCTTCGGCTCTCAATGCCTCTTCGGCTCTCAAACGCCTCTCCGGCTTCAACGCCTATCCGGCTTTCAACGCCTCTCCGGCTTCAACGCCTCTCCGGCTCCTACGCCTACCCGGCTTCTACGCCTATCCGGCTTCTACGCCTATTTCGGCTTCTATGCCTATCTGGCCTCTGTGCCAGGGTGACAGTCATTTGGCTTCTACGCCAACCGTTTCTACACACGGGATACCTACCTACGTGGCTCTTATGCCGTGATCTTCGTAGCAATAGTACGCGTTGTGTTCCCTTAGTTGGACCCGCGTCATACGCTCATTCAAAAGATCATCCAAACGCAGGCATTGGTTACTTTAACCGTTGTATAAAAGGGTGTTGTACTTCCCACTCCTCGGTTTTTACACCGACGGAGTGGTCACTGTCACCAAAACTCTATAAATAGAGACCGCTATCAATGGGGAAAAAGAGGGGAAAAAGAATTATCATCCAGAAGAGAATTACCGTCCAAGGAGAGAGAGAGAGAGAAAGAGAGAGGGAGAGAGAGAGAGAGAGAGAGAGCCCGGAGAGCAGGCAAAGAGCAGGGATCGACGACCTTGGCCTCGTGCGTCCAACCTCTTCTGCAACCTTCGAAGCTGCTACCTGTCTTCCACGGCACTTCTTCAACATCGTGTGGTCCAAGGGCTAAAGTGATCGACCGCAGATCAGACACCTATAGCAATTTATACCCAGATTAAATAAATTGTACTCCCACATCCTCGTATAGGATTACATTGTACAAGTTTGTTTGTAAACAGAAGGGCGCGGGTTTCGCATAAACCCCGTCATTGAAATACAATTTCATTCCTTTCGTTTAATACCACAAACAAAGGACAGGCATTTCTAACTATTTGATATCTTCTGAGCATGATGGTAATGGTTATTTCAGCATCCGGAGGCATATCTGAAAATTACCCGAGGACAGAACCGTAGTTGGAATCCAAACATCAGGCAAGTACCTGCACTTCAAGTTTATTCTTTATATTATGATAATTAGTTCCTTGCTCTACTAGCACCATTGGATGATTACACTTAGTGTTAGAATTTGAATTTCATGTCTCGATTTTCTTGTCGGGTGGGAGAATACTAGGAGGCATGTAGTTTACCCTTTCCCTCATGTCCTAACTGCTAGCTGTTGAGTACGCGACTGTACCATCAGCCTTATACTCGATTGTTCCTGACTGCTAGCCGTCTATGACGTGCCTTATTAGCCTTATAACCCCCTACATGCCAACTATGTATTCTAAATACATAATTTTTACACACACATAGTTCTTTTGTCTTGTTGCAGTTCCATTTTCTTGTCTCATTATGATCCTGTTTTACTTATATCCCTGATTTATAGTACTTAACACATTAGTTAATTTTACTACTTATTATGTATAATTGTTATCGTGATACTTAGTCAGTTTTTACTACTTGTCATAATTATTTAGTATAAGCTTTGTTGTGTATTGCTACTTTGCTCCTTTCCTGACTGGATCCGTTGACATTTAGGCGATGATGAGGACTATGCCCCTACCTTTTATGGCCCATATGGCGTAGCAGATGATACTATTGAGGAGCCGGTTCCTACTCAGGAGACTACTTTTGAGGAGTAGTTAGCCAGTTAGCTAGTATTTTTCTTTCAGCATAATACTCGGGTTTGTCCCCGATTTATCTTCTGGTTCTGTATTAAACTGTGGATTTGGATGTCACAAATTTGTCTTATGAAATCTTAGCATTCCTATTTCCTGTTATTATCCTTGCCTATTTATTCACTGTGAATGAGGTAGATTTTAAATTACCTGTGAATATGATCTAGACAGCGTACTACCGCCGACACTGCGGCATAGGCTGGACGTACTCGCGAACTGGTGCCCGATTCATCTGGGTGCGGGTCGTGACAATAGCTGATTTCCTATCATTTTAAAAATTGTTTCTATGTGCTACATTTGGTAGACCATATACACAAAACAAGTACGTTACAGGTATAAAGCTTTGCTGATGGATATAAAGGTGTATACAATTGGGAGAGGAGCTGATCACCCTTAAATTTGTATCAGAATTCCAAAGTACAAATAATCCTCCTGAACGATTCACTGGTGGAACTGAAACATTATGGTGATAACCAAGAAGGCTGGTGAGAGTCACAGCTATTTAAGACGAGCACCTTGTCTTCACGATAAAGGCAATCGACGGTCTCGTCGACCGGAGGAATGAAAGCAAGAATCGAATTATCGGGTCAATCCTCAGGCCCCGATGATTCCAAGAGAGTATCGTTTGTTTGGTTGGCCGCTGTTCAAGGCCAGCCGCTGCCTTATCATCGTTACAAAGGAAGTGCAGTTTTTTTTTTTTTGTAGAGATAGTGGGGACATCATCTGTTTCATGATTTGATAGAAATGTGGTAGCTGCGCTTATGAGTGCCGGATGATTGAACTGCAGGTTTAATGATGATGGGGGTAAGATGCTGTTTGTTTTTGCAAGATTTAGGGAGAGTTGACGGTTTGGAAAGAATGGTATCGGAGTCAGAGGAAGATGTGAAATATGTGAGGAGAGCAGTGAAAGTAATATGGTTTGGTGGGGAAATTGTGGTCTACAATTTGTTAGATTTATTGTTAGATTTATCTAAACTATATGATTCAACAAAGACTCCTTTTTTTTAGTCCCACATGGAAAAGGAGAAGTCATTCTCCTTTCCGTATATTGCTTTACCCCTCTTAGAGGGTAAGTGGGCTTTATAGGGGATGGGCTTGATCTCATCCAACCCGCAAACAGGTGCGCGATTTTACGCGTTTATTATTCGCGCACTTAGCACTCGGCGCGCCGCAGAACGGACACGGGTACAAAGGTAATTTCATAACTTATTCTATTTTATTTTTTATTTCCGTTGATTTGGTCTGGTGGGTTGCTGATCTTCCGCGGAACTGTTCTCACGTAATCCCGTTACTGAAAAAGTGGAAAAAGTTACGTGAGAGATATATCTAGGACACGATCCTGAGATCTGGAAAAAAAAACAGAAATCTATTTTTTCTTTTCTCTCCCTCTCTCGCTCTCTGTTCGGACGGAAGAACAATCTCACAGAGACGAAAAAGAAAAGAAAAACACCAGAACCAAAATTTCTCCAAAACTTCTCCGTCCAATTTCTATTTGTCGGACAAGGTTGTGATCGTTCGTGGGATTCGCCACCGGGTGCACGGTGAAGTGAATCGAAGGATTCGTTGTATCTCGGGAATAGATCGCCAGGAACCCACTGCACTGTTCGTGGGACGAAATTCTATTCTATGGACAGCGTATAACGTGCCTCGAATCCTATACTATTTTTTGTTTTAATTTTACATCTTCCTATTTGCATTACTGCAATGTTGGGAGGAATGTCTGGTGTAAAAACGGAGAAGTGGAACTTTGTGGTGTTGTTGGCGGGACATGTTGGTGTAGGAATTTTGTCCTGGGGATGAGGTAGTTGGATAATAGCAGGTAATGGTGTGGGTGTTAAATGGATTTGGAGGTGACTTGGGAACGAAGGAGTAGTTAACCAAATCTGGAGTATGAGAGATGTTCGGGCTTATGGACGTTGGGTTTGGTAGTTGGTCAGTTTTGAATTTGTTTTGGAATTGAGAAGAGCGGGGTTTAGGTGTTGTTGGTAATAAAACAAATTTGGTAGGTCTTTTATAACGGAGTTCCAACGTGCATATAGACCCATTGCCCATTGATACTTTTAACTTTCTGATCAGAGGATTGGAGATATCAATCATTAGTTTCACACTGGCAAATAAACTCCAATTAGTAGCGTCAGATGATGGTGGTGGTCTAATAATGCCAAGCCTCGCCTCAAGCCGTGTGATATACTCCACAGTAAGTAAGTAGGTTGATAGGAAGACGTGGAATTGAATGAAAAATTCAGCTTTGTTAAAAGAGATGCTCACATGGAAGCTTATTTGGAACACATCGCTCAAGAACCAGGAGATGATTATTAATCTTCCATGGACCATTGACCAGCACATAGTCAATGTCTTCAAGTACGTCAGAGAAGAAATCTCACTACAAAAATACTGTTAAATAGCGACGGATCTCACCGACAAACTACTTCGTCGGTGAGCCAGCAACAAAAATTCGACGAAATAATGACTAAGTTATTTATGTAAATAAAATATATTATATTTCGTCAATAATTTGTCGCTAATTCGTCGTTGTTATTGTAGCGACGGATTAGCGAATGAATTATCCGTCGCTGCAAAAACATAAAATTTTCAGCCGCATTTTATTTTTTCCCATTCTCTCTCTCTCTCTTTCTCTCCCCCCCCCCCCCCCCCCCCGCCCTGACTCCCTCCCCCTCTCCGGTGAACTCCCCTTCTCCGGTAGCCCCTCCCCCTCACTCGTCCTCTCGAGATCCGACCCCTCACTCGCCCTCTCATCCTCCGGCGTCCGACCTCCTCTTCTTTTTCTCCCCGACCCCCTCTCCTCATCCTCCTCCTCCTCCGTCGTCCGACTCCCAAGCCCTCCTCCTCCACCCCCGACTCCCTCCGCCTCCGTCAAATCGCCTTCTCCTCCGGGTAAGGTAACCATAACCCTCATTTCGATTCGGTTAATTATTGCATTTAGATTGTGGGGGTCTGGACACACGTACAAATATGATACGCTACACACGAACACGAAGAGAAAATAAATGATTTGGTATTTTTGATATGCTGGATACGAACACGATATACTGGACACGGACACGTATAGACACGATACGCTGGACACGGACGTCAGATTTGAATTTCGTTAGTTATAATTAGAAGTTTTCCATACTAGAAAAGAGTCGGGATTAAAAAAATATGAGATAATACATTCTGATATATGGAAACACTATATCTCTATAGCATATTCTGACACAGACACAGACAAGACATCCACACCCGACATAGACAAATTATAGCCCTTGTTATATAAAAAGCATTAGATTTAAGGATTTGTAGTGTTTAGTAAATTATTGTGCGCTTGAATACAAGAATAGGTTCCGGATATGTTGCCCTAAATAGATGGCCAATAAAATGAACTAAGCAAATGTGGACATGCAAAAAATAGAAAGAAGAATTTCGAGCAATTATGAGGTGACATATATATAATGTGATATATATATGACATGACATGCTTTGGGGTGTTTTAATTCCTCTATATTAAAGTCATAGTATTATGTTACACATAAACCTCACTAATAATAGATCGGTATCGGACCATTACTATGAGTATCGGGATCGACGATATCAGTAATATTGGTAGTATCGAATAGGAGTATTGGATTATTTGGTTTCGAAAACAAATAACTGTTAGTAAATTATTAACATTTTAGAAAATATAAATATTTATACTTTAGACATAATTTAAGTATTTCTAGTGTTATTTCTTAGTATTTTTGAAATTGAATGAAATAGTAGTCACCCTTATGGATTGATTTATATGCGATAGATAAGTTTTACTCTTTCATATGCCTTTAAACCACACCATGGTTTTACACCCTTGCTACTTGGTATTTTTTATTCAAATTAGCGACCAATTTGGTATTTTACATAGGTAAGTTTTCTTATATAGTAGATTATACATAGGTACTTATATATATAATCTTACTATGCTTTTACAACCTTACTATAGATAAATTTTCTTCTATAGTGTTATGTTACATAGGTACTCATAGTATACACTAGTTCAAGGTTCAAAGTATCGGTATCGAAATCGGACCATTACTATGAGTCACCCTTGTCGATTGATTTATATGCAATACTTGGTAACATTTTAGAATATATATTTTATACTTTATGCATAATTTTAATTATTTCTAGTGTTGTTTTATATGCGATAGATAAGTTTTCCTCTTAGATTTGCTTTTGGCAAGTATCCTAACTAGGTACTCATAGTTCTTTATATTTTTTCTTTTGACATGGCATATGCATAATCCACGTCTACAAGAAACCAATGAGTCGGTACTTAGTTGACCGATCGTGGATGTACAATCGGCGACATGAGAGTAGGATTAGTTTGACAGATGATTTTAGGGCGGCCATTGAAAAATTTCTCAAATACGCCAGTAGTCAACATTATCTCATGGATGGGAGGCTCATCAAATGCCCTTGTGTCAAATGTCATAATATACCATTCAAAGAGGTGAATCTCGTGAGGGAGAATCTCTACAAGAAGGGTTTCGTATCGACCTAAAAGGAGTAGAGGGCTTAAGGAGAACCTTTATTTTTGCAATATCATTCCTCCTTCAATATGGAGGTAGAAGAGTCCACTCTCGGAGATAACTTTGAATATCAACCGGGAAACCTGACGAGTGAGTTGGTATTTGATGCGGCAGGTCCAAGTTTTTATCCGGAGGATTGAATCCTGATGCGAACGAATTCTATGATATGTTAAAGAATGACGATACTTAGTTATACCCAGGTTGTGATTCTTATTCTGTCTTGTCGATGGTGATGCTGCTGTTGAACCTCAAGTCTGATTTTAACTTGCCATAGGAATACTTCGACCGGATAATTCAGTTTGTTAGAGAGTTGTTGCTAAAAGGATCGAAGGAGTTGCTTGAAAACTTTGACAAGTCGAAGATGATGATACAAAAACTCGGATTAGGCTACAAAAATATAAATTATTGTCGAAACGGCTGCATGTTGTACTACAAGAAGAACAATGATAAAGATAGATGTATTTTATGTCACGAGGACCGGTGTAAGCCAATTCGGGATAAAGAAAAGTCGAACTGTCCGAGAAAGCTTGCGTTCCTACAAGTACATACAGTTTTTGTCAATCATAAAAAGGCTGCAGAGGATGTATATGTTCGCAAATATAGCAGAACACATGACATGGCATAGCAAGGAACGGAAGATAGATGATGGAGAATTATCTCATCGTTCCGATGGAGTGTCATGGAAAATTTTTGATCGGTGTCATCCTGAATTTGCTGCGGAGCCCAGGAATATCCTGTTGGGTTTATGTTCTGATGGATTCACTCCTATTGGATAGTCCGGATCTCAGTACTCTTGTTAACCGGCGATTTTGACTCCTTACAATCTACCACCATGGATGTGCATGAAGACTCCTTACATGTTCTTGACACTTATCATACCCGGTCCAAAAAATCCAAAGAAGAGCATCGATATCTACTTGCAGTCGTTGGTGAAGGAGTTGAATCAATTGTGGCAGTTCGGCGTTCATACATATGATATATCAAAGGAGTAAAACTTTCAGATGAGAGCATCACTCATGTGGACCATCAATGATTTTCCAGCATATAGGATGTTATCAGGGTGGAGTACTCATGGTACTTTGTCTTGTCCGATATGTGTGGAAAAGAGTAAGGCATTATGTCTCCAGAATGGCAGGAAAGTATCTTGGGATACTAAACCAAAATGCGACGCAGGACACTTAATTTTGGTACCATCCATCTACTAAAGGAACGCCTTGACGAACTACAGGAACTGTTCCAGCCCCTATATGAATTCATCCCGCACACTGCATATGTCATCAGGATGACGATTGTATCTATGAACAATGAAGCATGTAGTAATTTAGATCCATTTCAAGATAATTCTGCAAAGATGAATATACATCGTTCAAGTATATTATCCATGTATCATGGTATATTGATACCTACTCAAGTATCTTGGGATACTAAACCAAAACTCAAATATTCTTAGATACTTAATCCTAATATACATAACCTTACTCAACATTTAAATACTTAACCTATACTAACTTACTAATAGTCACTCACTAAACACACTCAAACACACACATATATACAATATGCACTCATTTGTACGTGGTACAAGTTGATGTTGTTGTTGTTATTGCTTTCTGCTTCTATTACATACATACATCACTTGTACACCCTAGATTCGCACTCCACTCATGACACTCACTCCAAATATAGGTTGCCTGACCCTTTGACCGAGTAGGGGGGTCGTCGGGGTTAAGGGGAGTCAACGGGGGTCGTTGGGGCCGAGGGGGATGATGCATCCTTGGTTACGCGATACATATACCAATGCCATGCCACAACCACCACAAAATATAAACTTTTGTGTCAAGGATAGGTTGGACACTGCTCTAACCCAAGTTGGATACGAATTCTAGAAGAAGCCAACACTGTGTCGTGTCTCGGCTTTGCAGAGTCATTCCTGTGTCCGTATATACGACTCTCCTTGAGTCAAGATGTGCATCGTATTATATACGATGCTGATACGCAAGGTTGCGTATAAACTCAGACATCTATCTAGAAGAGAGATAGGGTTAAGGTTAGAGTCTGTGTCATATTTTGTATCGTGTCATGTCTTGTCTATATCTGTGTGTGTGTCCGTATCCATATTAGCGTTAGGGTTCTCGCGCTCACGCGCGTGTGTGTGTGTGTCAGAGTTAGGGTTAGTGTGTGTGTCATGTCGTGTCGTGTCGTGTCGTATCGTATTGTGTCAAAGAGATAAAGAGAGAAGACAAAGAGAGGAGCTCATTGAGTGAGGAGGAGGGGAGCTGGAGGAAGGGGATGCCAGAGGGAGGAGTGCAGCCAGAGAAAGGAGGAGCCGACAGAGGGAGGAGCACGCCGGAGGAAGGGGCTTCACCGGAGGTAGGAGGACGCGGCCGGAGGGGGGTCGCTATGGTGGGGAACCGGGAGGGGGGGTTTGGTGAGAGGTAGGGTTTCAAATTTTTGAGATATCGAAGTAAATGGAGTGAAGAGAAATTCATCAAACGCTATATGGTATGAATTAACGACGTCTGACCAAACGTCGCTAATCTTCGCGAAAATGATAATATACTGCGACTTAAATACAAAAATATCGGTAAACGTTGCTAAAATTAAAAAAGTTAGTGACGTTTAGCGACTACCTTACGACATTTATTAATATGGTAATTATAGTCGCTAAATATTGCTCCACGTCGCTATCACCAACGTATTATAATATTTTATATGGACATCGCTAAATACTTTAATTCAGCGATATTTTATTTGGACGTCGCTAAATTCGTCGCTATTTGGACATTATTTGGTAATGGTAGTCTACTCCCATTTATTTAGCTCGTTGGAGCCCAATGACCTGTTCTTGAAGCACCATTGAAGAACATTCGCCAAACTGCTTCTACACTTGTGGTCATGTTTGAGTCCGCTACTTCGTTTGGGATCTCCTCGTAGAGCCTCGAGGTTTCCGATACAGGATGGGATGCTAAGAAATCTGCCAATGCTTGGCCTTTGACCGCATTTTATAGGACAAATATCATGTCGTACGGCGACAACAGTATCGCCCATGTGGCTATGTGAGAATTGAGCGCTCCGAGTTTAGTCATTAGGACCCTGAGAGGATTAACTCGCGAGATCACATGGATGTTTTTATTTTTTTTAAAAACTAATCATAAAACCAACCATACATATATATATATATATATATATATATATATATATATATATATATATATTCTAAAATACATTTAAAAAATAATATTTCTACATATAAAAATTTATATGTGGAATTTTTTATTAATAAATATATAAAAATATATTTATAAAATTTTAATTCTAAAAGAGAATATATTCTAATTAAATAGCTAAGCAGTTGTTTAAAATAAATAATAAATAAATAAATAAATAAATATTAATAAAAATAATAATAGTAATTGGAGGGGGGTTTACGGGTGGAGGCGCAAAGAACATAGTACAAAGGGAGATTCAGGGTGCTCGTCCATAGAAAGTCTAAGAGAAAGTCCATACTTTGCTCTTAGAACTTTCTATCAAAGACAAAAGGATGAGGATATCTGATTGAGGAGTTGTCGTCTTCATTTCGGGAGATCGTTACGGGACTTGTTGAGTAATTTCAGTTGTAATCTCTGTCTTTTCTTCTTAAGTGTGGTGAGAGGGTTGAACCTATTAGGACAAAGGGTTCAACATTAGTTTTTGTCAATCTTGTAATTTTATCTGAGTTATATAGATCTTGATTTGTCCAGGTGACATAGTCACTGTCATTCATCTCAGTTATATAGATTGAGATTTATCCAGGTGACGTAGTCACCGCCATATACATTATCTTTGATCTGTGCTTAGGGTTCGTTAGCTTGGTTGGTTATCTCATGTGGGTTGGCAATGCTTCTGCATGCCCAACAGTGCCCTCGAGATCAGATAGGATACCCAACAAATTTATATTATTTTCTTAAGTAAAATTTAAACTAATTAATTTTGTTATTATTATCAGTCATGCAACACTTTTGTGATAAATCACAATATTCCTATTCTCTTCCTTGCCACATCCCATTTCTGAAATACCATTTGTAAGATACATGATTTCTAAAAAGAGTGGCAAGAAGATTAACGTATAAAATTTTATGTCTTTTTTGTCAGGACCCGGGCCCAGAATACTGGAGAGCGGGGGCGGACAAAACCAGCTACATATAGTAGAGTACTCCAGTACCCCAAATACGGTCACAGTTGTGAATAGACATGGGAGAGTTAATACTATAAGCCATTAGTCAACATAGGTCAAGCAATCCTAATGTCTCAATCATAAGAAGAAAAATCACAATGTACAAGAAAATATGATCATCAGAAAAAAAATTGTAGTATCCCAAACAATATATACATAGCTAATCATGAAACTAGTAATACAAAATAAAGAACTAGCAAGAGTGTAAGTCATATATGATCAACTCTAGCTATAGTTTAGAATATGCAAATCATGTTATGCCCAATAGGCAATATAACAAGTCCAAAATATGAGCTAACATGTGACCGGGACTAAACGCCAAAAAAAATATGTACAATAAGTAGGAGAATAAAGTAGGAACCCACTCAATCGATCTGGTGCTCTATGTGGTCACCATCCTCGAGAATAGACAAAAGATCCTCTTGCTCTACTACCGGATCTGGCCAAGCAAAATTAGTAGGGTTAGACCCCAAATAACAAGTACCACAAAGGAGGCCAAACTAATAAACTAAAACCAGCAATACAAAATAGAGCTACAATATACTAAGCAATATGTAACTACCAGGAATAATATAAAGTGCACTGGAAAACAAAAAAAATAAACTGGAGACTTGTAAAGCAAACTGGGCGGGTGATATGTACGGGATTAAGCAAGGTGAACATATATGGGATCAGGTAATATGAACATAGGCATATAAATAAACTGGTACAGGTAGCATATACAGTAACTGGGTGAGAAAAGTAACAAAAATATAGCTAGTACAGTGTCAGAATCATGACAAGGGAAAAACATATAAGGAACAATGCATATATAAAGTAAAAGGGGATACAAGACAATAGACCATAGTGCACCACGATGGGTCAATGTTAAGGAAGAAGTACGGCAAGCTATTTTATGTTAGCTAACTAGGGTTATTAATCACGGCCAAGCAAGAAGTACGGCGTGCTATTTTAGATAACTAAGGTTATCACAACTCCTAATTACTATCAAAGGAAAGTTAGGATTTCCATTCAGTCGCATGCCTTGTAGATTATCCAAACTACCCAACGTTGAACGACAGTAAAGTAAATAATAGTGGATAAACCATCCCTAAGAGAGATGTGCACCTAATCTAAGTCACAAAAAGTTGAACCTGAGTAAGTCAATACGGTATGCCCCACACGACGGTGAGCTAAAAATATACACTACTTGATGGCATGCTACAAGTCCATCTATCAGTAAATTATTGTCGGGGCATGGGTGTCACGCCCCAGTCCTAAAATACGTAGGGCTAGAAATACGTAACACGCCCAGCCGTATGTACACGAACTCCAATATATAGAAATCATATACACACGTACGCTGTACATGAATATCCAAATCCACCAGTAGTAATATATTGTCAAAACAAGTCACACAGAATCTATATCTCATCCACAGCACAAATAATCAGTAGGAATAAAGAGCTGAATAATAACTGAATATCCAAGATAAGTATCTCGTCTGATAGTCAGGTGGAAACAAATCCACTACAAAACGACCATACTGAAGTAGTAACACGATCTCTAAACAGCGGTAATAAAATCACAGATACTCCGAAGGTAAGACCTCCTCAGTCTGGTAAGTAGTGTCCGGTCCAGGTCCGTACTCCTGCGGGTACTCCTGCTCGTCCATAACTGGAAAGGGACCAGGTCCTCAGAGGGACATAATAAGATACATAGAAGCATGACATAAAGTAAATACTGAATAAATAAAAAGGGTGTGCTAACCATCTAAGTGAATGCAATTTGAGGACAGCTTAGTGCATAGGGAAAGTGTAGTCTAGGCATATGCTAACGTAATTCGCCAATCGTCGTGACTGACTAGTATATGCCACATATGTCCCCATACAAGGGCACTTTGTAATCGTCAATCTCCGAGGAGCATGGTATCTGCAAAATATATACGTCCGTATCACTCCGTCGAGTGCGGTATCTGTATAGAGGGAGTGGGTGTCCCATACGCCTGCTAGAAGTCCTCCCCGCCCAATGTAGATATACAAGTCGTAAACACGACGTGGACATCACGTACTATGATGCAAGTCTCCATAAACAACTAAACTAAATCCGTTACACGTGTTGCTTACACCGATGGCCAGTCAAGTATGAGGCACACGTCCCTACATGAACTCACTCTGTGACGTAAAATGATACATGTCAAGGCCTGGGGAGTCATACCGATAACTCCACACTTTAGTGGGTCTACTAGACACTAGGTCAAACACCAGACCTTAATGTCAACGGATTCGTTGACTGCACCCGAGTCTCTCTCGGACGCGTACAGTTATATAAAATAAACATGCAATAACTAATTCAGAAATTAAATAGTACAACAAGGCAAGGTATACTTGCCTTAGCAAGACTTCGTATAGTGTACGTCCTGATAATGTGTGTAAGTTTTGGTAAAAGAAGTGGGATTAGAGTTTGGAAGAGTTGTAATATATATATATAGGGATAAGGAGGCGGTGGGAAAACTTAGGGATTAAGAATTACTGCTGCTGCTGCTTTCATCATTTCATTGGTTTAGGTTTTGGTTGGTCTGCTATTGGTTTAGGTTTCGATTGAGGTTAGTTTAGGAATAATAGATAGAGAGGTGGTGGGGGATGAGTCATGGGGGATGAGTCATAAGAGGGTTGTTTTACGTGTGGTGAAAGGATTTAAGCGGTGGAATTGGTTTACGCGCAGAGAAGTATACGCGGGGGGATAAAAGGAAGAGTTTACGCGCGGAGGTGATTTTGCTACTGCTGCTATTTACGCGCGTAGGAGTTTACGCTGTGATGGTTAACGGGTTACGGTTTTGGGTTTGATCCAATAGAAAATTCTATTCTAATAACTTATATATATATATATATATATATATATATATATATATATAAATTACATTGGTGCATACGGTTAAGCTAGCTACTGTCCAAAGGGTCGCCTACATGGAATAATTTAGAAAAAATTTATAAAGGCTCAATAAATCCTCTAAATGCTCAAACACCTTTAAAATAAAATCTAGTAAAATCTATTTCCTCTATTTAGCTCATAACTATAGGTTAAAATAATTTAATAAAATAATTAATACGGTTTTCAAATTTTGGGGTTTTACAACGGGACTGCATGCAACCAAGATCCTACCCCAATGCTCTAATCATTTAATCTAGATATTAACCTTAGTAGTTTGTTTCAGGATTATGGATGTTATATTTTGTAGAATCTGTCTTAGACATGATGCTTCCCGCAGGGATGAACTGGACATGACAATTTTTGGCAAGCACAAGCACAAGACTATACTGGAATATAATCAAACGGTTATAGACATGTCGAGCGTACAATATAACAAGCTACAAAAGTTAATATACAAATCGGGTGTATAATGGGTAGATAGTATTAATTATGTTGTCAGATACAGTCTTCTTGATATGCATGACATCAAGGTTATGTCTGATCATATTGGTTCTCCAATATGGCAGGTCCCAAAATATGCTCATCTTCGTCCAGTTATGAGTTCGACCAAATCTATCACAATTCTACTCCCTTGTAGGATCTTCGATAGCACTTGAAAAATCTCAGACCTCCTTCCATATCATGTCTCTGGACCACCTTGGTGGTGGATCGACCTTCTCCACAACACCGGCACGAAATGCATTCATGTTCCTCCAGAACGGATGATCTTTCGGTAGGAACTGTCGATGACAATAAAAGAAGCATAATTTTCTTCCATATTTTAAATGTAAAGTCATGGTACAGTCCATGCAATACGGACATGAGAGACGACCATGAGTGCTCCATCCCTATAACATTCCATAGGCCGAAAAGTCGTTATTGGTCCACATAACTGTTGTCCTAATATGAAAATTCTGCTTTCTGGAAATATCATACGTGTTGGCGCCTACTTCCCACAAATGATTCAACTCATTTACCAACGACTGTAAGTACACATTAATGTTCCTCTTGGGATTGTTCGGACCCAGAATGATAACGGTTAGAAATATATACAGAGTCTTCATGCACATCTAAGGCGGTAAGTTGTACGGAGTGACAATCATAGGCCAACACGAATACTGGGAGCCCGAATGTCCAATTAAGTTGAAACCGTAGAAGGAGAGCCCGAATCTGACATTACACGAATCCAAAGCAAAATCGGGATACTCTCGATCAAAGTTCGTCCATGATTCTCCATCGGATGGATGATCCAACACTCCTTCGATCTGTTCCTGCCTGTGCCAACCCATGTTTTCGACAATCTTCTTCACCATAAATAATCTCTACAACTGGGAGTCTTTCCAGTACCAGTTGCCTTGTAGCGATCAACATCACAGAATCTGCATAGTACTTCATCTTTAACTTCTTTATAGTATAATATGCATCCGTTGCGACATGAATCGATTTTCTTGTATCCATCCATAGCGATCTAACCATTCTTTTAGATTGGTGGAAGTCTGTAGGTAACTTGGCACCCTCCGACAAGATCTCTATAATCAACTCGATCAATCGATTGTAGCATTATTAGGACATGTTAAAATCAGAATTTATGCTCAACAGCCTGGTGACTACCTCTAACGGTGAATGATCCTCACAACCAGGATACAATAGAGTCCTTGCATTCTCCAACAACTCCATAAACTTTGTAGCATCGATATTCGGTGCCTCCTCAGCTGCTTCTTGATTGTCTGGATCAAAACTAGGTTCCGCAAAGTCGAAAACCATGTTCACGTGCCCGTCGTCAAAATCAGCATGCTCATGGACATTCATATATGGCTCCATATAAGGCTCCTGCTCAGATGCTAAAGGCACAAGCTCTGCGTGTGAGATCCACTGATAGTAGTTCAGAGTGAAACCCCTGGAGTACAAATGATATATCACATCCATTTCTGGATGATATTTTAAGCTACGATATTTTACACATGGACACTTAATTTTTGTGTAGTTCATCTACTCAGGGAACTCCTTGACGAACTACAGGAACTTCTCTACTCCCTCTATGTATTCATCCCGTACACCACACATATCACCAGGATGACGGTTGTACATCCATGAACGAAGACGCAAGTAGTAATTCAGATCCATTTTTAGATACTTCTGCAAATATGGGTAGACATCGTTTAAGTATATTATCCAAATGTTCATCAAAGTGAGTATTTAGGTCATATCGTTAGTATTTGAGTTGTGATGCGTGAGTATCCATATCGTGACTCATGAGTATCCGTAAAATAAGTAAATAGATAAGTTTGATATTGACTATACTAGCTAATATTTTATATTATGTATCTTATACTTAATATAGATTATATATAATAAATAACTTATAATATCTTAGCCTAATCCCATTAGCTAGCTATATACTAACACATCACAATAATACTTTAACCAAATATCGATATCTCCCTAAAACTATAACACTTGACTATAGATACTAAGATATCACTATCTAATTAGTTTTCGCATATGCTACTAGCTTTTGTCACTACCACGTTCCAAAAACAGGGGTATTTTTAACTTTATATATATATATATATTTAATATTGCGTGTATTTAATTTAAATAATTGCATGAGATGTGTATTTATAATATTATGTACAGTGTTCTTAATGTTTGAGCTAGTAGACTTGACCTAGAAGCCCACTAGATGAACACCTGACCGAATTATAGGGTTGTGTATTAATTTGTATTAATTAGAATTTAATTATTTGGGATTGTGATTAATTACCGTAATTTTATTTAATTGTTGCGCCTTGTCGTTGCTTCGATATTTGGAGCGCTACCCTATCTTTTGTCTTCCAACAAATTTTACAATCTTGTCCTAGACATGCACGTATTCCATTCAGATCTTTTTGTAACTTATAATTATGCTCTATTGTGCTTCATTTTAGCCACACAATATTTGTCATGGACGTTTATTTAATTTCTAAATAAATTCCAACTTTCTATCGTTGTGCGTTCCAATCAAAATTGGAGGCAATCTCGACCCATTTTTCGTACAACCCAAATTAGGGTAATATTCTGTTCTGAGTCTTCTTCACTAATGATATTTGTGTCCCAACCAATTTTAGCCCCATGTACTCCTAATTAATTTTAGAACACCGATTACATTTATTCTAATTAAATTGGGGATACCAACTTTGACTAATCCCGTTTTAACCCAATTTAATCCAAATACCCCATTCATTAAGCCCATACAAAACACACAATACCCCCTCACCCTACAAAAACCAAACATCTAAATCGCCCACCAATTTTTCATCATTTCATTTGTCTGTGCAAATACCCAAATTTGTACAAATACCCAAATTTAAGGGGGCTCATTTGTAAATGTTGCATTAGATGTCAATACCCCATTGGTTCAAACCAAATGGAGAGCCCTAATATTTGACTAGTCAACCAACCCCCCTCCTTATATGAATGATTTTCTTCATGATCAATCCTGACCATTCATTCAAATGGGACTCATCATCACCACACACCTCCCATCACCCTTCCTATAAATGTCACAACACCTCACCCTTCCCAACAAGCCCTAATCCCCAAATCTAGGGAAGCTCCCATCTTCTCTCTCCTCCCTCCTCACAAACACCAACGTAGCAAATTTTCCCATTTCCTTTCTCTTCACCTTCTTCTTTTTCTTCTTCTTCTCTTCTTCTTCTTCTTCTTCTTCTTCTTCTCTTCTTCTTTTTCTTATTATTATTTCCTTTCTTTTTAAAAACCAAAAACCAAACTCCCCTTTACCTTCTTCCCAACCTCGACCAAGCTCCGGTCAGCGTCCGGCCCCCCTCTGGTCATCCAGTCTGGTCATCCTCCTGCACCCTGCCTCCTCCTCGACCAACCTTCTTTTCCGACCACCGAGCTCCATCCCGCCGGACTCCTCCAATACACAGCTCTGCCCACTCCTCCTTCATCTTCTCCGGCCCCTCCACCCCGGCTGCATCAACCCTGCGTCCACCCGGCCGAGCTCTTATCCACGGCCGCGCTTCACCTTCAGCTTCGGCTAAGCATCCGACCTCCTTCTCCGGCGTCTCCCCAACAGAGCTGCTACCCCGGCGAGTTCTTCCCCCTCAGCCCCGAGAGCTCCTCCCCTTCCACGTCGAACTGGCTTCCCCTGCCTGAAGCACCCCGATCCCGCTCCACCTTCAGCTCCGACCGCTCCTATCTCCTTCCTCGGCAATTCTCCTCGACTCCCCTTCCCGAGCTCGTCATCACAGCAGCCCGTACTACCTGAAGCCCCGTCGGCCTCCTGCATTGCACAGCCGACCCTACTGCATCCACCCGCTGAGTGCCCGACCGAGCACGAGCTCCGGCGTGCCCGTCCTCCCCGCGGCTTCCAACTGCTCCCACGAGCTCCGGTCAGCTACTCATTTTGGCTAGCCACCTCGTCGTCCTCATCCTCGTCATCGTCATCATCATCGACGTCTTCGCCATCGTCGTGCGCAAGTTCGATCCTCTCCTCGCGTACACATACGCATGTACGTATGTATGAGTCTACCTATATATTTCTCTACTAGTATATTTATGTATTCAATATATATATATATATATATATATATATATATATATATATATATATATTAATATTTATGTAATAGTATATATGTATTCATATATATACATATGTATATGTATGTATATTGGTTTATTTTTATATAGTATATATTTAATAAAATATATACTAGTATAAGCTCAATTAATGTATTAGTATTTGTATATGTTAATATTAATGATGGTATATATATATATATATATATATATATATATATATATGATATATTTCTCAAAATTGTATATATATACTTATGTGTATGTATTGTAGACGTATGCCCTAGTATACGTTTAAAACGAATACAATTGATTGGTATGTTAATATATAAACATAGTGTAAATTCATTAGGGTATATACATATATTAATATATGTAATTAATTGGTATACGTATATATTATATGTATTTAATTTGGTGTATATATATATATATATATATATATATTGTAAGTATTAATGCTAGTTATTAATAATATATATATTGTACATGTACTAGGTGACCGGTAGTTACATTGACTTGTGCCCATGTAGTATGGTAGCAGACCTCCACATATATATCGACGTACTGGCAAGACCCGTATCATCGACTGTCTGATTGCACATCAATTACAGATGCGACGCCATGTAACTTGACGCACACTGACCCTAGTTGACCAGAGTCATGCCTAGCGTAGTCCTGAGTTCAGTGTATTTTTGATTGTGTGATTAGTGTAATATTTGATACAATATTATATTATTTTATAATATGTCTATAGGACTGTTGGATCATCCAGACGATACTCTGGAACAGGACATTGGTGTTACCAGCTAAGGACCCAAGGCAAGTACATTCTCTGATAATTTCTAATTAATTGATAGTATTTATAATTCCAGTATATAGAAATGTTACATCTGATTCTTGACACTGTGCTACACGGACTAGTATATAGATTAGATCTGCAGTCATGAGATGTTACATTAATTATCATATTGACATTGTACACGATATTGATATTTAGACCTTGTACATGCTATATTGGATATTGCTCGTGTATCGTGACGTGTCGTGATTGGATCCACTGTACTATTTGGGGGCAGAGGAAAATTTTAGTAGATTATGTGATCATACCCAACTCTACATGCATCATAGCTCACCCCACACTTCACGTCGGGTGCGGCCTGACCATTACATGCCTCATAGCTATTATATATGATTAGCCTGACCACTACTTGCATCATAGCTAACCAAATGGTTAGCCTGACCTTACATGAATCATAGCTAATCATATATAACAAGCCTGATCTTGTCCCAAGCTGATCACAAGATAGACTGATATTTCAAACCTGATCTTCTATTTTAGATCATATACCACATCACCCGTATATGATATTGTACCTTGTTCTCTTCATTTCATTTATGCACTGACTGTATCATATTGCCTATATTGCCTGTGTCTTTATATTGCATGTCTCTTTATTATGCCATTGCATTTATTCGTTGTCTTCTCTCAGTATATAGCATCATCTGTTTATTGTTTTATAGCCCTTATCAATTAAATGGAACTGTTATTTGAGATGTACTTTACTCCTTCCTGACTGGAAAATATTTTCCAGACTAGAGGACTGGTGTCCGACATCTTATGGACCACAGGGTGAGTAGCTGCAGACTTGGACTTGGTAGTTCAGTTGTGATTCCGGAAGGTTTAGCCGAGATCACTAGTTATCTAATTAGTTTCTTTAGCTGTCTATTTGGTACCGAATTTGTCTCCGGCATACTTTGTTCAGACTTGGACTTATTATTGAGTTTGACTATTTCTATTTTAGACTTGTGTTGCATCTTACTTGTTTCTTCGAGATCTTATCGTGCTGTAGTTATGTGATTGAGTATGTTGTTCATATTATATTGTGGTATCCGTGTCTCCTTATGGAGTTGGATGCTCGTGTGAGATTGTTTAAGATAGCATCATGACCTAGACAACGTTCTACCGTCGATACTGCGGCGTAGGCTGGACGTACCCACGTACTCGTGCCCCAATTCCGGGTGTGGGTCATGACATCTTTCAAGATACCTCAACACCAAGTACCCAAGTATCCTATGTTAGCAACCTACTCTATCACATTGCCTACAACTCTCAACCACACCCATGATATCTATACTAAGAAACATCTTTCACCCTTTACTAACATCTATACTTAGGCACCAATACTTGATACTCAACACTAGCACATAACTCTCATAATACATAACTTTGAATACTAAGAAGAGCACTTACACCAATGCACGTATATGCACTCTCAAGTCACACCCACAAACAGTATACTTAATACTAATCCCCAATCCAAATTCACACATAACACACTCACCGATATATAGAGTAGGGTTAGTGTTTTTGTATGTGTGTGTGTGTGTGTGTGTGTCCGTGTGTCCATGTCCAAGTTCCACCCATAACAACATATTAGTGTATGTGTATGTGTGTGTGTGTGTGTGTGTGTGTGTGTCCATGTATCCGTGTTCGAGTTCCACACACAAACCCTAATCCAATTCCACACAGAACACCATCTCAGTGTGTGTGTCCGTGTGTCCGTGTACGTATTAGGGTTAGTATCCGCGGGTGTTAGTGTGTCTACGCGTGTGTATGTGTGTCCGAGTTAGGGTTAAGGTTAGTGTCCATGTGAGTGTTTGTAAGTGTCGTATTTATGTTTGTGTAAATTTATGTAAACACTAAAAAATTAAACCAAATAGATTGGAATGGGTTGGACCTAATACTAGTTTCGTGTTTGGGACAGTATTTGTGTGTCCATGTCGTGTATGTATTTGTGTCAGTTTTGTGTGTTCGTGTCATATCTGTGTTTGTGTTTCCTTTATACTAGCCCTAACCCTAGTTTTGTGTCAGTGTTTATGTGTCCATGTCGTGTCTGTGTTTGTGTGTCCATGTCATATCGATGTGTGTGTATGTATGTATGTTGTGTCAGTGTGTGTGTGTGTGTATGTATGTGTTTTGTGTCAGGGAGAGAGAGAGAGAGAGAGAGAGGGGGGGGGTTTAGGGTTTACTTGAGCCGTCGGAGGTGGTCGCGGGGGGAGCACCATCGGAGCAGGAGGGGTCGAGGGGGGAGCACAGTCGAAGCCGAAGGGTGTCGAGGGGGGATCACGATCGAAACCCTAACCCTAACCCAAATCAAACTATTAGAGAGAGAGAGAAAGAGAGATGGGGGGTTAGGGGTTACCTAAGCCGCAGGAGGGAGTCGAGGGGGGATCACAGTCAACACCGGAAGGGAAGGTCGTAGGAGGCTCGCCGCCGCGCAGGGAAGGGGGAAATTTTTTTAGAAAATGTTTGGAAGTGGGGGGAAATAAAATTGATCTGTAAACCTATAAAAAAATGTTTGTGACGTTTTAAACATACATCGTTAAATGTCGCAAAAATTTTAATATATAGCAACGTATGGAATAATATGTCGCTAAACGTCGCTATAATAAAAATAATAGCGGCATTTTCGACATTTGGCGACATCGGCTTCCATAATATTATTGATAGTTGCTAAACGTCGCTAACAGTTACTAACAGCGACGTCCTGCGACATTATTTTATGACATCGTCAAATTCATAAAATATAGCGACGTTAGAGAAAATATCGCAAAAAATATCGCTATTTTATCATATTTTGGTAGTAAAATTAATAACATAAGTAGAAATATTGAGAGCCTCGCCCCAATAACTATTCAATATGTTTGCTTCTGACAAAAATACTGTACCCTCTCCATCAGTGTCCTGATCATACGATCCACTATACTATTGAGCTAAGGTGTCTTTAGAGGAATCTTCTTGGTCGTAACCCTTTCTCTTTGAAATACACATCAAAAAGACCAATATATTCGTCGCCATTGTCGGACCAAACATACTTCAACTCCTTGTCCATCGTCGTTTCAACAAATGTCTAAAACTATTCGAAAGTAGACAACACATAATATTTGGGCTTTAAAGCATAGACCCAAACTTTCCTAAAACAATCATCAATAAAAGGCACAAAATAAGAAGTGACATAAATATATTTTATCTATATAGGACCGCAGACATCCGAGTGAACTAACTCGAGCAAGGTTGGCTTCCTTGAACTTGGATGACTTTAGAAAGACACTATATTTGGTTTTTCAGAAATGCAGTGCATACACCTCTCCATTTTGTAGACTTGAGTCCCAAAATCACTTTTCTGTTCAGCAAGTAGCTCATTCCCTTCTCGGTGATATGACTCAGCCGCTTGTTCCACAACTTGGCAGATGCATCACTGATTATATTCACCTCATGTGCCGCTGTCATGCCCCAATCCCAAAATACGTAGGACTAGGAATACGTAACATACCAGCTACGCATTCGACCAGACTCTGGTCTGACTCGAATACGTATAAGCTGTATTATAATGGTCACTATCTAAATAATTAAGTAAACATAAATATCTATGCCCCAATCCACAATGAACATAATACACAAGAATGAGCTACATGTGCTAAAGTCGGTCGCCCAGTAACGCACAAACTCGAATAGACTCGAGAAAGAAATATGAGTATATAAAACTAGGCTACATCAACAGATGAATAAACAATATGAATAAATAACCATAGGTAGAAATAATATAAGTACCTGGTACCAATGCCTGCAAGACAAGCAACTCCATAAGCAACTCCAAAGGCTCCATAACCGTCAATGCTGCAAAAACTAGCAGGGGACCAGGTCCTCAGAGGGATGTAACAAGGTACAAGAAACAGCATGCCAAAAGTAAAATAGTATAATGCCACATACTCAAGGGTAAACTACTATAACCATATATGTTATATGCACGTGAGAGCATCACTCGTACTAAGGCTGAAAATACTACAAGGTCTATGTCGGGGAGCCCGTAGCAGCAAGTAGTATCAAAACTCAGTATAGGTGCCAAAGATCTGAGACAGAGTCCAAGGCACCTCTAGGGTATTGCGACTCCGACTTATGTGCCACAGCACCTCCAGTAGTATAGTATATATATCAATAATCAGATTATAGTTTGGTGTATCTCTCCCCACTCAATGTTACCTCACGTCTCATATCCACAACGTCTCATGTCCATAACACGCAAGATTATGACCTCCAGTTAGTACAACGAGTCATAATAATATCCATGTAATATGCAAGTCTCATGTCACGAATCCTGTAAGCCTATACAGAATCACCATGAATAACTCAAGAAAGATTCTGTCACATAAAAAAGTGTCGTGTCCTAGGTATGGCGTACTTGGCAAATCAAGCACGTAAAAATATGATCGTGGAATCAACTCTCTAAGTGACGTTGCACGACTTCGCGTATGGTGTCAACACCCAAATCTTGTTCGGACGCTAAGCAACGTCTCACGGTCCTTTGGTAAACACACACATCACACATATCAAATAACTATAATAACTAAATAAAATAAAGACAAGGAATTATGATACATCATGGCAATGTACACTTGCTTGGGTTTTGAACTCCGTCAACTGCTCCTGGAAAAGTGGAATATGCACGTACACCTCCGGATACTGAAACAAACATCACCATTGTTCTCAGAATACTTGAAATAGTTAGGATTGACTACCAATAAGTCCAATTTGGACACAGGGGCAAAATTGACTATTTTGGATCAAAGCGTGTGTCACGCCCTAGTCCCAAAATACGTAGGACTAGGAATACGTAAGCATGCCAGCCGTATGTATATGGCAACTCCAATATATAGATACCATAATACACACGTATGCTGTAATATAAATATTAACTCACATGTGGTATATATATTGTCACAAGTCACAGGGCATAACTAGATCTCATCCACAGAATCAAATAGAAATAAATAACCAATCTAATATATAACTGAATCTCAATATAAAGTATCAGGGAATGATAGTCTGGTGGAAACGAATCCACTGCCAAACTAGAATATAAAGGAAACCACATAAGAACATCTAATGAACAATAAGACTCGAAGAGAAGACCTCCTCGAAAGAGATAAGTAGCAAGTCCTGATCCGTGCTCCTGCGAATAGTAAAGATCATCTATACCTGAAAAGGGACCAGGTCCTCAGAAGGACGTAATAAGATACATAGAATCATGCCAATTTGAATAAGTAAACATGCATAATAGGTAAAAAATATATAAGTACGCTGTACAAGACAATCTATATGAATGCATAATGAGGACAACTTTTTGACGTGTGGGCATGGGTAGGCTACTCTATCTAATCTCACAACTCACACACACGTCAGGGACATCATCAGCCGTCATACCGCGAGGGTAGCGACCATCGTGACACCATCAGCCGACATACCGCGTGGGTAGCGACCATCGTGGTTTCCTATTTACGTCTACGTTGTATAAATTTTATAGTAGAATAAACTTGCATGTTAAATTCTAAAAAAATAATTTGATTTAATTTCATCATATCAACTTTCCGAAACTTTAAACGGTTCATAATTCCGAGTTCGAGATCTCCTGTAATCTTAAAAACACCAAAAATACGTCTGATTTCGGACAACTGACACTTTTATAATTTTCTTAAAATATAGGTTCATAAATTATTAAAATAATTTATATATTCAGAAAACTAACCTGATATATGGTTCTAACAAAAAAATTGGAATGCGTTTGGAGTCCGGAGCTAGGAGATATCGTCTTTTTAAGTCGTCATTACTACTAGAAATGAGGCTGAATTTATGACGAATTTCGACTATTTTTGGATGAAAAGAGAGGAGTTTGGGGAAAAAAATATGAAATATGAGTTTATTCCATAAGTCTAATAGGTATTTATAATGGTGAAGACTACTTAATTGAATACGACTAGGATTTGCTATTTTGGATATGATTATGATCAGTTTAAATAAGGATAAGATATGCATGAAGTTGCTTTTCTAGTAGGCTCAGTATTTGAATTAATTTAAAATAGAATTTAAGTTTATCTTAATAATTTATAATCTTAAATAGAATTAAATATAATACAAATAATTTATATATAATCTTATTAATATCTATTAACACTAAATTAGTATCTATCTAATATTAAGACTATATATAACCAAATAAATCCTAAATAATTTCAAAAATCCAAATAAATTTCCTAAGTTTCTAAATAAATTACAAAAAAATATAATTAAATATTTTAACCTAAAATAAATATTTGGTAGGAATAATATGCAAGTATGGTCTCATAGTAAATCATGAAAGTCCTACAAATTTATATTTTCTATATTTTAATTACCTAAAAATTCTAGAAAAATCTCCAAAAATCTAAAATAGCCTAAAACTAATTCTAAATAAATATTTACATAAGTAAATATACTAAAAAAAGTAATTTCTAATTAACTAATCGAATATTCTAAAGTAATTCAATATTTAAAATAATCTATAATAAATATAATAATAAAAAATATACATAAAATATCTATTTTGGGTGAGGGGGTTTACAGCATGGTCCACATGTGGCCCACTTCGTACCGTTAAACGTTTCAAAGACAGTTTTTCAAATTCGTCCAACTTAGTGTCTACGAGTCCAGAACTACGAAACGAACCCAACGGAACGTCTAGAAGTGAATTCCGATGAGCCGATCACGAAATCGTCCGTCTTGTGGAATCATGGGGCCCACGTAACGACGTTTCGTTAACATTCTCAGAATCGAACCAAACTTGGGTCATAGGACCAGCATAACGCTAAGAATCCAATGGCACAAGTTTCGTTACAAAACGATAAGCATACACACAAAGTTATGGCGAGTGTAAGAATAAGCCAATACGGTATTTTTCGGCAGATAGGCGTTGATTTCAGTGTGCACGCACATCCAAATCAAGTTCGAGAAAGTTCACAAGTTCAGTTTATGTTATGCGCCTTTCGATACAACTCGCACACGATAAAGTTGCCTCGTTTGGCAGAACGCACACCGTATCACGAGATTTTAGGTATTTTAAAAATAAGTTTTTGGTCGTTTTGGAACAAGAATAATTTAACCATTATAGCAAACTAATAAAAACTAAAAGAACAGTAAAAATATTGTTATATTGTGAAGAAGTCCCTTCAATTATATTTTGAAAATAATTAATGAGATGGTAGAAAATTGGGCATGAACATGGGGGTTGGATCAAAATTCTGGACTATTTTCGAACAGTTTTTCGGTCAACTTTCGGTCATTTTTTGATCAAACCGGGGTGCCAAAATTCGTTCTACTTGAAGAAAATCCTATAGGGTTAGGTTGTGAACATACCAGCGAAGATGAGACACAAATCGGACGAGCGAGAAGGGCAGAGACTGCTCGCGAAGGAGGGTCGCAGCTGCTGTGTGTGCGCGAAGGTGGCGGACGGCGGCTTGCTCCGGCGGCGCGGCGGTGCAGCGTGGCTGCGGGCGGTCGCCGGTGGGTGGTGAAGGCGATGGGTTAGGGTTAGGGTTTTGGTTTGTTATATATATATGTGTGTGTGTGTGTGTGTGTGTGTGTGTGTGTGTGTGTGTGTGTGTATAGGGGGAGGAGGCTATGTACGTGGAGGGGGGAGAGTTGGGTTGGTTTAAGTTTCGGGTTTTGGTTAATGGGTAGGGTTAGGGTTTAATGGGTTTGGGTTTTATTTTCTTTTATTTAATCCCTCTCTCTCTATATATGTATGTATATGGATATTTAAAAATAGTTTTGGACATCAATAAATTCCAGAAAAATTATTCAATACACAATTAATAGTTATATACCCAAAAATATATTTTTGTAAAATATTAGTAATTAATTAAATACCCATAATTATAAATTCATGAATATTATATATTCTAATTAGCTAAAAAAAAGTAAAAAAAATTTCTTTAATCACAATAATTTTAGAATACCAATATCAATACATTCTAAAAATTCAGGGTGCTTACAATCTATCCAACTTATAAAAATTTTGTCCTCAAAATTAAAATAAATATAATAGAAAAGATTTTAGTTAAGAAGGTTACACTAAAGATGGGGACGTAGTTACCAAATAGAGTCCTCCTTTGACGTCGCATTCTAAGAATAAGAGTACGCTTAATCAAGGCTCTACCAAACAAATAAGAATAAAGTTGACCGAAGAAACTATAGTCATAATCATATTTCTAAGAATTTTTAAAAAGTCTAATTGCAAGGAGGGATTCTAGATGGTAAAAATTTTGTGACCGTTGTCATAGCCTATCAAAGGAAATCTATGCACTACCATGGCGTTAATGAGTCAATAACTCTATAAAGAAAGTTCTACCAGTTCTCCTAGCTTCTAATTAGGTCATGAGTCTATAAGACAATTGGAAATATCATAGCCAAATACAACTAGGGTAAGATGGTACCAAGAAGGTGTTCATTGCATATCATAGATGCCGATGAATGGTTCAGTAATAAGCGTCAAAAGGTGATATAACTCATCAAGGTGTTTTGTATTGTGTAAAGAGTACAAGGGGTTCAATTTAATGCAACACAAGTGCCATAGACGTAGGTTGGAATAAATGTGATACGGGTATATCAGTGGTTGGGATATTTGGGTTGCCTATGTATAATTTAATTCTATTTCAACGGAGTTGGATATAGGGTTTAGAAGAAGATATGCCACGAATGTTGTAGGGTCTACATAGAGCATGGGCATGTATATTAGGAGGTAATAATTGTGTCATCAGTGAGTAGGTTCCAGTTAGGCTCATAAATGTCAAGGTTGCCGAAAGAATTGAGTCCGTGTTGAGTATTAAAATAGTCCACAACGGAAAAAGGATATCTTTGTGTCATGTGTGTACAATTAAGTCATGAATGTCGTACGACTAAAACAAAATATAGGAAGGACAGTTTGTGAGTGATAGTCATGTCATAGGTGTAGCGTGACTAGTCTAGGTCATAAGGATGGAAGTTGTTGAAAAGGAAAGGATAGTGTTGTGTTCCAAATATCTGAGCCACAACAAAGGGTATCATGGATACAGAAATTAAATAAGTAATTTAATCCGTTTGAGATTAACCTAATTAACATCAAAATAAATTCAAATTTACCCTGAATTTCTAGAAAAAACCCTATACTAAAACCAGGGGCTACGATCTACCCAACTTATAAAAAGTTAAGTTGGTATCCAAAACTAAGGTCATGGTCCTGCTAACAAGATTTCTAGAATGGCCTATTTTCTAAATAAGGTTACAAGAATTGTAGGATTTACTGGCCGTAATCAAGGATTTTCTAAAGGAACCTAAGAACTATCAGGGTGCTATTGATAAACAACTTTATAAGAGAAATTGTCACGTCCCAGTCCCAAAATACACGGGACCAGGCCATGTAGCAATATACAGCTGTCACGTCTCCGAGGATGTCCCAATTTAATGGATCCTAACGAAGAGTGCTACGCTGTCCTAAATACTAAAAATATCCCATATAAATCAACAACAGGTAATCTAAATCTCATCCATAATATAAAAAGTAAGAATGTACTAATAATAAATGTTGGAAGATAAATGCCAGTCTCAGAATGTACTAATAATAAATGTTGGAAGATAAATGCCAGTCTCAAAATACCATAGTACAACCAAGAATGTCTGTTGGGGACAAACCCACTACTATGACGGAATAAAAATACTGAATGACAGATAAAAAGAGTAATGATTAGGCATCAGCTGACTAGATAATGATGCTCCCAATCTTAGACAGAATGCCTACCAACTGATCACGGAAACTCTGACGGTAGCACCTCTAGCTCCTCCTCGATAGCGTACCTCGTCTCTTGTCTTGGGCTGTACACTGTGGGATAATATACCTCGTCCAAATCTGAAAAGGTACTAGGTCCTTAGAAGGACGTAACAAGATACATAAAAGCATGCCATATATAAATACTGAATAAAATAAATACAATAAAGGGTGTGCTAACCATCTATGTGAATGCAATATGAGGACAACTTTGTTACGTATGGGTAGGCGTAGGCATAACGTCAAACACCCCGAAGAGCGTGGCAGCAGTGCAGTATATCGTCTATATCGCTCCGAAGAATGTGGCGGCGGTACAATATATCGTCCATATCGCTCCAAAGAATGTGGCAGCAGTGTAAAGGGAGTCATTGGATCCGTGGCTCCTCTGGATACTACGGACTCCAATGGGTATATCCCATACGCCTACTAATGTCCTCCCTGCCCAATATAGATACACAATTCGAATAGTCGACGTGCGTACCACGTCTCTATATGCCAAGTCTCTACTAATATAAAATATAAACCCAAATTATGTACTAACCGTGATGCATGTCACATGGAATGATAGCTAGTCAAGTACGCGAACCCACACCCCAATATGAATTTGTCACAGTAAAATGTGTAAGTGTCAGGTCTCGAAAGATATCAGAGTATCCTCCAATGGGGTGAGTCTGCTAATGACTAGGTCAAGTACACTAATCATCGACGCAACCGTCGACTGCACCCAAGTCAATCTCGGACACGCACAGTCATATGAAATAAAGCAATAAGATATCATACGACATATACATAATTTAAATTAGACAGTAAATATGGCAAGATATCTTGCCTGAGTCCTCAAGCTGTGAATGCCAATAGCCTGTTCCTGCGGTATCTCCTGTCTGGTTCAGTGGCCCTAAACATACTATATGATATAGCATTCCAGCATCAGACACTAAAGAAATATATATAGACACTATGTTATTCTTAGGTACTGACGCAAGGGTCATGCTAGTCGACTACAGAGTCGCGTGCGTACGTAGATAAGGTGCACACATGTCCTGTTCTCGTTATCGTGTACCTCACGATAATAAATACTACGCTTATAATTTTATGAAACTACCTTTCGTCTAATATAATTGCTGGTCCTTAATTCCCATTTTAGCATATTTGGCGATGTTTAAGTTGTATTGATCAATTACCAGCCTTTAATAATGGTCTTATGATTACAATAATTGCTAGTCATTAAATAATTGCTAAATCTTATTAATCAACATATATTCAGATATATAGTTTAATGTTAATTAAGTTTGTGTCAAAGACTACGACACTCGATACGATAACACGACGAACATATAGGAACACGATACGAGGGGGAAGAATAAGCTGTTTACCTAGTTGACTGGACGAGGGCCTCCTTGTTGACTGGTCGTCCTCTGGCCGGTGGTAGGCTCCGGCGTCGGTCGGCGGGTAAGGCAACAGCGGCAGCGGCAACACTGCAGCTCTAGCAATGGCGGCAGCTGCAGCCTTGGCAGCGGCGGTGCGGGCTGAGAACGGTGCGGGGTGGCTGTCAGGTTCGCGAGGAAGGTCGGGGTAGGCCTGCCAGCGGTGGTCGGGGGTGTTGGAGACGGTGGCCGGGGTCAGGGCAGTCGAGTTTTGATGGGAGGTCAGGGTTTGATGGGAGGTCGATGGCGGCGATTACAGGCGGCCTGAGGGGAGGGGTCTGGTGGTTAGGTGGAGTGCGACGGCAGTCGTGGCAGTGGGGGTGGTGGCCTGAGGTTGTGGTGGCAATGGGTGTCTGGTCGGGGAAGGGATAGGGTTGCTCGGGTTTGAAGAAAGGGTTTGGCTAGGGTTTCTTTGGAGCTGATGAAGAGAATGGGTTTTAGGGTTTTAATGTAGGGAACATGTGTACTTATATGAGAGGGGGTTTTTAGGCTGGCCTCGGGACTTGGGCCTATCCGGCCTTGTTGGGGTAGGGCTGGTCCACGTGGAAGAGTGCATGTGGGCTTGGTTAGGTTCTGTTTGAGATAAAATTGGCCTTAAATTAATTTAACTAAAATAATGCGCGTGTCGCTCCTTAATGAATTGAAGACACATGGAACTAGATTCGAGTGGAACACAAGAGTCATGGGCGTAGCAGGCTTGGTGTAGGCTAATACCCTAATAATACATAGACGTTTGTAACGTATATTGCGCAGCTCAAATGAAGTACAATATTGAGTATCTAAAAGTTACACAAGGGTCAGATGGGTCGCCTGGCATGTCTAGGAGATGTATATGAAATTGGTTTGAAGGCAACTACTAGTGTAGCGCTCCAAACATCGAAGCAACGGTAAGGTGTATTAAGTCACATAATTGCTGCACCTTAATTCTAATTGCATCCAAATAAATTCTAGTTTCTCAAGTTAAATTAAATAATCCTAATTGTTGCTAAGACGACTGAACTCTGCGTCGTATGTGTCAACAGTCATATTCTCCTATTCTAGATGTAGGACCTGGGAGTACAGGGCATTTCTGACTGTCGTTGAGAAATACTTCACATTGAAGTATTCTAGGAACTGTTCCCAAGTCTGGTTCTTGCCTACACTATGCTCAATAGAATCCCACCAGTGATGGACGTTGCCTTTTAGTTGGGCCCTCACGGCGGTCAGCCAAAGGTCTGGATGTAGTTACGAAGCCTCTAGTAGCATCTCCGTGTTAGTGACCCAATCGGAGATCTGTTCTACAGTCTCGTTGCCTGAGAAAGTATCTGGTCCCACCTGTCGGAACCATCGTACAGTGCCACCTGTCTGGGCTAGTGGAGGTGCTGGTACTGGTGCTGTGACAGGTGTCCTCTCTAGCACTGCCATCAAACTCTGTCTTAACGTCTCGGTCTGATGCCACTATGCTTGCATCATGGTCTGGAAGAACTGAAGCATTTGTGGTTGTCCATCTGATTATAGCATCTGAGGGGGATAAGGTAGAGGTGGTGGTAATGGATCCTCTGGTTGTGCAGTAGGTGTCTCCTCAGATATCGGCCTCTCGGTTTGCGGCATTGGCGTAGCCCCTGAAGTCTGGCCCTCGAAATGCTGTGTGGGGATCGTCTTTGAAGTCTATCCCTCGGGTTGCTGGATAGGATCGCCCTGAGAAGTCTCGTGGCAATGTATCAGCGGGGCCTGTAGCGGTGGTTGCCCTCCAAGTAGCCCCTGGGGTACCTTCTCTCCTTGGGTGGTGTTGTTTGGCACCACGTCACTGGGGGCTCCTCGTCCACTGTGCAAGTTTGTCTTGCTGCAAGAGATAGGACCTCATTAAAAGAGTAAGGAATCAAACAAACACGATGCAGATATTTAGAAGCAGTTTGAAGGAAGTTCAAAGTAGAAATCAAGTGGATGAGACCTAGTAATTTCTATCCTATTGTAGGCTCGCCGGGCATGTTTCCATACCACAAGCGAAAACTCGACCTGCATGGGCCACCACTAAAACCATATCACGCTCCAGTCCCAAAATATACGGGACCAGGCCACGTGGCAATAGCCAGCTGTCACGTCTGCGAGGATGTCCCAATTTAAGGGATTCTAACGAAGAGTGTTACGTTGTCATAAATACTAACAATGTCCCATATAAATTAACAACAGGTAATCTAAATCTCATCCACAATATAAACAGCAAGAATATACTAATAATAAATGCTGGAAGATAAATGCCAGTCTCAAAATATTATAGTACAACCAAGAATGTCTGGTAGGGACAAACCCACTACTATGACAGAATAAAAATACTAAATGACAGATAAAAAGAGTAATGATTAGGGCATCGACTGACTAGATAATGATGCTCCCAATCTTAGGCAAAATGCCTACCAACTGATCACAGAAACTCTGACGGTAGCACCTCTAACTCCTCCTCGGTAGCGTACCTCGTCTCCTGTCCTGGGCCGTACACTGTGGGTTAATATGCCTCGTCCAAATCTGGAAAGGTACCAGGTCCTCAGAGGGACGTAACAAGATACATAGAAGCATGCCATATATAAATACTGAATAAAATAAATACAATAAAGGGTGTGCTAACCATCTAAGTGAATGCAATATGAGGACAACTTTGGTATGTATTGGTAGGCATAGGCATAACGTCCAACACCTCGAAGAGCATGGCAGCAGTACAGTATATCGTCCATATCGCTCCAAAGAACGTGGCAGCAGTACAGTATATCGTCCATATCACTCCGAAGAATGTGGCAGCAGTGTAAAGGGAGTCATTGGATCCGTGGCTCCTCTGGATACTACGGACTCCAATGGGTGTATCCCATATGCCTACTAATGTCCTCCTCTCCCAATGTAGATACACAAGTCGAATACTCGACATGCGTACCACGTCTCTATATGCCAAATCTCTACTAACATAAAATATAAACCTGAATTACGTACTAACCGTGATGCATGTCACACGCACTGATAGCTAGTCGAGTACGCGAACCCACACCCCAATATGAATTTGTCACAGTAAAACGTGTAAGTGTCAGGTCTCGGAAGATATCAGAGTATCCTCCAATGGGGTGAGTCTGCTAATGACTAGGTCAAGTACACTAATCATCGACGCAACCGTCGACTACACCCGAGTCAATCTCGGACTTGCACAGTCATATGAAATAAAGCAACAAGATATCATACAACATATGCATAATTTAAATTAGACAGTAAATATGGCAAGGTATCTTGCCTGAGTTTCTCAAGCTGTAAATGCCAATAACCTGTTCCTGCGGTATCTCCTGTCTGGTCCAGTGAACCTAAACATACAATATGATATAGCAATCCAGCATTAGACACTAAAGAAATACATATAGACACTACATTGTTCTTAGGTACTGACGCAAGGGTCACGGTTAGTCGACTACAGAGTCGTGCGCGCACGTAGCTAAGGTGCACACGTGTCCTATCCTCGTCACCGTGTACCTCATGACAATAAATACTACGCTTATGATCTTACGAAACTACCTTGCGTCTAATATAATTGCTGGTCCTTAATTCCCATTTTAGCATACTTGGCGATGTTTAAGTTTTATTGATGAATTACCAGTCTTTAATAACGGTCTTATGATTACAATAATTGCTAGTCATTAAATAATTGCTAAATCTTATTAATCAACATACATTCATATATATATATAGTTTAAGGTTAATTAAGTTTGTGTCCAAGACTACGACACTCGACACGATGACACGGCGAACATATAGGAACACGATACGAGGGGGAAGAATAAGGTGTTTACTTAGTTGACTGGATGACGGCCTCCTTGCTGGCTGGTCGTCCTCTGGCCGGTGGTAGGCTCCGGCGTCGGCCGGCGGGTAAGGCAGCAGCGGCAGCACTATAGCTCTAGCAACAACGGTAGCTACAGCCTTGGCAGTGGCGGTACGGGCTGAGTACGGTACAGGATGGCTGTCAGGTTCGCGAGGAAGGTCGGGGTAGGCTTGCCAGCGGTGGTTGGGGATGCTGGAGGCGGTGGCCGTGGTCGGGGTAGTCGAGTTTTGATGGGAGGTCGATTTTTGATGGAAGGTCGATGGCGGCGGTTACAGGCAGCCTGAGGGGAGAGGTCCGGTGGTTAGGTGGAGTACGGAGGCGGTCGTGGCAGTGGGGGTGGCGGCCTGAGGTTGTGGTGGCAGTGGGTGTCCGGTCGGGGAAGGGATAGGGTTGCTCGGGTTTGAAGAAAGGGTTCGGCTAGGGTTTCTTTGGAGGTGATGAAGAGAATGGGTTTTAGGGCTTTAATGTAGGGAATATGTGTATTTATATGAGAGAGGGTTTTTGGTCTGGCCTCGGGACTTGGGCATGTCCGACCTTATTGGGGTGGGGCTGGTCCACATGGAAGAGTGCATGTGGGCTTGGTTAGGTTCTGTTTGAGGTGAAATTGTGTCACGACCCGCACCCGGTTTAGGGGCACGAGTGCGTGGGTACGTCCAGCCTACGCCGCAGCATCGGCGGTAGAACGCTGTCTAGGTCAAGTACTATCTAAATAATCTCACACTAGTATCCAACTCCATAAGGAGACACGGATAACACTATAAAGATGAACAACATACTCAATCACAATTACAGCACGATAAGAATTTGAAGAACAAAAGAGTACAACACAAGACTAATGATAAAACAATCATACCTGTAATCAGTAACAACCAATCTCCAAGTGTCAGAACAAGTCCACTAAGGTCACAGTCTGGAAAAATATTTTCCAGTCAGGAAGGAGCAAAGTACATCTCTAAATAGCAGTTCTATATAAATGACATAAACTATGTAGCAGTTCTAGATGGAAACATACCAGATGCATGTATAAGTACGAGAAATGTACAATGAGAGAAATACTGGAAATACTGTAAGTAAATGCAGGAAAGAAACATTATGTCCATGAGCAAGAGTTCTATGACTAAGTGTGTGAGTACTAGCTTTAATATGTGATCGGCTTGGGAACTTGATCAGGCTGGTTACATGTGATTAGCTATGGTTCATATAGAGTCAGGCTAACCGTTGGTTAGCTATGGTGCATGTAGAGATCAGGCTAATCACACGTAACAGCTATGGTTCATATAAATGGTCAGGCCGCACCCGACGTGAGATGTGGGGTGAGCTATGGTGCATATAAAGTTGGGTATGATCACATATCTACACTAAAGTACTCCCCAAACCCCCGACTGGTATAGTAGATCCAATCATGGTACGCTATGGCACAGGATTCCCTAGGAAGGTAGCAAATCTCCCCGGGAATCAGTGTCTATACATGCACAAGATAACAAGGAAAATAAGTCTTGTACAAGCTACACCATGAATAAGGAATAACATCTCATGACGAGATCCGTGTATACCAATCCGTGTAACCATCGTGTCAAGATCTGGATATTTACACTAGTTACAGTGAACATAGGAGATATCATAAATTAGAAACTAATCAGAGAATGTACTCGCCTTGGGTCCTTAGCTGGTGAATATACCGAGATCCTGTTCCGGAGTGTCCCCTGGGTAAACCAACAGTCCTATAAATATATCACAAGCAAAACCATATTTGCATCAGATGCTACACTAACACAGTCAAAAATACTGGTCTCAGGGCCATGTCAGGCAGGGCACTAGTCAACTAGGGTCATCTAGTAGGGACACGTATATAATATACATTACCCTTATTAATACTTACAATATTTATACATGCACCAATTTAAATGTATTTACAATATATGTTCGATTTATACTAATTGAACATTATATATGTATACTCATACATATGCTAAAATACATTTTAAAATATATATATATGTGTATTGCCAATGTTATCATTAAAATATATACTAATACTAGTACATCACATTAATTACATATACAATACATTAATTGTATGTACAAGATATATATATACATTTATACTAATTATACGTATTTGAAAATATATTAGGTACATATATATATATATACATTTATTTACATATACTAAACATTATATATTACCAAAATAATACGTATACTATTACATATATGTGCAAAAGTACATTTTAGAATATACCTATACATATTGTCAACATCATTCGTAACATACTAATATTAATTCACCAAATTAATTTTATACCATATAAAATACCCAAATATACATACATATACAACTAATTACACATGCTTAATTATACAATTTTTATTAATAAATTAAATAATATATCTATTCATATTTTAAATACATACCTATACCAATATGAAAATAAAATTCTACATATATATATTTATGCCAAAATACGGTTATATATATATATACAAATTTCATAATCAAAACCCTTATATATAATACATAATTAAATTTTTAAACAATAAAACTAATATGCATATATATGTATATTACCAAATTTATTATAGGAACTTACTAAATTAATTATATTTAATTAATAAACAAATTACTAATTACTAATTTATTAAGAAATTACTCACTGGTTATTAATTAACAATTTAAATTAACTAAACCAAACTATATTAATTAACTACTGACTAAGAATTAATTACTAATTAAGAATATAGTTACTGATAAAAATAATTAACTGATAAAAATAATTAACCAATTAATTATAACTAAACTTCTTATAATTAAACTAATTAATCATTAACTAATTAACTATTTAACTAATTAATTAATTTACTAATTAACTAATTACTAATTAATTAATTTACTAATTAACTTAACTTTTTTCACAGAATCACTCGAAGAAGAGGAAAGAGGGAAAGAAGGAAGAAGGGGCTCACCTAGGGTTCTCCCGTCGGCGCGGCGCGGGGTCTCGTCGGGCAGGGCGGCGGCGGCGTGGAGCTCGAGGCGGCAGCAGCGTGGTGCTCGAGGGCAGCGGCGTGGAGCTCGAGGCGGCAGCGGCGTTCGAGGAGCGGCGGCGGAATTCGAGGAGCGGCGGGTCTGAATCCACGGCGGTGGTCGGCGGCTTGACGAGGAGACGTCGGCGGAGCTCGGTTCGAGGGGAGGCGGCTTCGATCTCGGCGGTGGCGGCTCTCTGGAGCAGCGGCGGTCGACGACTCAGCGGATCTGAGGCGGCCACCGGTCGAAGGTCGGCGGAATTCGACGCGGGTGAGGCGCAGCGGTCGACGGCTCGACGACGGGGTGCTCGAGGTGGCGGTTGCAGGCGTTCGACGACGACGAGGAGGACTCCGTCGCCGGCGGCAGCGGGATCTGGGTTAGGGTTAGGTTCTGTGCGTCAGGGGTTTGGGTACGTGTCCGGTCTGGACACGAGGGTAGCTGTACTGTGGACGTGTCCGGGTCTGCCGGACACAGGGGATGAGGTTGTACAGTAGAGGATGTGGATGTGTCCGGGTGTGTCGGACACGGGAATCAGGTTGTAAAATGTAAATCTGGACACAGGAAATGAATGGATACTGTGGGACACCCGGGGTCGGACCCGAGGCCATCACGGCTGACACGGTGATGCTGGACACACGGACACGAGCACACAAAATGGTGGTGATGGCTTGTTGGCTTGGGAATTGTGGAGGCTAGCTAATAATTAGGAGATTAGGGTTTCTTGGGAATGGTGAGAAGGAGAACTTAAATAGGGAGAGATGGTGTGGGTTAAAGGGTTGCGGGTTGGCCCAATAATGAATGGCCCAGAATTAAATTAAATAAATAAATAAAAAAAAAGGTTTCTCATGTGGGAAAAATGAGGGTGCAAAAGGGGAGACAGTAAACTGGTAAATTTAAATAGAAAAGAAATTTAAGAAAATGTTTTTAAGAGGCTTTCAAAGGCTGACTGATTAAATTAGCTACGAATTAACTTCATTTTGCAAAACCCTAGAAAATATGTAATTTGTTTATTTACTATTCCAAAATGGATATAAAATTTTATTATGAAAACAACTAGTCCTATAATAATTTCATCAATAAAAATTTTATTATTTCAAGCCAATAAACATTTGAAACTAGAAAATATATATTATTATTTATTTATTTTGTAATACATCGACATTTAGGAAAATAATGATTTTTATAAAAGATTTTAAATCATCTTCTAAAATCAAACATCGTTCAAAATAAAATAAAATAAAAAATTTTTAAGGAGAATTATTTTATAAACTTGATATTTTAAAATAAATAAAAATCTAATTATTTTGGAAATTGGAAATCGGAGGTTACAAGTCTATCCACCTTAGAAAAATTTTGTCCTCGAAATTTTAGGGATGACTAGGATAGAAAAAAAATTGTTGTTCATAATGATGAATATATCATTGAAAAAAATATTTCTATAAGGAGAATATTTACCAAACAGCAGAAAACATGAAGAAAAAGAAAATATGGTTTAAGATAGGAGTAACTCGAAGGAATCATGGCTCGGCCTTGAATCCTCTAGAAAGTTTAGATTTTGGGAAGTAGACACGATCACAAAAACAGATAATTTGAATAATGCACATTACCTTTTTAAAGTAACTAAACCAAGGAAGACCCAGTATAATTAATGATATAGACATGAAAGTTATAGCTAATTCGAAAGATACGATCGACAATTTGATTTAAGAAACTTAAATACATCCTTCAGAATGTAATCAAGAGACATCTAATCGCCTTTCTTAATTTCTAGGAAAAATAGTCTTTACTACCACCTGAAAATAATCCTTCCTTTTTATCCTCGTTCATTTTACTTTTCTCAATCTTGTGATTCATCATTAACTAATATCTATATAAGTTTCAAATTCCACAAACTTTATTAGATTAGATCTTAGAATTTCTGAATCAAAATTTATTACCTGTCCAAAATCCTTATCATCAAATTCGAGTTTGTTTATCTTAACATCAACTATACCTCGATTATTTTCTTCGATTTCAATGTTACTGTCATGGTCAAGATTTTAATTTAAATCACAACCTCAATATACCATGATCTTACCTTACGACCTTCAATTATATGATCCCTTAATCAATTATATTATAATCTTCTTTACCATGAGCTTCATTTCATTCCATATTTCTTTATCCGTATGTATAATGTTTCCGAAATTTGAACTATATATATTTTTTTTTTTCATCCTCCGAATTTATTATCCCAATGTAAAAATTTTACTACTCAAATCCTCAATATTTTAATTGAATTCCAGTCGTATCATAATCTCCTCAAAATTTTTGAGTAAATAACTAAATACAAAATTTACTATCCAATCCTTTTAATTGAAATCCAATCAATGCATATTTATAAAACTTAAAAATCTGCATCCCAAAATTTAACTTTAAACACTCATCAATCATCTAACTCAAATTCAATTGATGCTTATTCCAATCTAACTCCTCATCCCAAGAATTTAATTTGACCCTATTCCATTTACGATTTTATTTCCTGCTTTTCTTTTTCCTCAAATACTCAACGATGCGATGCTTCCAGTATCTTCAATGCAACATTCATAATATATAAAATTTCTATCTTGCAATCAAATAGATAAAATGATAATCTCTCAAATTTCTCAATTTTAATCCTCTTGTCTCTTTTTGTCAGTCATAACCTCGTCATAGATCTTTGCTATGGTCAAAATCCAATGATCATGGTTTAAGAAAACTCTACCTTCAGCCATGCGATTTAAGAAAATATAGGTCATGTATCTTTTGTCATGGTATTTCAGTCTCTGTTAGGGGGTACCACTAGTTATATTCTAACAAAAATCATGCATGTGAACCACAGTACTAGGAAAATCAATCAATCAATCGAAAGGCGAAAGAAAAGGAACATTAGGAAAGAAAAGAAAGAACCTGCTAACATATTACTTGCGGTATCTGCTATCAACCACTTAACTCTAGCACCTTCACTAACTAATTTCTATTCATGTACACTGGTACCCATATCAACTAATCATATATTAATATTCATATCTCTCATCTACCAAAAATTAATCCTCAAAATAATCGTCAAGGTTTAACTTCCCGATCAACTTAAAATAAAATGCATATACCTCCTCAAAATTAGATACTTCACATCGAAATAAAATTTAATCGCTTCTAAAATCTTTGTAGCTTGACTATGTTTATTGAATCAAATTTAAATCCTCAATATTTTAACAACATAAATTCTCAACTCCTTAAAATTCTCAAAATCTCATTTCATTTCCATTCTTGAAACGATAAAATTAAATCCACAAGTACACATTTATAAATGGTCACGGTCTCTAATGCTCAAGGTGCACACTAATACACCAATCTAATTATCATCACTTGAAGTGCTTATTGTTTTAAGTGTCATTCTCGACTAACCCTCGAAATAGAACCATTAGCACTCTTGGTATTATATCACTAGTTTCATTAATGCGTCATCTCATCAAGCTCATTAGAACTCATGATTAGCTGTACCTTTTATAACACTCATTTTTTTTTTTCATGGGCAAGTATATGGTTCCTCATCTCGATGGTTGTATTTGTATTTCCTTTAATCCTTTAAAGCCTATTAAACTAATCCGTGATACGCTTCACCATCTTCATTACCTATTTCCGATATTTCTCTACTCATGACACCTCATTAACTTTATGCGTATATATTTCCTTACCCTTAACACTTTCGATATCAATCATCAAATTGAACATCATGCTCCATTAATTCTTAACACAATTTTTTTTTTTTTTGATACCTAATTGTTCACGTAGATCATCCAATTGCCTAATCGTGATTATCCAGGACGGGTATGTTGGCTCTGATACTAACTCTTGAAATATCACTGATACTCTATACTCTCCTTCTACTCACAGTCTCTAATGACCTTATCCTAGAACCATTGTTTACAAGGTACTATGCTATAGGTTAATTCTAGATCAAGGCCTACTGCTCACATGTCCAACATAAGAAACACTTACAACTCACAAGTCACACTCAGTCAAACTAATACAAGATACAACCAAAATTGCAAGTCACTAATTACCATACTAACAAGGAATCCTCAAAGAAAATAAGCTCAAAAAGGAACTGGGTCAAGGACTGAAGGTATCTTTACTGCTAGTAAAGAAAGAAGCGGTGGAACAAAGTCCTGGAATAACAGAAATAGATAAGTCTTGAGATGATATTTTAAGAACCAATTTAAGATACAACCTGATAATCATACACGTCTATCCGAAATCATGACACACAGAATCCTCGCCACGCCAGTAAGCATAGATGCGATAAATGACAGGTTCCGTAACTAAGGTATGCAACCCTATAATCATGTCATCTAGAATACTCGCCACGCCAACCGGTATGGCTGCGAGAAACTCTAAATCTCATAACTAAAGTATGTACATCCAAGTTAGGTTCCTACGTTCTCGTCACGACAGCTAATATGGCTGCGATAAACTCTAGGTTCCATAACCAAAGTAGACGTTTTTACCTTTCTCACTGTCCTCATCAATATATGTCATCAGATGATACCGTAAATTTTAGTCCGTAAAATTCATCTCAATTTGAAATCAACTCAACAACGATACCAAGAATTTAAAGTTAACAACTGGTCAACAAGAATCAAACTAAACAATGATACCAAGATTTTAAAAACTGCTCAACAAGAATCAAGTTCAGTGACAACAAGCGAGAGCGGACGAAATCAAGGGAAAAAAGATTTAAATTGGAATAAGATTCTCAAGGGGTCGTCCCAGGAATCTCTCAAGAATTTGTGATTGAGTATCCTCTCTCATCCTAGTATCCTATGTCCTATATTCTGTAGCAGGTACGCAGTAGTACAACTATGATGTCGCACTACCACGACATCGCACAACTAGCGAAGTCTGACCTGCATGGGCCACCACTAAAAACGTGTCACGACCCGTACCCGGTTTAGGGGCACGAGTGCGTGGGTACGTCCAGCCTACGCCGCAGCATCGGCGGTAGAACGCTGTCTAGGTCAAGTACTATCTAAATAATCTCACACTAGTATCCAACTCCATAAGGAGACACGGATAACACTATAAAGATGAACAACATACTCAATCACAATTACAGCACGATAAGAATTTGAAGAACAAAAGAGTACAACACAAGACTAATGATAAAACAATCATACCTGTAATCAGTAACAACCAATCTCCAAGTGTCAGAACAAGTCCACTAAGGTCACAGTCTGGAAAAATATTTTCCAGTCAGGAAGGAGCAAAGTACATCTCTAAATAGCAGTTCTATATAAATGACATAAACTATGTAGCAGTTCTAGATGGAAACATACCAGATGCATGTATAAGTACGAGAAATGTACAATGAGAGAAATACTGGAAATACTGTAAGTAAATGCAGGAAAGAAACATTATGTCCATGAGCAAGAGTTCTATGACTAAGTGTGTGAGTACTAGCTTTAATATGTGATCGGCTTGGGAACTTGATCAGGCTGGTTACATGTGATTAGCTATGGTTCATATAGAGTCAGGCTAACCGTTGGTTAGCTATGGTGCATGTAGAGATCAGGCTAATCACACGTAACAGCTATGGTTCATATAAATGGTCAGGCCGCACCCGACGTGAGATGTGGGGTGAGCTATGGTGCATATAAAGTTGGGTATGATCACATATCTACACTAAAGTACTCCCCAAACCCCCGACTGGTATAGTAGATCCAATCATGGTACGCTATGGCACAGGATTCCCTAGGAAGGTAGCAAATCTCCCCGGGAATCAGTGTCTATACATGCACAAGATAACAAGGAAAATAAGTCTTGTACAAGCTACACCATGAATAAGGAATAACATCTCATGACGAGATCCGTGTATACCAATCCGTGTAACCATCGTGTCAAGATCTGGATATTTACACTAGTTACAGTGAACATAGGAGATATCATAAATTAGAAACTAATCAGAGAATGTACTCGCCTTGGGTCCTTAGCTGGTGAATATACCGAGATCCTGTTCCAGAGTGTCCCCTGGGTAAACCAACAGTCCTATAAATATATCACAAGCAAAACCATATTTGCATCAGATGCTACACTAACACAGTCAAAAATACTGGTCTCAGGGCCATGTCAGGCAGGGCACTAGTCAACTAGGGTCATCTAGTAGGGACACGTATATAATATACATTACCCTTATTAATACTTACAATATTTATACATGCACCAATTTAAATGTATTTACAATATATGTTCGATTTATACTAATTGAACATTATATATGTATACTCATACATATGCTAAAATACATTTTAAAATATATATATATGTGTATTGCCAATGTTATCATTAAAATATATACTAATACTAGTACATCACATTAATTACATATACAATACATTAATTGTATGTACAAGATATATATATACATTTATACTAATTATACGTATTTGAAAATATATTAGGTACATATATATATATATATACATTTATTTACATATACTAAACATTATATATTACCAAAATAATACGTATACTATTACATATATGTGCAAAAGTATATTTTAGAATATACCTATACATATTGTCAACATCATTCGTAACATACTAATATTAATTCACCAAATTAATTTTATACCATATAAAATACCCAAATATACATACATATACAACTAATTACACATGCTTAATTATACAATTTTTATTAATAAATTAAATAATATATCTATTCATATTTTAAATACATACCTATACCAATATGAAAATAAAATTCTACATATATATATTTATGCCAAAATACGGTTATATATATATATACAAATTTCATAATCAAAACCCTTATATATAATACATAATTAAATTTTTAAACAATAAAACTAATATGCATATATATGTATATTACCAAATTTATTATAGGAACTTACTAAATTAATTATATTTAATTAATAAACAAATTACAAATTACTAATTTATTAAGAAATTACTCACTGGTTATTAATTAACAATTTAAATTAACTAAACCAAACTATATTAATTAACTACTGACTAAGAATTAATTACTAATTAAGAATATAGTTACTGATAAAAATAATTAACTGATAAAAATAATTAACCAATTAATTATAACTAAACTTCTTATAATTAAACTAATTAATCATTAACTAATTAACTATTTAACTAATTAATTAATTTACTAATTAACTAATTACTAATTAATTAATTTACTAATTAACTTAACTTTTTTCACAGAATCACTCGAAGAAGAGGAAAGAGGGAAAGAAGGAAGAAGGGGCTCACCTAGGGTTCTCCCGTCGGCGCGGCGCGGGGTCTCGCCGGGCAGGGCGGCGGCGGCGTGGAGCTCGAGGCGGCAGCGGCGTGGTGCTCGAGGGCAGCGGCGTGGAGCTCGAGGCGGCAGCGGCGTTCGAGGAGCGGCGGTGGAATTCGAGGAGCGGCGGGTTTGAATCCACGGCGGTGGTCGGCGGCTTGACGAGGAGACGTCGGCGGAGCTCGGTTCGAGGGGAGGCGGCTTCGATCTCGGCGGTGGCGGCTCTCTGGAGCAGCGGCGGTCGACGACTCAGCGGATCTGAGGCGGCCACCGGTCGAAGGTCGGCGGAATTCGACGCGGGTGAGGCGCAGCGGTCGACGGCTCGACGACGGGGTGCTCGAGGTGGCGGTTGCAGGCGTTCGACGACGACGAGGAGGACTCCGTCGCCGGCGGCAGCGGGATCTGGGTTAGGGTTAGGTTCTATGCGTCAGGGGTTTGGGTACGTGTCCGGTCTGGACACGAGGGTAGCTGTACTGTGGACGTGTCCGGGTCTGCCGGACACAGGGGATGAGGTTGTACAGTGGAGGATGTGGATGTGTCCGGGTGTGTCGGACACGGGAATCAGGTTGTAAAATGTAAATCTGGACACAGGAAATGAATGGATACTGTGGGACACCCGGGGTCGGACCCGAGGCCATCACGGCTGACACGGTGATGCTGGACACACGGACACGAGCACACAAAATGGTGGTGATGGCTTGTTGGCTTGGGAATTGTGGAGGCTAGCTAATAATTAGGAGATTAGGGTTTCTTGGGAATGGTGAGAAGGAGAACTTAAATAGGGAGAGATGGTGTGGGTTAAAGGGTTGCGGGTTGGCCCAATAATGAATGGCCCAGAATTAAATTAAATAAATAAATAAAAAAAAAGGTTTCTCATGTGGGAAAAATGAGGGTGCAAAAGGGGAGACAGTAAACTGGTAAATTTAAATAGAAAAGAAATTTAAGAAAATGTTTTTAAGAGGCTTTCAAAGGCTGACTGATTAAATTAGCTACGAATTAACTTCATTTTGCAAAACCCTAGAAAATATGTAATTTGTTTATTTACTATTCCAAAATGGATATGAAATTTTATTATGAAAACAACTAGTCCTATAATAATTTCATCAATAAAAATTTTATTATTTCAAGCCAATAAACATTTGAAACTAGAAAATATATATTATTATTTATTTATTTTGTAATACATCGACATTTAGGAAAATAATAATTTTTATAAAAGATTTTAAATCATCTTCTAAAATCAAACATTGTTCAAAATAAAATAAAATAAAAAATTTTTAAGGAGAATTATTTTATAAACTTGATATTTTAAAATAAATAAAAATCTAATTATTTTGGAAATTGGAAATCGGAGGTTACAAATTGGCCTTAAATTAATTTAATTAAAATAATACGCGTTGCGCTCCTTAATGAATTGAAGATACATGGAACTAGATTCGAGTGGAATACAAGAGTCATGGTCTTAGAAGGCTTGGTATAGGCTAATACCCTAATTTGGGTTATAGGGAATTGGGCTGTGGTTGTGCCTCAAATTCAAGTAGGAATGGACAATCAAGGGAAATTAGATTTATTGAAATAATACATAGACATTTGTAACGAATATTGCGCAGCTCAAATGAAGTACAATATTGAGTATCTAAAAGTTACACAAGGGTCAGATGGATCGCCTAGCATGTCTAGGAGATGTATATAAAATTGGTTTGAAGGCAACTACTAGTGTAGCGCTCCAAACATTGAAGCAACGGTAAGGTGTACTAAGTCACATAATTGTTGCACCTTAATTCTAATTGCATCCAAATAAATCCTAGTTTCTCAAATTAAATTAAATAATCATAAATATGGTTGAGGGGTTTACAGAAATTACTATCCATCCATTACTGCTCTTGTATAAGTCAAGCTTCTATAAGGCAGAAGAAATGACTGAGTCAGATCTGACTAAGGCAAGGTGATAGAGAGGCTTCGATCATTGGTTGACATTGATGATGAAGAGACCAAAAATTCAAGCCACGTCAAGAAGAATTTCTGATAAGTCTACATGGTTGAATAAGGCACGATTAGGCAGGTATTTGGAGAATCGAGTCCTGGTGACTAGATCAAGGGGATTAGAGTAGAAAAGAACTAATACCTATGGTGATATGGATATTAACACAAGGAGTGGTACCAACTAAGGGATTGATTTTGTAATTAAAGGCACAACTAGGAAAAGAGGAAAGATCTACTCATTGTTATAATTAGAAAGATCGTCGTTGCAAAAGCATGAGGGCATATATGCAACACAAGATAAGAATTTGATAGGAAAGATAGGGATGCAGTCGAGGGGGTAATACAACTAATCCTTAAACATAATACTATATTCAATTCTCATGCTAACAATCTATACTAGCTCTAGCATATAGGAATAACCTATCTATCTACCTTACTAAGGGTAACCATCTTCTCAAAACTTTATATCCAGCATATCTTCTTCCACCTTGACAATGATCTACTTCTGGAGGAAACACAGCGCATGAATGTCCATCTCTCTGAAATAGAGAAAGATGATAAACAATAATAAAGATGTCGAGGAAATGAACGAGTACAATTATGAAGTCAAAGGAAGATAATTAAATGCTAAGGAATTATCAAATCAGTTATGGATTGAGATACTAATACTACTAATCCTGATTACAGGCTCGCTCGGTACCGGAAAGTAACCGAAACAATTTAATCATGACCTGCATGGGCCACCACAAAAATATATCACGTCCAGTCCCAAAATATGTAGGACTAGGAATACGTAACATGCCAGCTACGCATTCGACCAGACTCTGGTCTGACTTGAATACGTATAAGCTGTATTATAATGGTCACAATCTAAATAATCAAGTTAATATAAATTTCTATGTCTCAATCCATAATGAACATAATACACAAGAATGAGCTACATGTGCTAAAGTCGACATCCCAGTAACACACAAACTCGAATAGACTCGAGAAAGAAATATGAGTCTATAAAACTAGGCTATATCAGCTGATGAATAAATAATATAAATAAATAACCATAACTCCGGTAGAAATAATATAAGTACCTGGTACCAATGCCTGCAAGACAAGCAACTCCAAAGACTCTATAACCGTCTATGCTATAAAAATTGGCAGGGGAACAGGTCCTCAGAGGAACGTAACAAGGTACAAGAAACAACATGCCAAAAGTAAAACAATATAATATCCCACATACTCAAGGGTAAACTACTGTAACCACCTATGTCATATGCACGTGAGAGCATCACTCGTACTCAGGATGAAACCACTACAGGCTCTATGTCGGGGAGCCCATAGCAGCAAGTAGTATCAAGACTCAGCATAGGTGCCAAAGATCTGAGATAGAGTCCAAGGCACCTCTAGGATATTGCGACTCCGGCGTATGTGCCACAACACCTCCAGTAGTATAGTATATATATCAATAATCAGCCTGTAGTATGGTGTGTCTATCCCTACCTAATGTAAACTCATGTCTCATGTCTATAATGTCTCATGTCCATAATATGTAAGATCATGACCTCTAGCTAGTACAACGAGTCATAATAATATCCACATAATATGCAAGTCTCAAGTCACGAATCCTGTAAGCCTATACAGAATCACCATGAATAACTCAAGAAAGATTCTGTCACATAAAATAGTGTCAAGTGTCCTAGGTATGGCGTACTTGGTAAAGCAAGTATTTAAAAATAGGATCATGGAATCAACTATCTAAGTGACGTTGCACGACTCCGCGTATGGCGTCGACACCCGAATCTTGTTCGTACGCTAAGCAACGTCTCACGGTCCTAGGATAAATACACACATCACACATATCAAATAACTATAATAACTAAATAAAATAAAGGCAAGAAACTGTGATATATCATGGCAAGGTACACTTACCTGGGTTCTGAACTCTGCCAACTACTCCTGGGAAAGTAAAATATGCATGTACACCTTCGGATGCTGAAACAAACATCACTATTATTCTCAGAATACTTGAAATAGTTATGATTGACTATCCATAAATCCAATTTGGACACAGAGACAAATTTGACAGTTTTGGGTCAAAGCGGGGTCCACATGTAGCCATCCCACTTCGCACCGTAAAATATGTTAAAGATAAAGTTCTCCAAAATCGTCCAACTTAGTGTCTACGAGTCTAGAATGATGATAGGAATCCAACGGAACATCCATAAGTAAATTATGATCAGCCGATCACGAAATTGCCCGTCATGTGGAACCGTGGGGCCCACGAAATAAAATTTCGTCAATATTCTCAGAATCGAACCAAACTTGGGCCACATGACCAGCATAACGCTGCGAATCCAATGGCACAAGTTTCGTTATGAAATAACAAGCACACACAAAGTTTTGGCGAGTGTCATAACAAGCCGATACGGTATTTTTTGGCGGATACGCGTTGATTCCGGTGTGCACGCACATCCAAATCAAGTTCCACGAAAGTCCACACTTTCGCGTTTACGTTATACGCCTTTCGATGCAACTCGCACACTATAAAGTCACCTTGTTTGGCGGAACGCACCCCGTATCGCGAGATTTTAGGTGTGTTAAAAATAAGTTTTTGGTCGTTTTGGAACAAGAATAATTTAACCATTATAACAAACTAATAAAAACTAAAAGAACAGTAAAAATCTTGGTTATATTGTGAACAAGTCCCTTCAATTATATTTTGAAAATAATTAATGAGATGGTTGAAAATTGGGCATGAACATGAGGGGTTGGATCAAAATTTTGGACTATTTCCGAATAGTTTTTCGGTCAACTTACGTCAATTTTCGATCAAACCGGGGTGCCTAAATTTGTTCCACTTGAAGAAAATCCTAGAGAGTTAGGTTGTGAACATACCAGCAAATATGGGACACAAATCGGACGAGCGAGGAGGGCAGAGACTGCGCGCAAAGGAGGGGGTGGACGGCGGTGTGTCTGCTCCGGGGCGCGGCGGTGCGGCGGTACGGCGGGGCTGCGGGCGGTCGTCAGCGGGTGGTGAAGGCGATGTTTTAGGGTTAGGGTTAGGGTTTGTTATATATATATATATATATATATATATATATATAGAGAGAGAGAGAGAGAGAGAGAGAGGGAGGAGGCTGTGTACGCGCGGGGGGGGGGTGTTGGATGGAGAGTTGGGTTGGTTTAAGTTTCGGGTTTGGGTTTAATTTTCTTTTATTTAAACTCTCTCTATATATATGTATGTATATGGATATTTAAAAATAGTTTTGGACCTCAATAAATTCCAGAAAAATTATACAATACACTATTAATAGTTTTACACCCAAAAATATATTTCTTTGTACAATATTAATAATTAATTAAATACACATAATTATAAATTCATGAATATTATATATTATAATTAGCTAAAAATAAGTAAAAGTTTTTCTTCAATCACAATAATTTCATAATACCAATATTAATAAATTCTAAAAAATTAGGGTGCTTACAATCTACCCAACTTATAAAGATTTTGTTCACAAATTAAAAATAAACATAGTAGAAAAGATTTTAGTTAAGAAGGTTGTACTAAAGATGGGGACGCAGTTACCAAATGGAGTCCTAATTTGACGTCGCATTCTAAGAATAAGGGTACACTTAATCAAGGCTCTACCCAACTTATAAGAATAAAGTTTGCCGCATGAACTATAGTCATAATCATATTTCTAAGAATTTTTAGAAAGTCTAAATTCAAGGAGGGATTCTAGATGATAAAAATTTTGTGACCGTTGTCACAGCCTATCAAAGAAAATCTATGCACCTTATGGCATTAATGAGTTAATAACTCTATAAAGAAAGTTCTACCAGTTCTTCTTGCTTCTAATTAGGTCATGAGTCTACTAGACAATAGGAAATATCATAGCCAAATACAACTATGGTGAGATGGTACCGAGAAGGTGTTCATTGCATATCATGGATGCCGATGAATGGTTCAGCAATAAGCGTCAAATGGTGATATAACTTATCAAGGTATTTTATATTGTGTAAAGAGTACAAGGGGTTCAATTTAATACAACACAAGTGTCATAGACGTAGGTTGGCATGAATGGTAAACGGGTATATCAGTGGTTGGGATATTTTGGTTGCCTATGTATAACTTAATTCTATTGCAACGGAGTTGGATATAGGGTTTAGAAGAAGATATGACACGAATATTGTAGGGTCTACATGGAGCATGGGCGTGTATATTTGGAGGTAACAGTGTGTCATTAATAAGAAGGTTCCAGTTAGGCTCATGAATGTCAAGGTTGCCGGAAGAATTAAGTCGGTATTGAGTATTAAAATAGTCCACAACGAAAAAAGGATATCTCTGTGTCATGTGTGTACAATTACGTCATGAATGTCGTACGACTAAAACAAAATATGGAAAGGACAGTTTGTGAGTGATAGTCATATCATAGGTATATCGTGACTAGTCTAGGTCATAAGGATGGAAGTTGTTGAAAAGGAAAGGATAGTGTTGTGCTCCAAATATCCGAGACACAACAAAGGTTATCATGGATACAAAAATTAAATAGGTAACTTAATCTGTTTGAGATTAACCTAATTAACATTAAAATAAATTTAAATTTACCCTAAATTTTTAGAAATAACCCTATACTAAAACCAAGGGCTACGATCTACCCAACTTATAAAAAACTAAGTTGGTATCCAAAACTAAGGTCATGGTCCTGCTAACAAGATTTCTGGAATGACCTATTTTCTAAATAAGGTTACAAGGATTTTCTAAAGGAACCTAGAAACTATCAGGGTGCTTTTGATCAACAACTTTATAAGAGAAATTACTACCCATCCATTACTGCTCTTGTAGAAGTCAAGCTTGTATAAGGCAGAAGAAATGACTGAGTCAGATCTGACTAAGGCAAGATGGTAGAGAGGCTTCGATCATTGGTTGACATCGATGATGAAGAGACCAAAAATTTAGGCCACGACAAGAATTTTTTTTGATAAGTCTACATGGTTGAATAAGGCACGATTAGGCAGGTATTTGGAGAATCGAGTCATGGTGACTAGATTAAGGGGATTAGAGTAGAAATGAACTGATACCTATGGTGATATGGATATTAGCACAAGGAGTGGTACCAACTAAGGGATTGATTTTGTAATTAAGGCACAACTAGGGAAAGAGGAAGGATCTACTCATTGTTATAATTAAAAAGATCGTTGTTGCAAAAGCACGAGTCAATATATGCAACACAAGATAAGAATTTGATAGGAAGGATAGGGATACAGTCGAGGGAGTAATACAACTAATCCTTAAACTCAATACTATATTCATTTCTCATGCTAACGATCCACTAGCTTTAGCATATAGGAATAACCTATCTATCTACCTTACTAAGGGTAACCATCTTCTCAAAACTTTATATCCAACATGTCTTCTTCCGTCTTAACAAGGATATGCTTCTGGAGGAAATACCGCGCACGAACGTCTATCTCTCTAAAATAGGGAGAGATGATAAATATTAATAAAGATGTCGAGGGAATGAACGAGTATAATTATGAAGTCCAACGACGATAATTAAATACTAAGGATTATCAAATCAGTTGTGGATTGAGATACTAATACTGCTATTCCTGATTACAGGCTCGCTCGGTAACGAAAAGTAACCGAAACAATTTAATCAGGACCTGCATGGGCTACTAAAAAATATGTCAAGCCCAGTCCCAAAATACGTAGGACTAGGAATACGTAACATGCCAGCTGCGCATTCGACCAGACTCTGGTCCGACTCCAATACGTATAAGCTGTATTATAATGGTCACTATCTAAATAATCAAGTAAATATAAATATCTATGCCTCAATCCACAATGAACATAATACACAAGAATGAGCTATATGTGCTAAATTCGGCCGTCCAGTAATACACAAACTCGAATAGACTCGAGAAAGAAATATGAGTCTATAAAACTAGGCTACATCAGCAAATGAATAAATAATATGATTAAATAATCATAACTCCGGTAGAAATGATATAAGTACCTGGTACCATGCCTGCAAGACAAGCAACTCCATCAGCAACTCTAAAGGCTCCATAATCGTCTATGCTGCAAAAACTGGCTGGGGACCAGATCCTCGTAGGGACGTAACAAGGTAAAAGAAATAGCATGCCAAAAGTAAAACAGTATAATGCCACATACTCAAGGGTAAACTACTATAACCACCTATGTGATATATACTTAAGAGCATCACTCATACTCAGGATGAAACCACTACAGGCTCTGTGTCGGGGAGCCCATAGCAGCAAGTAGTATCAAGACTCAACATAGGTGACAAAGATCTGAGACAGACTCCAAGGTACCTCTAGGGTATTGCGACTCTTGCGTATGTGCCACAAAACCTTCCGTAGTATAGTATATATATCAATAATCATCCTGTAGTATGGTGTATCTCTCCACACCCAATGTAACCTCATGTCTCATATCTACAATGTCTCATATCCATAACACGCAAGATCATGACCTCTAGCTAGTACAATGATTCATAATAATATCCATGTAATATGTAAGTCTCATGTCACGAATCCTGTAATCCTATACAGAATTACCATAAATAACTCAAGAAAGATTCTGCCACATGAAATAGTGTCAAGTATCCTAGGGTATGGCGTACTTGGTAAAGCAAGCACGTAAAATATGATCGTGGAATCAACTCTCTAAGTGACGTTGTACCACTCAGCGTACGGCATCGACACCCGAATTTTGTTCGGACGCTAAGCAATATCTCACGGTCCTAGGGTAAACACAAACACACATCACACATATCAAATAACTATAATAATTAAATAAAATAAAGACAATGAACTGTGATACATCATGGCAAGGTATACTTGTCTGGATTTTGAACTCCGTCAACTGCTCTTGGAAAAGTGGAATCTGCACGTACACCTCCGAATGCTGAAACAAATATCACCATTGTTCTTATAATACTTAAAATAGTTAGGATTGACTACCCATAAGTCCAATTTGGATACAGGGGCAAAATTGACAGTTTTGGGTCAAAGCGGGATCCACATGTGGCCCACTTCACACCGTAAAATATGTCAAAGACATAGTTCTCCAAATTTGTCCAACTTAGTGTCTACGAGTCCAGAACGATGATATTAACCCAATGAAACATCCAGAAGTGAATTCTATCACGAAATCGCCCGTCATGTGGAACCAGGAAGCCCACGAAATGATATTTCATCAATGTTCTTAGAATCGAATCAAACTTGGGTCACAGGACCAGCATAACGTGCGAATCCAATGGCACAAGTTTTGTTGTGAAATGACAAGCACACACGAAATTATGGCGAATGTCAGAACAAGCCGATACGGTATTTTTCGGAGGATACGCGTTGATTCCGGTGTGCACGCACATCAAAATCAAGTTTCGCGAAAGTCTACACATCCGCATTTATTTTATGCGTCTTTCGATGCAACTCGCATACGACAAAGTTACCTCGTTTGGCGGGACGCACCCCGTATTGCGAGATTTTTGGTATTTTAAAAACAAAATTTTGGTCATTTTGGAACAAGAATAATTTAACCATTATAGCAAACTAATAAAAACTAAAAGAACAGTAAAAATTTGGTTATATTATGAAGAAGTTCCTTCAATTATATTTTGAAAATAATTAACGAGATGGTAGAAAATTGGGCATGAACATGGGGAGTTGGATCAAAATTCTGAACTATTTCCGACTAGTTTTTCGGTCTACTTCCGATCAATTTTTTGATCAAACTGGGTGCCTAAGTTTGTTTCACTTGAAGAAAATACTAGATGGTTAGGTTGTAAACATACTAGCGAATACGGGACACAAATCGGACAAGCGAGGAGGGTGGAGACTGCACGCGAAGGAGAGGTCACAGCTGCTGTTTGTGCGTGGAGGGGCCGGACGGCGGCGTGCTCCGGCGGGACTACGGGCGGTCGCCAGCGGGTAGTGAAGGCGATGGGTTAGGGTTAGGATTTTGGTTTGTTATATATATATATATATATATATATATATATATATATATAGGGTTAGGATTTTGGTTTGTTATATATATATATATATATATATATATATATATATATATATATAGAGAGAGAGAGAGAGAGAGAGAGTGGAGGAGGCTGTGTACGCGGGGGGGGGGGGGGGAGAGTTGGTTTGGTTTAAGTTTCGGGTATGGGTTAATGGGTAGGGTTAGGGTTTAATGGGTTTGGATTTTATTTTCTTTTATTTAATCTCTCTCTCTATATATATATATATGTATGTATATGGATATTTAAAAATAGTTATGGACCTCAATAAATTTCAGAAAAATTATATAATACACTATTAATCGTTGTACACGCAAAAATATATTTTTCTGTACAATATTAATAATTATTTAAATACACATAATTATAAATTCATGAATATTATATATTCTAATTAGCTAAAAATAAGTAAAAAAAATCTTTAATCACAATAATTTAAGAATACCAATATTAATAAATTTTTAAAAATCAAGGTGCTTACAGCCGCTTCTTTATATATATTATAGACCAGATTTCTTAATTTCTCTGGAAATCACCATCAAATATCTGAAAAGCTTCTATTGACAATTCTCAAAGAGATTGAAGAATCCCTCATCATCCAACCTTTCCACCGATATCAGGTTAAAATAGATATCGGGATATGACAAACATCTTTGAGAACAAGAACAAGATCTGTCTTGGTTCTCAAATGCACATCTCCAAATAGCAACAACTTTTGACACATGTTTGTTTGAATAAACAAAATGAAGAAATAATAGGTTTATACGAAACCTTTCTTTTTTGCATACAAACAAGAAAAAAGAGTACAATTAATCATATACGAGGATGTTAAGTACAATAAAGATAATTCTGGGGTAGTATTGCTATAGGAGTCTGATCTGCGGTCGACCACTTTGTCCCTTGGACCACACGATGATGAAGAAGTGCTGTAAAAGAAGAAGAAGCTTCAAAGGTTGCAAATGGGATTGAATTCTCGTTGCCAAAGTGGACAACTAAAACCCTCTGTCTTTACTCTCTCTCTCTTATCTCTTATTGTGCCATGGCCGGTGTATGATCGTCTAATTGCCCAATAGCCTCTCTGATCGATCCTTTGATTGTCTGCCCTGTGCTTGTGCACTTTTTAATCTTCGATCCTCGATCCCTTGTCCCTGTGATCAGGGGTCTCTATTTATAGAGATCAGTCAAATAACTGTCCAGTTGGCGTAAAAACTAAACTGTGAAGAAAGTTGTATCTTTTACGCGGCGGTTATAATAACTGCTACCCACGTTCAAATAACCTTCTAAGTCTGCGTGTGACACATATCCCTTTATAAGGTAACGCGTATAACTATTTCTCGAAGATCCCGGTATGCAAGCCACGTAGGTAACTGCCCCTGCGTAAAAATGGTTGGCGTAAAAGCCAAATAACTGTCTCCTTGGCGTAAAAGCCAAACTGTGAAGAAGAAGACTTCCTTTACGCTGTGGTTATAAAAACTGCTACCCACGTTCAAATAATCTTTTGAACCGACGTGTGACATGTATCCCTTTATGAGGTAATGCGTATAACTGCTTCTCGAAGATCACGGCAATGCAAGCCACGTAGGTAACAGCCCCTGCGTAAAGATGGTTGGCATAAAAGTCAAATAGCTGTCTCCTTGGCGTAAAAGCCAAATAGCTGTCTTGTTGGCATAAAAGTCAAACTCTGTCTTGTTGGCATAAAAGCCAAAGAGCTGTCTTATTGGCGTAAAAGCCAAACTCTGCGTAAAACTTGATGATTCATGAATAATAGATAACCAGCATAAAATAGCCAATTATCTATTACGACTGAGGTTTTGAGCGTATTCTGGGCTAAACAGCCTTATCACATACATTTGCAAATATGGTCTAGTTGGCGTATTTCGAGGAGATAGCATACGGCGTACTCCTATAGTTGAAAATAGCCTAGTTGGCGTAAAATGCAAGGATGGTGATGTGAGCGTATTAGTCACAGTTTTAGCTCTCCTCGTCGTGACAAAATCTGAAGAATAAAACCAAATCTCATGCATTAAATGCAGAGATATGCCTCCATCTCATGTATTAAATACAGAGATATGCCTCGAGCTCTGTGCAAGAAACAGCTTTTGATGTGGCATCTGACCTTGTCTTATCTTGAGCGTAAAATTCCTTTCTGCCCATGTAGAATAGGCAACATATTCTTTGAATGCGTAAAAATGACTTGTATCAAGAATATGTCGCTAAATGATAACCTGAGTCTCTGTGCAAAATTATCATCACAACCGTCCTCTCGATCATCGTGCAGTACTTTTGTTAGGAGTCAGGTTCACTGTGTTGTCTGACAAATTCATCCAAGGAATACGAAGAGTTCCTCGTACAACTTTATGCTTTTACGCGGAACAGCCTTGGAGCGCTGCTTTACGCGGGTAGCTCTGAAGCTCGATTTTACGCGTACAACTCTGAAGCCATATTTTATGCCACACGGCTCTGAAGTTCTGTTTTATGCGTATTGCTCTGAGACTATATTTTATGCCATACAGCCTTGAAGCTTTGTTTTACGCGTACAGTTCTAAGGCTCTGCTTTACGCTGACTTCATGTATGTTGGTGAGTTTGACTGTATAATACGTGTACAATTCCCAGCATATTTTATGCTTCTACAAGACCCCCTTCAATATTTTCAAATTCCTTGTAATTTGAAATACTTTGAATGAAGCATGAAATGGTCAAATTTGACTCGTTCTTCGAGGCTGATTTTGCAACAATATTTGAGGAGTTGTTGGAACCTGTATGTTCTCTTCTGCCTATATAAGGGCAAGCAAATGAACTTGGTTTTCCATACTTCCTTCACCACAAAGATGACTGCTGAGATTCATTGGGCTGAACCGAGAAAGAAGAAGATTATGTTCTTTCACCATGTAAGGAACCGTAAAAAGAGGCGTCTTCGAGCAAATATCCTCTGCAACGATGGATCATGGAAGGATATCATAGCTTTCTTTGCTCCAGATAATCAGCAATTTAATATGGCAATTTGTCAAAGAGAGAGGAAGGGTCTCATTGGACCACACAGCTTGCTAGCTGTATTTTCCCCTATTATGAAGCTGGACCCTGGTGGGCATCTTGGTCGTGTCTTCCAGTATTGTATGGGTTTGAATCCCTAACACAAATCTGAGAATGGCTGCCTATGACGTATGGGAGGTGGGCTTCAATAATTTAAACAGCCCCAGTTTTGTATCCTCCCTCCATTCACCATTTTCTTGGCACCTCGGTCGAAGAAGCTGACGAAGTGCTATAGAAGAAGAAATAAAGATCTCCGTCAGACGAGAACCTAGCGTAATAGATTTTTGTCATATGTAATCGTGATCTTGGATATTAATGAAAAATCCTTTGTAAAATGGATTTCCATCATATGTAATCATGATTAATAAACTTGTCTTCTTTTACGCACTATTTATTTGTCATATTGCTGTGAGGAAGTCTGATAATACGCAGCTTCAATATGTTTGAGTAATCTTTACGCTGATTCTGACAAATATGCTTTCCGTCACGCTCCGACTTTTACGCATAGAGGAATATGCGTAAAAACTCTTCAGCCTTAGTCTTGAAAATCCAATTGTCATGCTATTTTTGACGAGGAGTTACATAGAATTCTGAAATGATCTTTCTCCTTCGAAATGTGAAGAAGATCTGTTCAGAACATCATCTTCGAAAATGGCTTCTCGAAAGATTCTCGAGACGAGGCAAGAAATGTCTGCCGAACAGGCCATCCCTGAACTAGATGTAAAAATTCTGGCCAAACTTCGAATGAACTATCAATGGTCAAGGAAGAAAAGTCATTTTCCAATGAAGAAGACACTTTCAAGGAACTCCTTGGCCATTCTTCTGATGAAGTCCTTTCAACTGAGGAAGAATAATATTTTCTGCACAAACTCTTGTAACTGGCTTCTCTAAGCGTGAAACCCAAATTATCAAGATTTACGTGTATTCTGCTAGCTGATCTGTCCCGCGTAATTAAGATGCACGTAGCATAGATTCGCAGCTTCTGAGCATAAAATCGTAGATCTGTAGCTTCTGAGCATAAAAGCTTCTGAGCATAAAATCATTAATCTGTAGCTTCTGAGCGTAAAAGCTTCTGAGCGTAAAATCGTAGATCTGTAGCTTCTGAGCGTAAAATCATAGATCTGTAGCTTTTGAGCGTAAAACCGTAGATTTGTAGCTTCTCAGCGTAAAATCTTCTAAGCGTAAAATTATAGATCTGTAGCTTCTGAGCGTAACAGCTTCTGAACTTAAAATCGTAGATCCATTACGCAGCATGACTATCTGTCTTCCTTTTCAATGATAGGCTGACGTGGTCCCAAATCCTAACCGACTATTAAAAATCAGATTTGGTTAAGGATTCAGAGAGTCACTTGAACTATATAAATAGGCCTCGGACATGAGAGAGAAAAAACCTTCATCTTTCTCTGCAAAAACCCTTCGTCTCTTTCTGAAGACTCTTCGTCTCTTTCTGAAGAAGATCTCAGACTCACCATGGCACCAAAACATTCCTCCACCGATAAGGGAAAGAAAGCCGCTTCCTCATCTCGTTCCTCTGCTCAATCACGAGCGACTCCTACTAGGCCAAACGAGCCTCGTTCTGAACGAAGTGCTCCGCCGTCTAGCTGCGCTCCGGGCATCACAGGTAAAGACTTCGAGAGGAGAAAAATCCTTTGCACATGTTGTACGTGTATGCGCAAATACGCCTATATTCTTAATGTGTTGGCATAAAACTCCATATTTTTGCAGTCTGGCGTAAAAATCCAAACGGTCAAATTTTGGCGTATACTATAAATCTTGCATTTTACGCACTGGATGTAATTTCCAGCATAAAACTCAAATTTTGCAGTCTGGCGTAAAAACTCAGACTGTTAGGTTTTGGCGTATACTTCAAACTATGAGTTTTACGCACTGGATTTAAATTCCAGCGTAGAAAATCAAATTTTCGTAGTCCGACGTAAAAACTCAGACTGTCATGTTTTGGCGTATACGGCAAGAGTGTAGAACCTTACGTTTTACGCACTGAAAGAACATTCCGGCGTAAAACTGACTTTTTCTCTTGCTTTTTGCAGTGGACCTACAGATCCCCCCTCTGGCTGAGTGATGGACTATGCTGCTGGAATGCTGAATTCCAACTACTTGGAGGATTTGTCCTATGTGACTTTTCCCGTCTCTAGAAATGAGTATCCTCAAGAAAGGGGAACTCTAATCTCGGCCCAAGGAGAAAGAATGTTGCTGAGTATGATCAGTGGGGAACCCTTGATGTATATAGAAGGCACTGAGTATAAGAAACTAGCTTTCTTATTTGGGGATGTTATTGATAAACAATCCCAGACAAAGCCCAAGAAGCAAGATTGGATATTTTCTGCTGAGGGCACGGTCATGTATCTGCCAAAGATGCCTAGAGATTACCCTATCTCTGCATTCTTCCATGCCACACATCCCAGAAAGATGGTATGGACTCTGACTCCTGATCTTCATGGCCAGTCGGGGAAAATCTTTTATAAGAAATGATTAAACCGAGGATCCTTTGTAAGTAGTCCCTCCGGCCCTGTCATGCCCTTCAGAGGATTACTACCGAGCAGCGTCCCTAGTGGGGACTCCTCTTTGATCCAGCCATTTCAAATGGCAACTTTCTGTAATAAATTCATGGGGCAAGGAGGAGTATATCCCAAGGTTAACCCACGCACCAGTGGATGGCTTAGCCCCCATAATCTTCGATGGATCAGTTTAACTGCATGGGCCCTGAAGCACTTTCAGATGGAGTTGCAAAGTACTAACTTATTTGAGGCTGTGAGTGCTACTAGTGTTGGGCTGTCCATCAACCCCAATTTGTTCTTGGCTTTGATGGAGCGATATAACTCGCTCACTGGGACTTTTGCCACTCCGATAGGTGAGTTGGGCCTAGCCCTTCATGAGATGGCAGATATGTCAAAGCTGTCAATGGGAGACATTCCTTATGAGGAATACGTCCCCACCAACAGAGAGTTGAAGGATACCAACCCTCGGGTAGTGGCAATGTACCAAGAGCTGATGAGCCACTATCTTGATGCACCACCTTCTACAGAGAGCCCTCTGATTTAGCCCATATTAACAAATGGGTATCCTACCTCTTCTTTTATCAGGCTAGAGATGCTAAGCAGGACAAGGTTGTAGATAGCAAAGACAAACCTTTGAACTGTCTGAGCATGATTAACGCCAATACAATCGATGATCTCATTGAAGATGCAGAGGCTCCAGATTATGTTCTGAATGAAGAGATAGGGGGTTATCCTGCAGGAACCAAAGCCTACAGTTATATGAGGCATTGCCGAAAGCCTCTGTCAAGAGAAGCTCAACTGGCTGGCTTCCTTTCTATTTGGCTATGCCGATGGGTGGTGCCTGGTATCGTGTCTGCGGATCGCATTCATTGCAATACCTTATGGCCCGCAGTGTATTTGGTATTTGGAGCAAGATTGGGCCTGCTCCCTGCCATGGTATGCAGGATACAAGCTGGCCTGAGGGCTATTACTGATGGACTGCTGGCCGATACTACGCAGCGTGAAGGATATCCCAGAGTAGAATTGCCATTCTTATATCTGATGGGATGGTTGATCCTTCACAATACCAGAGTGATGTCTCCCGGATCTGCCAATGTTTTGGGAAATAACTTCCTGTTGAATTACAGGAATTCGTCTTGGAATCTGACTAGCGTCATAGATTGTCGACTAGCACTAAATTTTGCCCATAGTTGGAAGTTCTTCCGCATCGTCTCCCCTGTACTTATCAATCAACAGGGGACGAAACTTCAGGATGTAGGTCAAGGAAAGACTATTCTTTCTCCTGAAGCCTTTTATTGATTGGTCTGCATTAGACCTTCCCATCTACTGTACAGAAGTGAGGACCACTGCTACTTGGAGCCTTATCTGTCTAGCCGTTTTGTCAGGCAATTTAGGTATGATCAGTTGCATGTGGGAAATCCCATCACCAGCTTCAAGTTCAAAGGTGGACTTATTGATGGAGCTAGAGGATGGCGGTACTTCATAATGGGTTGTACTGGAGCAACCTTTGCTGTGCCCGCGACTTCTCTCTCCACGGAGTTGCGCATTCTTCAATCGTACGCGCAGTTTTATGTGTCCATCAATACCTTCCATCGTGATTTTGATGTATATAAAAGTTTCAGAATGCCCTTCCATAAGTCTACTGGAAGAGAGGAGATACCATCTATCTCCTCTGATGAAGGTGATGAAGTTACTAGTGTAGATAATTTTTGTTGATTTTACCGAGAGGCGTAATAGCTCCACCAGCAGAGCCTCTTATTATTTTCCATAAACGAAAGGCTTCTACTCTGAAAGAGCCTTCCCCCCGCAAGAAGAAGAAGACTACCGGAGGTCCTAAAAAGACTTCCACCAACAGGGCCTCTTCTAGGAGTGAGCCTATTGTTTTCCCTGTTGGGGATAATTTTTTGATTATGGGTCATTCACCTTTTAGAGAGGGAGCCTCCACAGTTCCAGCCGAAAGTGCTGAAGATTCTTTGACATGACATTTATGAGTGGCCATCTCCTGCACCTATTTTGGCTTTATCTAGTGTCACAACATCGGCTATAGATTGGCATCATCATCTTGGTCATCCCTCTTTATCCATCTTCAAAAGCATAGTTTTAAATTTTAGGCTTGATGTTTCAAGTGATTTCTCTTTTAATTAAAATTCATGCCAATGTAAAAAGAGCCATAATCTCATATTTAGTCAATCAACTTCGATATCCAATGCTCCCCCTTGATCTTATTTACACTGATTTATGAACTTCTCCATTGTACTCTATTGATGGTTACAAATATTATGTTATTTTTATTGACCACTTCACAAAGTATATTTGGTTTTATCCTCTCAAAAACAAATCTAATACAAAAGCAGTGTTTATTAGGTTCAAAGCTTTAGTGGAAACATATTTTGAGAATAATATCAAAGTCAAATATTCCGACAATGGGGGAGATATCAAGCCTTAGCAACTTTTCTAACCATTGATGGTGTTTCCAATCTTACTTCCCACCTCATACTCCTGAACATAATGAATATGCTCAAAGAAGGCATCGCCACATCGTTGAAACAAGCTTATCTCTCCTTACTCACGCTCAACTTTCTCTCGAGTTTTGGTATTATTCCTTCACCATAGCCGCCTATCTTATCAAAAGGCTTCCTATTCCCACTCTCTTAAACTCTTCTCTTTGGTGCCCCATTCCCCCTATTCGACGAGCGCGACTAAGAAATACAAGTCGGTATCGTTCGATCGAGATAGATTGAAACAAGATCTTATCCTCGTTAAGAATTTGCTTCTTCGTAATCGATTCCCATATTCAGTGGACCGTGCCCCGAGGATGGACTTAGCGGCAGAGTCAAGAGGGACATCTCCGTTGCAAGTTTTCTTGCCTTTTTTTTGCTGTCGCCTTGTGACTTTCGTTCTTTGAGTTGGTTTTCGGATTTGTTTGCATTTTCTTGAATAGTTTTGATAGATTTTATTATTTTCGTTCGTTGAACTACACTTCAATTCTGAGCTTGGAAAGAGTAGAAGAGGTATTGATCAGCTGTTCGTGGCAATACAGGTGATCGTGTAGTAGACGACGTGCGAACGAAGTCTTGAAGCATCTCTTTCCTTTTCTTCTCAAACCAACTTGTTAGTGGCTATATTCGATTCAGTTAACCCTTCTTCCAAGTCTTCACATCTAAAAATCTTGCATTCTTGCTTGTTTCAATCAAACGACACCATAATAACTAAAAGATGTCAAGATAAAAAGAAATAGGCTTGGAATACTTTATGCTTGTCAATCAACTTTTGAACGGTTACCATATTGCATGCTAGTTCGTTTGGAATGTTCTTCATATGCTTGAAATTCAAGTTAGAATGTATACTTCTTCTAAAAAATATGCTATGTATAGAACACACTTTGCTATAAAATATATTAATTAGGAAGACTATGCAAGACAGATTATGCTATGTAATTGTCTCGAGCTCGTATTGCCTTAGATTACATCAAGTGATTGTTTAGTATAGACACCGTTTGATCACAAACAACTTGTGCACAAGGTATTTTGGTTTCCGCGGACGGTTTCTGGGGCACTAGGACTGATCCGATCTGGGAGGAATATTTCGTATAGCTGTTTGTATGGACGAAATATTATGTAGCAGGGCTCGCCACCTGCGTTGCATATCATTCTCATCTCGAGATTGTGACCCATCCTTTATGGCATCATGCTAGTGATCGCTTCATATATTTAAACCTGTGCAAGCTAACTTGTGTCTTCGTGGCAGGGAAGGACATGGTAAGTATTGTGCAGGTAGCTCAGACGGAAAGGTAAAAGTCACCGAACGGTGGCATATTTATTTCTGTAAAGTTATATATTCAATGTTTGCTTGTAAAATAAAATAAGGCAAGATAGAAAGACCATAAATAACTTGCATATTTCATATAAACAACTTTGGATTTGGTATAGTTGGGTAAGCTCGCCTTCACCAGTGCATTTCGATATACTGACCCTCGTTTTAACAGGTTCCCCGCACCAAGGAGATCTTGCGAGGAGCTGAAGCTATTTCCTATTTAAGTCCACCAACCGGCACGTTCAGTTCGTGCCATAGTTAAAGTATTTTGAAGACCCAGGAGCTAGCAAACATAACTATGCAGCTCCGAGGAAAAGCGATTATTCCGCCTGGAGGTCTTTATCATTTTGAAGCTTTAGTAAAGGATGTAATGTACATGACGGCTATCTTATTTTGAGTCCACTTTTGTAAGCCCGTGCGGTAATTATCTGACTCGTTCAAGATTTTGTAAAAGATGTTCATTATCAATAAAGAGAACTTTTCCATGTTTTAACTTTGTGTTTTAATTATCTGCGTACTCTGAATATGTGCTCGCTATGCAAAAATACCTTGGCCTTGTGCATTGCGCAACCTAGGCACGCACGGCGTCACGCCGGGGGACGACTATCGATTCCATAGAAACGGGGCGTGACATATTGGTATCAGAGCACAGCTTCAAGTTCCTTTGACCCTCGTGTCGAAAAAGTTCCTTTAACGATCTATTCCCTATGCGAACTCTTGAACTCATTAGGCCAAAATGAGATACTCTCAATACAATGAGTCCATAATATATTATGATCCTAATATAAGTTACCTTCTTTTGAAGGAATGACTCAAGCGCAAGTATCATCGCTAGCACCATGTGAGACCCGATGTAAACACCCGATTTTTTTTGAAATTAAAATATAAAATTTGGGGATTTTTCTGTGATTTTATTTATTTAAAATAAATTTCCTTCAGGGATTAATATTTTGTGTATTAAATTAAGTAATTAAAATATTGTAAAAATTATATTTTTGAGTGTATGATTAATAATTGGATGTGTAATTTTTCTAGAATTTATTGGGCTCAAAAACTAATTTTTTTAATAGCTAATAACATTATTTTTAGATAAACCAAACCGAACAAGATTTGAACCGAACCAAACCAACCCAAACTAAACCCAACCGAACCAACCCCACCTTAATTGATCTAGATCCTACCCTACCCGACCCGACCCACTCTCCCCACAGCACCCACGACCCCCCCCGGTTCCCGACGACTCCGCCGCGACACCCCCACGACCCCGTCCCCCCTTCCCGAGACACCCGACGACCACTCTATCCCTCTCCTCGTAACCATCGCGGCCCTCTCCCTATATAAACCCCCACCGCCATCACCATCTTCATCTTTTCCGGTCACCTCTCCGACTTCACCCCTCCGGCCACTCGACCCCGACGATGATGAAGACGACGACCCGCCGACGACCCGACCGCTGCTACCCCGCATTTCCATGACCCGTCGACGACCGAGCAGCCACCGACGATGAGCACCGCCACCCCGCAGTCATCGCCGTCGATCGACCGTGTGCCGCCCGCCCTGTTCACGCGTAGCACACCGTGCCCAACCCTTATTCCGGTAAGTTTTACTTCCTTTTTGCTGTGTCAATTTTTGAATGGCTTATTACGATGGGTTCGTCGTATGACCCTCTCGAATCCTGTATATTTAGATTGGAATATCGTGTCCTGTGTCGATCGCAAACCGTGACGCAAAAACATGAAATATAACCCAATTTTGGAGTTCTGAAACCGTCCTGAAGCTCGATGTTCATGGCCATTTTTCTTCCGACCTGGTTAATATTTTAAAATTCCGCTTGAACAGTAAATTAGACAAAATAACCAAATTTTAAACCCTGTAATTAGTTTATTTTAATTTATTGCATTCTTTGTTTTATTCGCGGGTGAAGTTGACCAAAAATATGGTTTTTAAACCTAAAATTTTCTCGAAACTGGGTGCGTCCTGCTAAACGAGGTAACTTCGTCGTGGGTGAATTGTATCAAAAGGTGCATAGCATCAATGCAAACGTCTGGGATTTTGCGAAAGTTGATTTGGATGTGCGTGCACACCGGAATCAACGCGTATCCGTCGAAAAGCCCTATATCAGGCCTGTTCTGACACTCATTGTAACTTCGTGTGTGTGCTTATCATTTTGTAACAAAACTTGTGCCATTGGATTCATGGCGTTATGCTGGTCCATTGACCCAAGTTTGGTTCAATTTTGAGAACATTAACGAAATCCCATTTTCATGGGCCCTACGGCTCCACTTATTGGGCAATTTTGTGTTCGGCTCATCGAAAATCAGTTCTGGATGTTCCTTTAGATTCGTATCATCGTTCTGGACTCAAAGACACTAAGTTTGACAAATTTGGAGAACTTTGTCTTTAGCACATTTTTCGGTGCGAAGTGGGCTACTTGTGGACCCCGCTTTGACCTGAAACTCTTAATTCTGCTCATGTGTCCAAATTGGACTTATGGGTAGTCAATCCTAGCTATTTCATGTCTTCTGAGAGTAAAGATAATATTTGTTTCAGCATCCGGAGACGTACCTGAAGATTTTGCTATTACCTGAGTAACTTGAGGAGTGCAAACCCCAAGCAAGTATATCTTGCCACACTTGCAGTAATTGTCTTAATATTATTTTCTTGATTTATTTTCTGTGATGTACCTGTTCAACCTAGGATCGTGAGATATTGCTTAACGTTCGAATAATATTTGGGTGTCGACGCTGTACGCGAAGTCGTGTAACGTTACTTAGAGAGTCGTTATCTCGATCCTATATTTACATGCTTACTTTACCAAGTATGTCATACCATATGACACTTGACACGATTCATGTGACAAAATCTTTTTGAGTTATTCATGGTGATTCTGTATAGGGTCACAGGATTCGTGACATGAGACTTGTATATATAGAGATATCATTATGACTCGCTGTAATAGTTAGAGGTCATGATCTTGCGTGTTATGGACATGAGACATGAGGTTACATTGGGTGGAAAGAGTTTTACCATACTAAAGGCTGATTATATTATATATATATATATATATTCTGGGAGTTCCTTAGACTTTGACCAGAGCTTTAACACACATACTGGCCCTTCGAGATAATAAATGCTGCTATGGGTTTCCCCGACACAGAGCTTATAGTAGTTTCAGCCTGAGTATGATTAATGTTCTCATTTGCATTTCACATAGATGGTTACATAGTTTGCCCTGTTGATATATTTTTATATACTGCATTTTATTTGGCTTGAGTTATTCTTATACCTTGCTATGTCCCCTGAGGACCTGGATCCAGATTATGTCCCCAGGTATAGCAGAGGAAATCTACCCCGAGGTATACGGGACCAGAGCAGACACTGGAGTAGTACCAGCACCAGATGACGAGGTGGTGTCATACCCCAGTCCTAAAATACTGAGGGACTCGACACGTGGCAATGGCCAGAAGCACACACCAATGGGCAAACCCAATTTAATGGACCTATTAGAGTGTACTTAAGCTGTAAAACAACAATAAGGGTCTATGATTCATGCCACATTTCTAATTCTAATCTCATCCACAGAAGATAAACACAATCAATATCAAAATAATCAAGATGAAATATAAATCAACAAGTCTCAATAAAATATCTCGGGGAATAACCCAATAATGAGTTTAATACAATAATCCCATGAGACAGAAAATAGAGTATCAAGAACAGAAATGACTGAGTATATAAAGCAAATACTCAAGAGAAATCTTCTGGCATTACCTCGTCCTCTGGTGTTGGTACTGCTCCAGCGTCTGCTCCTGTCCCGTATACCTCGGGGTAGATCTCCTCTGCTATACCTGGGTACATAATCCGGATTCCAGGTCCTTCGGGGACATAGTAAGGTACAAGAATAACTCAAGCCAAATAAGTGCAATATATAATAATGTATAAATAGGGCAAATTATGTAATCCACTAAGTGATATGCAAATGAGAGCATTAATCATACTCAGGCTAAAAACTACTAATGGCTCTGGGAAACCCATAGCAGCATTTATCTCAAAGGGCCAGTGCGTGTGCCAAAGCTCTGGTCAGAGTCTAAGGCACTCCCAGAATAACTATATATAATATAATCAGCCTTTAATATGGTAAGACTCTCCCTACCCAATGTAACCTCACGTCTCATATCCATAACACGCAAGATTATGACCTCTAACTAATGCAGCGAGTCATAATGATAGATATGCATATATAAGATCTATGTCACGAATCCTGTAACCTATACAGAATCACCATGAATAACTTAGGAAGATTCTGTCACATGAATAGTGTCAAGTGTCCTATGGTATGACGTACTTGATAATGCAAGTACGGAAATATATGATTGTAATATCAACTCTCTAAGTGACGTTACATGACTCCGCGTACGGCGTCGACACCCGAATATTATTCGGACGCTAAGCAATATCACATGATCCTAGTTTGAATAGATACATCACATAAATAAACAGTTGCTCCTAGGATTGCCTATCCATAAGTCCAATTTGAACACAGGGACAAACTTGATAGTTTCTGGTCAAAGCGGGGTCCACATGTGGTCCAATTCGTACCAAAAAATGTGCCAGCGACAAAGTTCTCCAAATTCATCGAACTTAGTGTCTACAAGTCCAGAACGACGATACGAACCCAACGGAATGTCCAAAACTGGATTCCGATGAGCCTATCACAAAATTGTTCGTCAAGTAGAGCCGTGGGGCCTACGACACAAGGTTTCGTCAACGTTCTCAGAATCGAACCAAACTTGGGTCATAGGACCAGCAAAATTCTATGAATCTGATGGCGTAAGTTTAGTTGCAAAATGACGAGCATACACGAAGTTACAACGAGTTTCAGAACAGGGCCGATACGGGAAAATTTTGACGGATACGCGTTGATTCCGGTGTGCGCGCACATCCAAATCAACTTCCGCGAAATCTCACACGTCCGTAGTAACGATGCGCATCTTTCGGTAAAATTCACACACGACCAAATCGCCTCGTTTAGCGGGACGCACCCAGTTTCGAAAGAATTCAAATTTTAAATAACCAAATTTTTGGTCAACTTCACCCGAGAATAAATTACAATCTACAGCACATAAAATTAAACTAATTACAGGGTTTAAAACTTAGTTATATTATCTAATTAATTGTTCAAGTAGATTTTAGAATTATTAAACATGTTGGGATTTAAACGACAGTGAACTTGTGAGTTTGGGCCAGGTTTCAAAGATCCAAAATTGGGAATATTTTCCTGTTTTTACGTCACGATTTACGATCGACACAGGACACGATACCCAGTCTAATTATACAGGATTCGAGAGGGTTACACAGGGAATAGGTCGCAATAGATCGCTCAAAAAACAATACGACAAGGAGAGAGCAGGACTCACCGAAATAGGAAATTAGAGTCATCTAAATTTCGCGTTCACAGGGTGGTGCGACGGCCGGTCGATGGCGGGTGGCGGCGTCTACTAGCTGCTGGTGGTTACTGGTCGACGTCGCCGGAGTCAGGGTCACGGCGGAGGTTGCCTGGGTCGAGGTCGGCCGGGTTGCCGTCGGGGAGGCTCGGGATCGACCGAGTCGGGGTCGACGTCTAAGGGGAGACGTGGCGATGGTGAAGTGGTGGTGCTGGGGAGTCGGAGGAGAGACGTGGTGGAGGCGGGGAGTTCAACGGGGTGGATGAAAGGCCAGGGTCGAGGGTTTTATAGTGGAGCCGCCTCGGCGGTTACCAGAAGGGGAAAATTCGTCCGGTCGGCGGGGAGGCGAGGGGTTTTTGACGGTTGGAGGCGAGTGAAACTGCCGAAAGTTGGAGCGGCGGTCGTAGCGGAACGGTCGGGGAGGCGGAGAGGCCGGGGAATATGAAAAGTTACTGTAGCAGAAATTAGATGGGTCGGGTCGAGTTTTGGATGCGGGTCGGGTTCAGATCTGAATCCGCTAGGGTTGGTTTAGGTTGGGTTGGTTTATTTTAGTTTAAACCGATTTGGTTCGGTTCGGTTCAGGTTGGTTTATATTGATTTATTTAAAAATATTATGTTTAGGTCTTTAAAAATAGTTTTTTGGTCCAATAAAATCCAGAAAAATTATACTATGTCTATTTATTTATTTTACACTCAATTTCATAATATTTTAATATTTATTTTAAAACTTAAAAATATTTAATCCAGAAGAACATTTATTTTAATTATTTAAAATAACAGAAAAATCCCAAAAATTTATTTTTAATTTCTAAAAAATCTGGGTGTTTTCAGATGGTGCCAGAGGATTTCTCCTGAGTATTTTGTCATATACTCAGTCATTTCTGTTTCTAGATACCTTATTTTCCTGACTCTTAGATAATTGTACTAAACTTATATTCGGGTTGTTTCCCGAGACATTTTGTTGAGACTTATTGGATTATATTTCTCTTTATTAGTTTGATAATTGATATTTATGTTTACCTTCTGTGGATGAGATTAAAATTAGACTGTGACATGTATCGTAGACCATTATATTGTTTACAGCTTAAGTACACTCTAACGGGTCTATTAAATTGGGTTTGCCCATTAGAGTGTGCTGCTAACCATTGCCACATAGCTAGTCCCTCAGTATTTTAGGGCTGGGGCATGACACCCAAGCCCAAGAAAGTATTTTTGGCACATCGAAAAGTTCTCGAAGTCACCGAGCCATGTCCATTGTCGATCCCATTCAGCAAATAATGCGGATGCTTCAGGCTAGCCAATAGAGGGATGAGGCTCGTTATGAACGAGCCAAGAGGCGAGCAGAAGAGAGTCAGAGCAAGTTTGAAGACAATCTAGAAGCCCGATTTACAGTCTAACAAAAGCAGGTAGATACCCTGCAACAGATTGTTCTTACCTTAGCCTCCATCTGTGGCAACAGCAGTGACACCGGTGGAGCAACCCGCACTTAAAGTTAAAATACCATAAACTCCAAATAAGAAGGATGTGACTACCTTTGACTTTGTTGACTTCAAAAAGGTCTGTAATACGCCGTTTAAGGGGACTGAAGATTCAATCGTGGCTCTAGATTGGCTAGCAGAACTTGAGGATCACTTCAAACTTCTAGAGATATCCGAAGAGAAGCGTGTCGTGTGTACCCAAGTACAGCTTTGCTTGAACGCGCACGATTGGTGGGACGTGCATCGAAGATCTCTTCTAGTTGACGATGAAAAGAGACGATCACATGGGCTACCTTCTATGGCGCATTCGAAGAGGAGTTCATACCCCCTCCTGTACATCGGCATAAAGAGAACGAGTTTGTGCAGCTTCGGCAAGGCAACATGACCGTAAAGCAGTACTCCGTCAAATTCAACCGGCTCACCAAATTTGCAAACTCATACGTGCCAGAAGATTTAAAGGTGGCCTGCGACCTGCCATCCATGCACACATGATCATTCCTCAGTACCAGACGATACGAAAAGTTCTCAACCATGCCCTTTTTCTCGAACCGCAGTATCCTCCAGTTGCTGTCGGCATTGTGCATACCTCCAATCACAATCGCCATAGCAACGCGGGAGGAAACACCACTCTAAAGTGATCAAATAATGGCGGTCGACAAAAAATAAATGTAGGGGCGCATTATGAACACTGTAATAGGCCTGGGCACACCATCGATGATTATTGCATTAAGAACGGGTCCTGCTTCAACTATGGTGGAAAGGGCCACGTGATCAAGAACTGTCCACTCCCCCCCAAGCTTTGCCCTCAATATCCAAATCCTGCCTCAGCACCACAAGCCAATCGAGCCACACCGCAGAAAGAGCGTTGTCAAGCTCAAGGTCGGGTGTATACTATGACATGGGAAGAAGTCCTGGCATCGGACACCGTTGTGTCAGGTATATTGCTTTTCAATAACATATATGCACATGTGCTATTTGATTTTGGTACAACGCATAGCTTTATATCCACGAATTTTGCCGTGGAAAACAATATAGAAATTACACCATTATATTTAGACCTTAGTGTTAGCACCCCGTCGAGCACAAAAATACCTGTCCGTTCAGTATGTCAAGGAGGTTACGTCTATATTGGAGGAAGGAAACTCTCGCTCGATGTTTTAGTCCTAAATATTCGGGATTACGATCATCATTTTGGGGATAAATTGGCTCGGCGCTTGCTCGACAACTATCGAATGTGCAGAGAAACGAGTTGTCTTTTGCCTACCTGGAGAAGACGAATTCTGCTACACGAGTAGTCCAGCAACTAATGTGTCAAGGGCTTGCATGGTGATATCTGCGATGTCTGGTTGATGGATGCTACAATCAGGATGCGCGAGACACTTGGCGTCGGTTCGGGACACACAGCTAGATTACGTAAATATTGAGTCTTCTTCCGTTGTGGCGGAGTTCCCTAATATGTTTTCGAGCGAACTATCCGGCATGCCACCTGATCGAGAGATCGAGTTCACCATCGACACATTCCTAAATACTTAACCAATTTCCAAGGCTCCGTACGGAATGGTCCCTGCTGAACTAAAGGAGTTAAAGTGCCAACTTCAAGAACTGCTAGATCGTGGGTACATTCGTCCAAGCGTGTCTCCTTGGGGCGCACCTGTACTCTTCGTAAAGAAAAATGATGGAACGTTATGACTCTGCATCGATTATCGGGAGCTGAATAAGGTCACTATCAGAAACAAGTATCCCCTGCCCAGGATAGACGACCTTTTTGATCAGCTGCAAGGAGCATCGGTGTTTTCGAAAATCGATCTTTGCTCGAGATACCACCAATTAAAGATTAAGCCCGAGGACATGCCGAAGTCAGCATTTCGAACCCTCTATGGCCATTATGAGTTTTTTGTTATGCCGATTAGACTGATGAGTGCTCCTGCCACTTTTATGGATTTGATGAACCGTGTGTTCCGACCCTTTCTCGACAAATTTGTGGTAGTTTTTATAGACGACATCTTAGTGTACTCGAAGAATAAGGATGAACATGCAGGACACCTGCGGATGGTGTTTCAAACTCTTCGAGACAATAAGTTGTATGCGAAGCTAAGTAAATACGAGTTCTAGTTGGACAACATATTCTTTCTCGGCCATATTATTTCTGCAGAGGGCATCTCTGTTGACTCAAAGAAAATAGAAGCCATCATGAAGTGGAGGAGGCCTGAGTCAGCTAGCGACATTCGAAGCTTCCTTGGTCTAGCAGGCTACTACCAGAGATTTATAAAGGATTTTGCAAGAATTGCCTCGCCTCTGACCCAGCTCACTCGGATGGGAGTAACATTCGCGTGGACGGACGACTGTAAAGCTTCATTTGTGGAGTTAAAGCAGCAATTTATCTCAACACCAATTCTTACCCTTCCGGACGGACCCAATGACTTTAAGATATATAGTGACGCCTCAGGAAAGGGCTTGGGATGTGTCCTGATGCAAAGGGACAAGGTGATAGCCTTTACGTCGAGGCAGTTGAAGCCTCACGAGAAGAACTATCCAACGCATGACCTGGATTTTGCGGCGGTAGTGTTTGTACTGAATTTATGGAGGCACTACCTCTATGGTGTGCCATACGAGATCTATATGAATCATAAAATCTAAAATATCTCTATACCCAAAAGATTTGAATCTACGTCAACGATGTTGGCTTGAACTCCTTAGCGACTTTGACTTGATGATCCGATACACACCAAGCAAGGAAAATATTGTAGCTGATGCACTGAGTCGAGTGTTCGTTGGGAGCCTGGCTATCGATGACAAGATGCATCAAAATCTTGAAGGTTTGGGCATTACACTTAAAATCAGATACAAAAAGGGGGCACAAGTGGCTCAGTTGCGCCTTGAACCAGATTTATTAGAAAAGATCAAGTCCGCTCAGAAGGATGACCTATGCTTGCAAAAGATGCAAGGTCTTATCTCAGCAGGGAAGGCAACCGACTTTGCGGTAGGCATAGACGGAATAATACGGATGAAGGGAAGATTGTGCTTTCCTAACGATGCAACCCTCAGAAAAGAGATACTCACCGAAGCCCACTATGCAAGTTATACTTCACATCCGGGTAGCACAAAGATGTATCGAGATCTCCGTACGATATTTTGGTGGTACGATATGAAAAGATATATGGCGATGTTCGTGTCGCAATGCATGGCTTGTCAAAGGGTAAAGGTGGAGCACCAGAAGCCGAACGGAGTGATGCAGAACCTTGCTATACCGGAGTAGAAATAGGAACATATAACAATGGATTTCATTATTGGTGTGCCCAAGACGTAATGGGCAAACTATACCACCTGGGTCATCGTTGATCGACTCACCAAGTCAGCTCACTTTTCGCCTATCAAAAGTACTTGGAGTGCCGACCGCCTGTCTCAGATCTACCTCAACGAGATCATTCGACTCCATGGCGTGCCCGTATCCATTTTCTTCGATAGAGATAGTCGATTCTTATCACGTTTCTGGGAGATCCTTCAGTCAGTAATGGGGAGGAAGTTGAAGTTCAGCTCCGCCTACCATCCTCAGACAGACGACCAAACAAAGCGGGTTAACCAAATCCTTGAAGACATGCTAGGACTTTGCGCCTTGGACTTGAAGACTAGTTGGGATACAATAATAGCTATCAATCCAGCATTCAGATGGTGCCGTATAAGGCGTTATATGGGCGGAAGTGCAGATCCCCGATCTGTTGGGATGAAGTTGGTGACTAAAAAATTCTTGGCCCTGAACTTGTGGAGCAAACCGTCCAGAAGATCCGTTTGATCCGTGAACGGCTAAAGGTAGCACAGAGTCGCCAGAAAAGCTACTCTGACACGCATCGACGACCTCTTGAGTTCTTAGAAGGTGATCGAGTATTCTTCAAAGTCTCGTCCATGCGAGGAGTTACCATATTTGGAGCAAAGGGAAAGCTAAGTCAAAGATTCGTCGGTCCATTCGAAATACTAAAGTGAGACGCCCCAGTCGCATATCAGATTGCCCTGCCACTGTCACTATCTGAAGTGCACGATGTCTTCCATATTTCATAGCTTAGGAAATACGTGTACGACCCGAGTCATGTAGTGGATCTTGATCAACTGGACCTAAGGGCAGACATGACTTATGTTGAACATCCTGTACGGATCTTAGATCGCAAAGAGAAGCTGCTTCGAAGTCGTTCGGTTTCTCTCGTGCGCGTGCTTTGGCAAAATCATTCGGTCGAAGAATCGACTTGGTAGCTTGATTCTGAGATGAGGGAAAGGTTCCCTTTATTTTTTCATAGTGGTAGGTTCTATTCCTAAGTTTCGTGGACGAAACTTCTTATTAGTTGGTCAGGATGTGGTGCCCCGTTCCCCCTATTCCGGGAGCGCGGCTAAGAAATACAAGTCGGTATCGTTCGATCGGGATAGATTGAAATAAGATCTTATCCACGTTATGGAGCTTCTTCATAATCGATTCTCATATTCAGTGGACCGTGCCTCGAGGATGGACTGAGCGGCAGAGTCAAGAGGGACATCTCCGCTGCAAGTTTTTTGCCTTGTTTTCGCTGTCGCCTTGTTGCTTTCGTGCTTAGAGTTGGTTTTCAAATTTTTTTGTATTTTCTTGAATGGTTTTGATGGATTTCATTATTTTTATTCGTTGAACTGTACTTCAATTTCGAGCTTGGAAAGAGTAGAAGAGGTATTGATCAGCTGTTCATGGCAATGCAGGTGATTGTGCAGTAGACGACATACGAACGGAGTCTTGAAGCACCTCTTTCCTTTCCTTCTCAAACCAACTTGTGAGTGGCTATATTCGATTCAGTTAACCCTTCTTCCAAGTCTTTATATCTAAAAATCTTGCATTCTTGCTTGTTTCGATCAAACGATACCATAATAACTAAAAGATATCAAGATAAAAAGAAATAGACTTGGAATACTTTATGCTTGTCAATCAACTTGTGAATGGTTACCATATTGCATGCTAGTTCGTTTGGAATGTTCTTCGTATGCTTCAAATTTAAGTTAGAATGTATACTTCTTCTAGAAAATATGCTATGTATAGAACATACTTTGCTATGAAATATATTGATCAGGAAGACTATGCAAGATAGATCATATTATATGATTATCTCGAGCTCGTATTAACTTAGATTACATCAAGTGATTGTTTAGTATAGGCACCGTTTGATCACGGACAACTTGTGCACAAGATTTTTTAGTTTTCGTGGACGATTGTCGGGGCACTGGGACTGATCTAATCTGGGCAGAATATTTCGTATAGTCGTTTGTATGGATGGAATATTAAGTAGCGGGGCTCACCACCTGCATTGCATATCGTTCTCGTCTCGAGACTGTAACCCGTCCTTTATGGCATCATGCCAGTGATCCCTTCGTATATTTAAACCTGTGTAAGCTAACTTGTGTCTTCATGGCAGGGAAGGACATGGTAAGTGTTGTGCAGGTAGCTCAGACGGGAAGGTAAAAGTTACCGAACGGTGGCATATTTATTTATGTAAAGTTGCATATTCAATGCTTGCTTGTAAAATAAACTAAGGCAAGATAGAAAGACCACAAATAACTTGCATGCTTCATATAAACAAATTTGGATTTGGTATAGTTGGGTTAGCTCGCCTTCACCAGTGCATTTCGATGTACTGACCCTCGTTAAAACAGGTTTTTCATACCAAGGAGATCCTGCGAGGTGCTGAAGCTACTTCCCGTTCCAGTCCACCAAACAGCACGCTTAGTCCGTGCCTTAGTTGAAGTATTTTTAAGACCCAGGAGCTAGCAAACATAACTATGCAGTCCCGAGGAAAAGCGATTGTTCCACCTGGAGGTCTTTATCATTTTGAAGCTTTAGTAAAGGATGTAATGTACAGGATGGCTATCTCATTCTGAGTCCACTTTTGTAAGCCTGTGCAGCAATTATCTGACTCGTTCAAAAGTTTATAAAAGATGTTCATTATCAATCAAGAGAACTTTTCCATGTTTCAACTTTGTGTTTCAATTATCTGCGTACTCTGAATATGTGCTCGCTATGCAAAAATACCTTGGCTTTGTGGGTTGCGCAACCTAGGCATGCACGACATCACGCCCGGAGGACGACTATTGATTCCACAGAATCGAGGCATAACATTATCCCTATCATTGTCTCTTTGGTACTCCTCCTAACTACCTTAAGTTAAGGAGCTTCGGTTGTTTGTATTATCCTTGTTTACGACCTTATGCCACACACAAATTTAATCCCAAGTCTATTCCTTGTATCTTCATTGGATATTCTAAGACTCAAAGTGTTTATTATTTTCTAGATCCCATCCCTCACAAAGTCTACACGTCTACGCACGTTCGGTTTATAGCAACCATTTTTCCCTATGCTCGTCTTAGCACCCTCACTCATGCTACTCTCATACCCAATGCGGACCATTAGTGCCCCTTGTCGCTGCCCATAATTCAACCAATATCCGTCCAAAATCTTTCAGACAATGATAATGGTCCAGCTAACCCCAACCGATGTCCAGCCCAACTCCCTACAGCCAGATCAGTAGTCCTCCTCAAATTCCCCCTAGGCCCAAACTAGCCCAGCACATCTTCTACGGAGCAGCAGCTCACTGTCCAGTCGGCCATTATACCCCAGCCCAGCAGTCTATCTCATACCACCACTCTACCACCCCCTCATCCACCTCCCGGCATCGTAACCAGCTGCAAAAATAACATCCACAAGCCCAACCCCAAGTACAACCATCTACCACTCTACAACCTAAACCAACCGAATCTACTACCATATAGCCTAAGCACTTAAAGATCCTCTTTGGCAGCAAGCAATGATTGATGAGCTCACGACATTACATAAGCTTGGTAATTGGGACTTCGTGTCTCATGAAAATAACCGTAACCTTGTCAAATGCAAATGGGTATTTCATATCAAATACAAACATAATGGGAGTATAAAATGTTATCGTGCTCGTCTTGTTGCAAAAAAATTCCAAAAATGTCCCTGTATTGATTATACGGAAATATTCAGTCCGGTTGTAAAATCGGCCACCATCCATACTCTTCTTAGCCTTGCAGTTACAAACAATTGGCATCTTCGGCAACTTGACATTAATAATGTATTTCTTTACGGCACGCTCCATGAGGAGGTATATATATCACAACCCATCGGTTTTGTGGATACAACATTTCCTACTCATGTCTGCAAATTATGCAAGGCAATTTACGGGCTCAAATCGGCACCTCAAGCATGGTATACAGAGCTAGCCAACTTTCTTCTTGGTTCAGGTTTTACGCGATCGATTGCTAATGCTTCATTATTTATCATGCATCATTCTACTTCACCTATTTATCTTATTATGTATGCGGATGATATTATAGTAACTGGTCCTAATGCTACTAACCTAAATGCTTTCATTAAAAGTTTGGCTAGCAGGTTCTCCTTGAAAGACCTTGGTGCACTCTCCTATTTCTTGGGATAGAAGTCACGCCTACCTCTCATGGTCTTTTCCTCAGTCAAAAGAAGTATATTGTTGATCTACTTGAGCGCATGCCTATGCTCAATGCTAAGTCGGTTCCTTCTCACATGGGGATTAACAATGCTTTAACTCTTACTTATGGCAAACTACTTGACACTACTACAGATTATAGATGTCATGTCCCAGTACCGGAATACGGAGACGAACATGGCCAGCTACCCCATACAAGATACTATACGTCGTACGATGATCACGGCTGTAACTAGACAAAAGGGTACATGCTACAATCAGGTCACTTAGGGTCACACAAACACCTATGTCTCAATCAATCAAACAAGAAACTGTAATCATAGAGCATATATGAAAAAATAATAAGGCGTCCCTAACCCTCCATCAAAATATTATGGAGAATAGTTGTACAAAATACGAAACTTGTAGAATAACAAAAGTATATGACAATAGAGCAGCAATTGGGGGTCTCAAATACCTCACGCTTACTCGGCCAGATGTTGCATTTGTGGTAAATAAGTTATCTCATTTCATCCACAAGCCAAGAAGCGCTCATTGGGATGCCCTAAAATGGCTCCTCCGCTACTTGTGTGGCACTCTCGACAAAGGCTTCACAATCTTTAATCACTCGCCACTCCATCTTCATGCTTTCTCAGATGCAGATTGGGCTGGAAACAAGAATGACTACAATTCTACAATGGGTCAAATAGTCTTTCTTGATCGCACCCCGATTACTTTGAAGCTCCAAGAAGCAAAAATCTCTATCACAGTCATCTACAAAAGCCGAGTACAAAGTTGTTGCCTCTACCACTGTCGAACTCATGTGGGTTCAAAATCTCGTTGGCAAACTTGGTATTCAGCTCACTTGTACTTCGGTCATTTATTTTGACAACTTAGGTGCCACGCATCTTATTGCTAATCTAGTTTTTCATTTCGAAATGAAGCATCTAGCACTTGCCTATCACTTCCTTTTTGAACAAGTTCACAATGGTACTATTCGTCTCACTTATGTCCCAACGGATGACCAACTTGTGGATTTTCCTACAAAGCCGTTGGCTCGATCTCGGTTTAAAATGTTGATATCCAAGATTGGTCTATCCGATCGGACGTCCATCTTGTGGGAGCATGTTGAAGATAAAGCATGTTGAAGATAAAATTTGTTGAAGATAAAGCTTGTTGTTGAAGATAAAGTCAAGACTTAGTCTTGCTATTATCTCTCAGTTTATTGTAACAATATTCTAGCTGATAATATCTTTAGTTAGTATATATCTCTCTTTATTATTCTACCTTATCTCTTTTAGCTTTCCTTGTATTATATATACTTGTACTATTTATTAATAAAAATTTAATTTTTTTAAATATTTACACGATATACCACTGGTATAATAGTTCATTTGTACCATTTGTTCTTCCCGATTTCTAATACTCTTTTTAGTTTTCTTTGGATTCTCAACCTCGTTGCTGACAAATCAATTTTACTCTTTACTGCACTTTTTACTAAAGCTTTATTCATATTTTTCAACGTATTTATATGAGAATTTTTATGTTTATTTAATTTGCCCTTTGCTGTTTTTCTTTTTCTGAATCATTTTCTTGTATTTGATTTTTTATTTTGTTAATTATCACGGAAGGAACAAGGAACATAGAAAAGAAAATTTGCCCTGATCTTGCTTTATGCCTTTGCTTTCACACTTTTTAATTTTTCTTTTTCTTTTTTATAACGATAGTGCTATATGGACCACACTTTTTGGACTGTACTTCATTCCACAACCGCGTGTCAGCCCTCCATTGGGGGGGGGGGGGGGTTGAGTTTTCGGAAAGTGTGTCCAGAAGTTTGTAGGGAGGAGAGAGGCACATCTAATAGGGGTGCCAAGTCAGCTGCGGGCTGCGTGCGATCAACACCCTTGCGATTTAATTAGCATTTTTCTTTTTATATTGCCACACTCCTATATTGTCCATCCTTTAAACGTAACCGTCTTTGTCCGCCATCACGTGGTGGCCTCCATTGGAGTAGGTCTGATTTTTTTGGAAGTGGTAGGATCCATCTTCTCTCTATCATCTTGCTTTGATAAATTCACCCCGCATATATTAGGGATCATGACATGCTTGCAATCGAGAATCTTGAACTTCTTGAAGGTCTTCTTTGTGTTGCTTTCTTGTTAGATAAAAATTCCATTCGCCATTTGGTTGACCTCGATGCCCAAGAAGTAGGACATGAGGCCTATGCCCATCATATTCTAAATTCCCGAGTGATAGCTGGCTTGAATCCTTCAAACATTCTTCGATTAATTCTCAAAAAGATGATATCGTCCACTTAAAGATGAAGAAAATAAGGCAGCTTGATTTTTACGCACCTTGGCCTAGAGTGCATATTCTTGCTCCATTGAGTGAATCCATTTTTATCCAAATAGCTACCGGTCTGGCTAATCCACGTTCTCGAGGCTGGTAGCATTTACTACTCGAAAAACCATAATAAATCAATAACTTGTTATTTTCAAGATTACAAAGATGAATTATAAAGTGGCTCAAGAACAGAAAGCTTATAGAAATAAATAAATAAATAGAAACCTAAATTTGTTCCTCTTTTTACAATCGCAGTTGTTATGATGAGATGATAAATATATTACATGAAACAAGAAAGAAGGAAACTTTCACAAACAAATTCTTGTCGGGGTGATTAAGATCATCGTTGCTCAAAGCAAGATTTGTCCTCTTTCAGACGATCTGTTTGCAAGAACTAGCAAGTTCAAGATATTGAACTTCTGGAACGCTCACATGTCACTCTTTTAAAGAATCAGACTTTTGGTCTGGACATCACTATCTTCTTCTTGCTGGAACAATGGCTCCTTGTGCACATCACTATCTTTCTCTCAAAGCTCTCCAATATATAGAAGAGAGACTAACACTTCGTATTCCGCTCATGCCTTGAGCCTAGAGAAAATCATCTCAACATTAGATGTGCAGGCCATGCGGAAAACTCTGCATATTTTATGCGGAGAACGAAGCATTTTGTAACTTAATGCGGCTCGAGAAAGGACAATTGAGCTGACAGTAGGAAGTACGAAGCGTCAGCAGCCGCCCTGAACAGACAGCTGAGCTGATAACACGAAGCTCGAAGCGTCAGCAACAGTATATAGTTTGCACACGTGCAGAGTCCATGCGGCAATCGGTGCAGATTGCGTAGTTTTGCGGATCCGCTACTCCTGCTGCTTCAGCTTCACCGTTGTTCCACTGTTCCGTGTGTAAAAATGCGTACAACGGCGTAAAAACTTGGGCGAAAATAATCGCAAACAACTTTATCTCGCGTCCGATGCGTTCATGTGAATTCCAAAGTGCGCCATCAAAGCGCTACTTTGCGTCTTTCGTCCGAGTTCGAGTCTGAGTCTGAGTCGCTAAACTCCTTTCGGGACTTAGCTCCTAGAAAATCTCAAAGAGAGTGACAAAACATAAATGTTCCTTTGAAGATTCAAACTTAGCCTCCTAGAAAAATACCTAACATGGCACTCTCATGGGCCACCACACCCCATGTGCATATGCCAATACAAAGCATAACTATATATTGAGATACACATTTGGAGGTTTTTCTAATGTGTGACTAAAATTCCTAAAGCTTAGGAAAAATCTCCAAAAAAACTCCCATATATCTCAATATATGGGCTGAGCGTTTCACACAGTGACTGTGCATCATGCATTAAGATAGATGTCGCTTACGGCTTGAATCTTTTCGCATGGTTCAAACAGCAGTATAATAAAGAGTGAACTATACCTTGAATTCAATACCAAACCTGCAATCCTTCCCACTCACACAATGATATCAACTGTGCCTTTGGTCGCATATTGAAGGCCATAGGCTGACCTGGTATCGGTGTATGTGTCACGTTCCAGTCCCAAAATACGTAGCACCAGGTATACATGAGCAAGTCAACCATATGTATATGGTAACTCCAATATATGTAAACCATAACACATACGTACGGTGCATATGAATAATAATTCACAAGTGGTATATATAATTTTACAAGTCACAGGACATAACTAAATCTCATCCACACTTGCAAGTCAATAAATAAATAAAAATAAATAGATCAAATGATCAAGTATAAATAATTCAAATCATAGTCGGGTGTCACGACCCGCACCCGAAAAATCGGGCATGAGTCGTTGGTACGTCCAGCCTACGCCGCAGCATCGACGGTAGAACGCTGTCTAGGTCAACTATCTAGATAATAATCTCACACAAAAATCGGCCATGACCTCTCCAAAAGGAGGGCAACCACACAAACAATATATATATAAACCAGTCAAGATCTCAACTCCAAACGGAGGAGCAATATCATAATGATAATCTCAAGTACTCAATCACGAGTCTAAGCACGATAAGATAACACAGAAGGCTAACAACTCCAAAGTCTAACCAACAACAACTACTACCACAACCATAACATCAATAATAATAATACATCATCCAAAATAATATACAAACAAGGTCTCAATCCAAAACCGGAGACAAATCTGGTGCTAAAAGCTAATAAAAATAACAACAAGATCTTAGTGATCCCGGCTACCAACCCGGAAATCACTCCTAAACTAGAGGGTCCCTGTATGCACCATCGACAGGCTCAGGTCCATAAAACGTCGGACACCAATCCTCCGGATACTCTGAAAAATATGTCCAGTCAGGACTGGAGCAAGTACATCACTAACAGCAGTTCCATTTAAATGATAAAAACTATAAAATAGTTATAGCAAGTAGCAAGAAGAATAAAGCAAGTATGAAACAAGGAAATATGTATAACTGGTGCATAAAGGTAAAGATGCATGGATATCAGAGCAAGATAGTAATAACTGCAAGATACAAAAAATCTAAGCTAAGATCAAGTCCGTGCACATGAACGTGTAGTGAGTCCAGCATGAAAAAACATGTAGTGAGTCAAGTCCAGAAACATATAAGTGAGACCAACAAGAATGCAAGTGAGTCCAGACTATAAAGAATGAACTCGGTGTCTTTGAAATACTTGTTTCAACATATAAACGGCTAGGGGTAAGTACGGCTCACCGCGCACTGGGTGCGCGGCTGCTATCATTCCAGATTAGACCAGAGAGAGTGATTCCTGATTATGCCAGATAGGAATATTTACATGTCTACTCGAGTATTTCCCCGTCCGACTAATACAAGTGGATCCAAGACCCGATACGCAAATCAAGATGAGTCCAGCCTGAACATGAATGATGCCTGTAGTGATTCCAGAATAGGGGCCAGAAATATGAAATGTACGTGTCGCAAGTAAATGAATCCATAAATATCAGTCAGTGTCCCGTGCTGTGCCAGAATAATCATATGATACTATACTAGAAGCTGAATCATAATAATCATTAGATAATAAAAACTATCAGAAAATGTACTCGCCTGACGTCCTGAGCAACTGGCGATCCGAACCGGTGTCGCAAGGACCTATGCGAAAAGCAAGGTTAAATAGGGTTATAATAAGTTAAATAGATATAAAATAACTAAAAATAGGCTTCTAGGGTCGTTCTAGGTCAAACGGGTCAAACCGGTGAAATCTGGGTCAAAAAGTTAACTCTAGGTCCAAAAAGTCAACTCTGGGTCAAAACTAGGTCAAAAGTTGACTTTGGTGGTCAACTGAGTCAACTACGGTCAAGTCTAGGTCAAACTAGGGTGCTCCTGAAATTCTAGGTCAAACCGAGCTCATTAAGCTAGAAAACTCACAAACTCGCCTCCTTGAGATACCGGGATACCCTCGGTATCCAATACCTCAACCTAGGCCACGCATCCCGCCTAAACCCGCTAAAACCTATGCTAGCACGCGTAAATATATACACATAAGCATATAAAAATCACTCAAATACTAATCCTACGCTATTGCTCAAAAACCCCGCTCGAAACCCAATACCTTGGTTATCTTAAGGTATTGAGATACCTCGGTATCTCAAGGTATTGAGATACCGCTCTAAACTCAACCCGACTACCCCTCTAGCTAACTAACTATGCATAAACATATATATCTAGCTATAATCTAGGCTAAAATATATATATCTAATACATATATGCATATACCTATATATCTACCGATATAGTATCAACCTATCTAGTTATCTATCTAACTATCTAACTAGCTATTTATTTATGTATCTATCTATTAAACTATTTACCTATCCATCTAATATCTATATAGCATCTATCTATTTATCTCTAACTACCTAGGTATCTAGTTACCTATGTATCTATCTAACCATCTATGTATTAATCTATCTATTTATATATCTATCTATCAACCTAGCTATTCATATATCTACCTATCCATATATCTATCTATCTATCTATTTATCTATGCATCTATCTATGTGTCTATCTATCTTGATATCTTATTAATCTATCAATCTATCTATATGTATCTATCTAACTACCTATTATCCATCTATCTATCATTCTATCTAACTACCTAACTATCATCTATCTACCTAACTATCTTTCTATCTAACAATCTATATATCTATCCGTCATCTATCTAATTATCTACTAATCTATCTATCTATCTATATATATATATATATATATATATATATATATATATATATATCTAATATATATACCCCTCTCTACCTTGCATACTGCTTAAACTGCTGCTGCTACTGCCTGAATGCTTGTTGCTGCTGCTCCTGTTGCTGTATTGTTGCTGCTGAAGCTGCCTTTGCTGCTGTTTATGTTGCTGCAGCTGCAGTACAGTGCAGCAGCAGCATGCTGCTGCTGTTCCAGTCCCAGGTCTGCTTGTCCCCCCCCTCTCAAACACACATACACACACACCTATATACATACGCCCATATATATATCACTATATATATATACATACATATATATACATATATATAACTCTATAGATATACTACTAGATAGATATATACATACACACTTATATACTCCCTAACACTCACACTAACACGCTCACAAACACACTAATACACACACACACTTAAACACACACACACCTATAAATATACATAGCTATATATATAAACACCTATATTAATATATATGCACACATACAAATACATATATATATATATATATATATATATATATATATATATATATCTATCCTCACTCACACACACTCACACTCACACACCCTCACACACACATTCTCACACACACTAGCACACACTCTTACAAACACATAACCACACACATAAACACTCATACATATATATATAAATATATATACATATATATACACACAAACTCAAACTCATATGCATATATATCTATATCTAAACACTCACTCCCACTCACACACACACTCACCTACACACATACACTAGCACCAACCCACACTCACACACACTCACTAACACACTCACACAAGCACTCACCAACACATATATGTAAATATAGGGACACACATACATATAAATATATATATAGAGACATATATACACAAACACAACACTACAAACAATAATGTACACAACGCTCACCAACGCACGCCCAACGGCCCCGATACGTCCAAACACCTATAAATATATAAAATATAGTCCGAGAATTCTAGCACATACTCTCCGATACTAACCCAATGCGCGCACAAACCCGAAACGAGGAAACCACGTCGAAATGGCCGTTCGGTCATTTCGACGAACACGTGGTGCGCGGTTCAGAAAATCTCCTGAAACGCACACCAAACGAACTCGGAATCGGCCCAAAATTTACCCATACACTCTAAACGATGCCTAAATCCTAGAAAAAGTGCTCCCGTGTCGATTCTAGGTCCGTGGCGGAAACGCGCACGCACTTAGAATCGACGACGACGAAAAGCCCCAAATTTACCCGAAACGCCCGTTTCTCCGCGACGCGGCTTCCAGTGTCCGAATGGAGACACGCACTCACCCTCAAGACACCCGACAATATCTACCTAGGTCCGTCTAACCTAGAATATCACCCAAAATTGGGCCAAATTCGGATTCCACCCGAAATTGATACAAAACCTAGTGTTAAAGTCTCTAAACACTACCAAACTAGTTCCAACTTCCTCCCACGGGTAGCCTAAGGATCTAGGAAGGTTCTAAACTATTAATTACACTATAAAAGAGTAATTACAAGGGGAAAATTAGAGTTTACCTCTTGGGAGTTGGAATCCCAAGCCAAAATCTCTAAAATGCTCCAAATCCTCCAAACCAAGCTTCCAAGCTCCCAATCCAAGCTCCAACACCAAATCTAGGCTCTACCCACCTAGGTTGGGGAAGAATGTAGGGTTAGGATTCAATCAAGAATAAGAAATGGAAGAAAGAAGGAAGAAAATGGAAGAGAAACTCACCTTGAAGAAGAAGGAAGAAGAAAGAAGAAGTGGAGAAGAAGAAGAAATGAAGAAGAAGAGTGGAATAAAGAGGGGGGAAGAAAAGGCTGCTGGCTTCCTGGTTCTCACGGGTGGGAGGCTGCTGTTGGGGCCGGCCAAGAGAATAAATGGGGTTTATAAGTTTCTAAATTCCCAAAACGCCCCTACTTGACTTGGTTTCGGGTTACGGGTTCCAAAAGCACTCAAACTAGCTCCAAATCTCTCCAACTAACCCACTAAAAATATAATAAATATTCTAAACCCAAAAATAAGTCTTACAGGGGTGTGGGCTGGGTCGGACATGGGTCCACTAGGGTCTGACATGGGTCTAGGCTAGCCAAAATCCTAAAACAATCAATAAAAATATAATAGAATCTTTAATTAAATATAAATATAATTAATTATAAATAATACACACTTAACCAAATTAAAAATAAATAAAAAATCCGGCTCTGGAAATGGGGTAGTGACAAGCCTATCCTCCTTAGAAAATTTTGTCCTCGAAATTTAAGGTCAATCACACTCTCTCTAGGTCAAACCCCCAACAATCACAGTCAAGAAATTCTACCTATACAACATACAAGATCAGGGTCCTACTGGTTGTGTTATCACAGTCTCAATCAGGGTCACTATACTATCTACCACAGCACAAAGAAAAATCTAACAGGTACTAATGAAGCACACCACAAGGAATGGAAAAGGACATAAAGAAGAACAAAGAGACATACCTGCTAACCCGACATCCGTAGCATCGGCCTCCTCGACCGTCAACGCATAAGCCCTGCCCTGCTGGGGTGTATCCCTTTGCTGGTGCGGGGCATGATGCTAGGCTACAAGTGGCCTAGCTCCAACTCTCTGATCCTGTGCTCCACCCAATGGAGGTGCAGTGGGGCAATCTCGCATCTGGTGAGCAGCGGATCCACAGAACAAACACACCTTCAGCCTCCTCCTACAAACATCCTAAGTGTGTCCTGCCTTCCTGCAGTAGGCACAAGTGGGCACCCTCTGATCCTGACCCCGCTGTACTGCCTTCTGTACATAGGGATGCTTAGCTGGTCCCGCACTACCACTCGCACTGCCTGAATTATCCCTGCCTCTCTTGGACTTGAGCTCCAAGTCATCCTCTGCTCTTTGAGCATCTCCTACTATCTGCTCGAAAGTTGCCTCGCGGTCGCTCCTGGTCAAAGACTTGACCGCCATAACCAAGCCCTTGCGAAACTTCCTCGCCTTAGCTGCCTCACTCAAGCCATCTACAAATCTGCCCAGACGGCAGAACTCCGCTGCGTACTAGTCCACCGTCATGCTCCCTTGGACGAGTGCCTCAAACTAGCTCTCCAAAGCACTGAGCGCCACATCTGGGAAAAACTTTTCCTTAAAAAGCCTCTTAAAAGTCTCCCAAGTAAGCCCTGGCGCTGCAATCCTCATATCTGTGCGATACCACGTCAAAGCGAGGTCGAACATCTGACTGCCAGCCGCCTCTATCTGCATGCTGTCTGGAATTTGTGCCAGCCTGAAGATGCCCTCAATCTGCTCTATCCAGTCATCCACGTATAGGATCTCTTCTGTACCACGGAACTCCTTGGACCGCATCCTCTGGAAGTCGATAATACTGCCCGGCCTTGGATGCTGAATCTGATCTGCCTGTGGCTGAATCTGTGCCACCCTATCCACTGCCGTCATAGCCACCTGGTGGGCGTTCTCAATGCCCAGCCTCATCACATCCACCTGACGGTGCTGCGCATCCATAATCTCCCTGAAGAATGCAAATAACTGTACGGCATCTACTGGAGCAGGAAGTGGTGGAGGAACCACCGGAACGACTGGGGTAGTCCTCGGATCGACAGGTGAAGGAGGATCCCCAAGAGAAGCAGATGCTCCCTCAACCGCAGGAGTGGTGAGTGGAGCGGTAGCAGCTGCCTGAATACGAGCTGGACGAGAGATAGCAGACCTCTCAGTGGCAACTGCGGGAACGGTACGATGGGATCGTGTCTTCGGAGGCATCCTGAACACAGATCAAAAGAATTCAATACAGCGCAAGATACGACATCAAAGAAGGACAATAATATTTCAAAAGAAGCAATTTCAAAATAATTAGATTGGAATTGTTCCTAGTCGTGATTGAGTACACTCTCATCCTAGATCCTAGATCCTAGATCCTATAGCAGGCTCACAAAAGTACAACTAAATTGTTGTACCACCACGACATCGCACTAATTGCGAATCGAGACCTGCATGGGGTCGCCACCAAAAATGTGTCACGACCCGCACCCGGAAAATCGGGCATGAGTCATGGGTACGTCCAGCCTACGCCGCAGCATCGACGGTAGAACGCTGTCTAGGTCAATTATCTAGATAATAATCTCACACAAAAATCGGCCATGACCTCTCCAAAAGGAGGGCAACCACACAAACAATATATATAAACCTGTCAAGATCTCAACTCCAAACGGAGGAGCAATATCATAATGATAATCTCAAGTACTCAATCACGAGTCTAAGCACGATAAGATAACACAAAAGGCTAACAACTCCAAAGTCTAACCAACAACAACTACTACCACAACCACAACATCAATAATAATAATACATCATCCAAAATAATATACAAACAAGGTCTCAATCCAAAACCGGAGACAAATCTGGTGCTAAAAGCTAATAAAAACAACAACAAGGTCTTAGTGATCCCGGCTACCAACCCGGAAATCACTCCTAAACTAGAGGGTCCTTGTCTGCACCATCGACAGGCTCAGGTCCATAAAACGTCGGACACCAATCCTCCGGATACTCTGAAAAATATGTCCAGTCAGGACTGGAGCAAGTACATCTCTAACAGCAGTTCCATTTAAATGATAAAAACTATAAAACAGTTATAGCAAGTAGCAAGAAGAATAAAGCAAGTATGAAACAAGAAAATATGTATAACTGGAACATAAAGGTAAAGATGCATGGATATCAGAGCAAGATAGTAATAACTGCAAGATACAAAAAATCTAAGCTAAGATCAAGTCCGTGCACATGAACGTGTAGTGAGTCCAGCATGAAAAAATATGTAGTGAGTCAAGTCCAGAAACATATAAGTGAGACCAACAAGAATGCAAGTGAGTCCAGACTATAAAGAATGAACTCGGTGTCTTTGAAATACTTGTTTCGACATGTAAACTGCTAGGGGTAAGTACGGCTCACCGCACACTGGGTGCGCGACTGCTATCATTCCAGATTAGACCAGAGGGAGTGATTCCTGATGATGCCAGATAGGAATGTTTACATGTCTACTCGAGTATTTTTGTAAACTCCCTCACCCAAAATAGATATTTTGTGTATATTTTATATTATTATAGATATTTAATTTCTTTAGAGTATTCTGTTATTTAATTAGCAAATGAAATTCTTGATATATTTACTTATATAAATATTTATTTAGAATCATTTTTAGGTTATTTTAGATTTTTGAAATTATTTTGGATTTATTTGGATATATATAGTCTTAATATTAGATAGATGCTAATTTAGTGTTAATAGATATTAATAAGATTTTATAAATTATTTGTATTATCTTTAATTATATTTAAGATTATAAATTATTGAGATAAATTCAAACTCTATTTTAAATTAATTCAAATCCTGAACCTACTAGGAAATCAACTTCATGCATATCCTATCCTTATTTAAATTCATCATAATCCTATCCAAATTAACCAATCCTAGTCGTATTTAATTAAGTAGTATCCACTATTATAAATACCTCATCCTTCATATTTTTCTTCCCCAAATTTCTCTCTTTTTCGTCCAAAAATAGTCAAAATTCGTCATAAATTCAGCCTCATTTTCTACTAGTTATGACAAATTAAAAGGACGATATCTCCTAGCTCCGGACTCCAAACGCGCTCCAGTTTTTTTTGTTAGAACGATAATGAGGTTAGATTTCTGATTATATAAATTGTTTTTCTAAATTATGAGTATTAAATTCTGGAAAATTTGTAGAGCACAGCATATCCAAAAATAGACGTGTTTTGATGTTTTCGCGATTCCGGGAGAACCAGGAATCAGAATCATGAACCGTTTAAAGTTTCGGAAAGCTAATATCGAGATCATCGACATATATTTTCCCAGAATTTAATTCGAAGTATTTACATACTGTTAATTCTGTAGAACTTTTAGGTTAGAATTTAACCATCGGTGCATAATACAAAATTTGTATGTGCCATAATTCCCAAACGAATTTGAATTCGGACGAGCCATAAATTCTAGTATGTTTTTGATGTTGAAATCTATAGGAAATCATGCATGAAAGTCGAGTTTGTATCGGTTGACTTTTTGGTCAACAGATCGTCTCGATTTGCGTGCCATGAGTCCCGAGTTGATAAAATTTAGTTTCTTTGGACAAAATTTAGGAATTAACATAAAAATCAGAATAATAAGATTAAAATAGGATTTTAGAGTAATTATTCCAGAATTAAATAAATTAAAATAAATTATCTTTTGACGTGATAAATTTGTAATACATAGGCTATTTGGACTGTGACTTGGACTCTGATTCATACCAGCAGCAGGTCCCCAGGCAAGATACCTTGCCAAATTGTTACAGTACTTTTGCATACTATTTATATTTCTGTATATTTATTGTATTCTGTATATTTCTTGCATGTGTAGTTTTCTTCCAGTCATTACTATGTATTAGATATGTTGACACACACATGGCACTTAGTATCATCGAGGACAATCATTAGGCGTATGGGCTTTTAACCACTCTGGTAAACCATAGTAACTAGCACGCACTATGGTGGTCGTGTCCGATGGTCGCTACCCCCGAGGTATGTCGATTGATGGAGTCCGAGGGTCGCTACCCCATAGGTATGTCGACTGATGATGTCCACTGACGAGCGTGAGGTTGTGAGGATTAGATCGAGTAGCCTACCCTTGCCCATACGTCAAAAAGTTGTCCTCATTTGCATTCATATAGATTGTCTTGTACAGCGTACTTATTTATTTTCAAACCATATGCATGTTTACTGTATTCAAATTGGCTCATATTTTCTGTATCTTGTTACGTCCCTCTGAGGACCTGGTCCGCTGCCAGGTGTATCTTTTCTTGAGTATTTATAGGAGCACAGATTTGGATGGTTACATGTGATCCGAGGATGTCTTCTCTTCGAGCTGTGATGGATAGCTGGTATTCTTATATTGTGTTGTGGTGTTGTACTCATATTGTATTTGCTCTTATATTCGAGTTGGTAGTGGATTTGTTTCCATCCAACTATCATCCTTAGATCCTTCTTATTGAGATCTAGTTTTATAGATACTGGTTATTTATTTCTATATGATTTTGGTGGATGAGATTTAGATTTTATCCTGTAACTTGTATTACATTTTATACCACTTGTGGATTTTATATTCATATTACAGTGTACGTATGGATTTGGTTTCCATATATTGGAGTTGCCATATCCATGCGGCTGACATGCTTACGTGTCCTAGTCCTACGTATTTTTAGGACTGGAGCGTGACATGTTTTTGTGGTGGCCCATGCAGGTCGAGAGCATATTGTCTCTGTTACGTTACTGTACCGAACAAGCCTGCACCTAGGACTAGAGTATAGGATCTCATCCACAATTGACTGTGATTCATCTCCTCCTATCTGTTTTATTTTGAATAATTGTATCATGCTTGATTCATGTGCTTCCCTAATAGTTCCTTGAGTATAGTCTTCTGCTAGAATATAGGAACCCCTGTTATTAGGATGATAATTAGAGTAGCACACCTATTAAGAATACAACGAGAATATAGACACACCACTAAGTTTAACCTAGAATTCCTTATCTTTAGATTGTTATACCATTACCCCTTGATGTATTAAGAAGACTTGAGAGTAGTATAGACACTACTAGAGTTAGTTAGAAGTTTTATCATAATGTTTGACACCTAGTATCACATAGTCTTTTGACCTATTAATTAAAGTGTAACCGAATAATATTTATCGCATGCTTGCAAAAGATGACAGTTTTTATTCAGACCATAGAATTTAGAGGTCCTTGCCCTATTTGGTCGACTAGCGACTTAGATAAGGAGGTTGTATGATAACTGTAGAGATTGTAGAGTCTTTTATTATTATTGCTTATGTTATTTTTTGCTTTTGCGAACTTGAATTATTTTGTAACTTCTCACATCATAATCCAGCGTTATATTTTCTGTGCTACCTTGAATTATGCTGCTATTATAGCCTAGTTTTTGCAAGCTTAATCTTATATCGAGCTTGTTCATGACATATATGTTATTGGGGCCTGATCAACCACACTAATACAAATTGTCTAATCAGAATCAGTGTATTATGGTCTAGCTAGCCATAATATGCTTGATTCGCCCTTCGCAATAGTATTTTACGTGGTTGAGATGTATAGTGGACCAGTAGACAAATATACTTACCCTCTAGATACGACAAAGCATATCATATCAAGTACATAACTGCACCGATGTGAGCATGCGAATAGGAAATTACCAAATTAAGATTTCAATCCACAACTGTCTTGACAATTCCTATTTGAATTCTTTAAACACTTTGATTCTCATACTTTCATTCTATTACCCCTCCATGAACTCTTTTTCGTTGCTTTCCGTCTTCCCTTGTTTCGGAAAGACGAAATCTCGTGCTTGGATATAAGTGATACACGGATAGTACAAGATATATCCCATAGGCCAATCACATTATTTGGTGACTATCTTTCATAATTGATTAAGGGCATATCACATATGATATAGTCGGTGTTAAAGTTTTGAGGATTGAATGACATGAGAAAATAAATTGAGGAATATTTTTCTTAAGTGTAAGAGCCTTATGTGATAGATGGGTAAATTCTAAGTTGGGTAGAAATTGCATTATTAAACTTGAGGAGAATTCTTTTAGATTGTGATCAAGTAGGATTAGATTGAGAGATTAAGTCCTTTTAAATGTGAAGAATTTTAAAAGAAGGATTAAGATAATGAGGATTTAATGAATTTTAAAAATCTTGATATTGAGGACCCAATATTTATACTTTGAGCACATGATTTAAATTTTGAATATTGAAGGATGAATCATCGATTTAAATTTTTAGGATAAATATAGAATTTTAGACTTGAACAACTGGTGAATTAGATTTAAATTTTACAATTTGATGATTTGAATTAAAAGTTTAATTTTGATTGTTGGGTCACCTATTTGAAATATTGAGGATGTAAATTGAGTTTAAATATTTGAAGAGTACAAAATTCTTAATCTGAGAATAGGAATAAGATTTGATTAGAATTGTTATTGTTCAAAGTCTAGAGAAGATTATGATAGTTGGAAATGGTGATATAAATTTTGATGTGGGATGTCATATAGACTTGAGTTAGATTTGAATGTTGATTATAAAAAAAAAATCGAGAAGAGATTACGACAGGTTAAATTTTGATTTAAACAGTGGTTATCTTAATTTTGAAGTGATCGCGATAGATTTGAATAGATTTTGTTATTTAAATTTTTGGAAAAGATTGCGATTGACATACCTTATGTATGAATGTGAAGGATTTAACAAATTATGCCTTATTTTAATTTCGAGGACGAAATTATTTTAAGTTGGGTAGATTGTAAACTCCCTCACCCAAAATAGATATTTTGTGTATATTTTATATTATTATAGATATTTAATTTCTTTAGAGTATTCTGTTATTTAATTAGCAAATGAAATTTTTGATATATTTACTTATATAAAATTTATTTAGAATCATTTTTAGGTTATTTTAGATTTTTGAAATTATTTAGAATTTATTTGGATATATATAGTCTTAATATTAGATAGATGCTAATTTAGTGTTAATAGATATTAATAAGATTTTATAAATTATTTGTATTATCTTTAATTATATTTAAGATTATAAATTATTGAGATAAATTCAAACTCTATTTTAAATTAATTCAAATCCTGAACCTACTAGGAAATCAACTTCATGCATATCCTATCCTTATTTAAATTCATCATAATCCTATCCAAATTAACCAATCCTAGTCGTATTTAATTAAGTAGTGTCCACCATTATAAATACCTCATCCTTCATATTTTTCTTCCCCAAATTTCTCTCTTTTTCGTCCAAAAATAGTCAAAATTCGTCATAAATTCAGCCTCATTTTCTACTAGTTATGACGAATTAAAAGGACGATATCTCCTAGCTCCGGACTCCAAACGCGCTCCATTTTTTTGTTAGAACGATAATGAGGTTATATTTTTGATTATATAAATTGTTTTTCTAAATTATGAGTATTAAATTCTGGAAAATTTGTAGAGCACAGCATATTCGAAAATAGACATATTTTGATGTTTTCGCGATTCCGGGAGAACCAGGAATCAGAATCATGAACCGTTTAAAGTTTCGGAAAGCTAATGTCGAGATCATCGACATATATTTTTACCATAATTTAATTCGAAGTATTTACATACTGTTAATTCTGTAGAACTTTTAGGTTAGAATTTAACCATCGGTGCACAATACAAAATTTGTATGTGCCATAATTCCCAAACAAATTTGAATTCGGACGAGCCGTAAATTCCATTATATTTTTGATGCTGAAATCTACAGGAAATCATGCATGAAAGTTGAGTTTGTATCGGTTGACTTTTTGGTCAACAGATCGTCTCGATTTGCGTGCCATGAGTTTCGAGTTGATAAATTTCAGTTTCTTTTGACAAAATTTAGGAATTAACATAAAAATCAGAATAATAAGATTAAAATAGAATTTTAGAGTAATTATTTCAGAATTAAATAAATTAAAATAAATTATCTTTTGACGTGATAAATTTGTAATACATAGGCTATTTGGATTGTGACTTGGACTCTGATTCATACCAGCAGCAGGACCCCAGGCAAGATACCTTGCCAAATTATCATAGTACTTTTGCATGCTATTTATATTTCTGTATATTTATTGTATTCTGTATATTTCTTGCATGTGTAGTTTTCTTCCAGTCATTACTATGTATTAGATATGTTGACACACACATGGCACTTAGTATCATCGAGGACAATCATTAGGCGTATGGGCTTTTAACCACTCTGGTAAACCATAGTAACTAGCACGAACTATGGTGGTCATGTCCGATGGTCGCTACCCCCGAGGTATGTCGATTGATGGAGTCCGAGGGTCGCTACCCCAGAGGTATGTCGGCTGATGATGTCCACTGACGAGCGTGAGGTTGTGAGGATTAGATCGAGTAGCCTACCCTTGCCCATACGTCGAAAAGTTGTCCTCATTTGTATTCATATAGATTGTCTTGTACAGCGTAGTTATTTATTTTCAAACCATATACATGTTTACTGTATTCAAATTGGCTTGTATTTTCTGTATCTTGTTACGTCCCTCTGAGGACCTGGTCCGCTGCCAGGTGTATCTTTTCTTGAGTATTTGCAGGAGCGCAGATTTGGATGGTTATATGTGATCTGAGGATGTCTTCTCTTCGAGCTGTGATGGATAGCTGGTATTCTTATATTGTGTTGTGGTGTTGTACTCATATTGTATTTGCTCTTATATTCGAGTTGGTAGTGGATTTGTTTCCATCCAACTATCATCCTTAGATCCTTCTTATTGAGATCTAGTTTCATAGATACTGGTTATTTATTTCTATATGATTTTGGTGGATGAGATTTAGATTTTACCCTGTGACTTGTATTACATTTTATACCACTTATGGATTTTATATTCATATTACAGTGTACGTATGGATTTGGTTTCCATATATTGGAGTTGCCATATCCATGCGGCTGGCATGCTTACGTGTCCTAGTCCTACGTATTTTTAGGATTGGGGCGTGACAATTTTCCCGCCCGACTAATACAAGTGGATCCAAGACCCGACATGCAAATCAAGATGAGTCCAGCCTGAACATGAATGATGCCTGTAGTGATGCCTGTAGTGATTCCAGAATAGGGGCCAGAAACATGAAATGTATGTGTCACAAGTAAATAAATCCAGAAATATCAGTCAGTGTCCCGTGTTGTGCCAGAATAATCATATGATACTATACTAGAAGCTGAATCAAAATAATCACCAGATAATGAAAACTATCAGAAAATATACTCGCTTGACGTCCTGAGCAACTGGCGATCTGAACTGGTATCGCAAGGACCTATACGAAAAGTAAGGTTAAACAGGGTTCTAATAAGTTAAACAGATATAAAATAACTAAAAATAGGCTTCTAGGGTCGTTCTAGGTCAAACGGGTCAAACCGGTAAAATCTGGGTCAAAAAGTCAACTATCGGTCCAAAAAGTCAACTCTGGATCAAAACTAGGTCAAAAGTTGACTTTGGCGGTCAACTGAGTCAACTACGGTCAAGTCTAGGTCAAACTAGGGTGCTCCTAAAATTCTAGGTCAAACCGAGCTCATTAAGCTAGAAAACTCACAAACTCGCCTCCTTGAGATAACGGGATACCCTCGGTATCCGATACCTCAACCTAGGCCACGCATCCCGCCTAAACCCGCTAAAACCTATGCTAACACGCGTAAATATATACACATAAGCATATAAAAATCACTCAAATACTATTCCTACGCTATTGCTCAAAAACCCCGCTCGAAACCCAATACCTTGGTTATCTTAAGGTATTGAGATACCTCGGTATCTCAAGGTATTGAGATACCGCTCTAAACTCAATCTGACTACCCCTCTAGCTAACTAACTATGCATAAACATATATATCTAGCTATAATTTAGGCTAAAATATATATATATCTAATACATATATGCATATACCTATATATCTACCTATATAGTATCAACCGATCTAGTTATCTATCTAACTATCTAACTAGCTATTTATTTATGTATCTATCTATTAAACTATTTACCTATCCATCTAATATCTATATAGCATCTATCTATTTATCTCTAACTACCTAGGTATCTAGTTACCTATGTATCTATCTAACCATCTATGTATTAATCTATCTATTTATATATCTATCTATCAACCTAGCTATTCATATATCTACCTATCCATATATCTATCTATCTATCTATCTATCTATCTATTTATCTATGCATCTATCTATGTGTCTATCTATCTTGATATCTTATTAATCTATCAATCTATCTATATGTATCTATCTAACTACCTATTATCCATCTATCTATCATTCTATCTAACTACCTAACTATCATCTATCTACCTAACTATCTTTCTATCTAACAATCTATATATCTATCCATTATCTATCTAATTATCTACTAATCTATCTATCTATCTATATATATATATATATATATATATATATATATATATATATATATATATATATATAATATATATACCCCTCTCTACCTTGCATACTGCTTAAACTGCTGCTGCTACTGCCTGAATGCTTGTTGCTGCTGCTCCTGTTGCTGTATTGCTGCTGCTGAAGCTGCCTTTGCTGCTGTTTATGCTGCTGCAGCTGCAGCACAGTGCAGCAACATGCTGCTGCTGCTGTTCCAGTCCCAGGTCTGCTGGTCCCCCCTCTCAAACACACATACACACACACCTATATACATACACCCATATATATATCACTATATATATATACATACATATATATACATATATATAACTCTATAGATATACTACTAGATAGATATATACATACACTTATATACTCCCTAACACTCACACTAACACGCTCACAAACACACTAATACACACACACTTAAACACACACACACCTATAAATATACATAGCTATATATATATAAACACCTATATTAATATATATGCACACATACAAATACATATATATATATATATATATATATATATATATATATATATATATATATATATATATATATATATATATATATATATATATATATCTATCCTCACTCACACACACATTCTCACACACACTAGCACACACTCTCACAAACACACAACCACACACATAAACACTCATACATATATATATAAATATATATATATATATATACACACAAACTCAAACTCATATGCATATATATCTATATCTAAACACTCACTCCCACTCACACACACACAAACCTACACACATACACTAGCACCAACCCACACTCACACACACTCACTAACACACTCACACAAGCACTCACTAACACATATCTATAAATATATATATATAAGGACACACATACATATAAATATATATATAGAGACATATATACACAAACACAACACTACAAATAATAATGTACACAATGCTCACCAACGCACGCCCAACGGCCCCGACATGCCCAAACACCTATAAATATATAAAATATAGCCCAAGAATTCTAGCACACACTCCCTGATATTAACCCAACGCGCGCACAAGCCCAAAACGAGGAAACCACGCCGAAATGGCCGTTCGATCATTTCGACGAACACGTGGTGCGCGGTTCAGAAAATCTCCTGAAACGCACACCAAACGAACTCGGAATCGGCCCAAAATTTACCCATGTGCTCTAAACGATGCCTAGATCCTAGAAAAAGTGGTCCCGCATCGATTATAGGTCTGTGGCGGAAACGCGCATGCACTTAGAATCAGCGACGACGAAAAGTCCCAAATTCGCCCGAAATGCCCGTTTCTCCGCGATGCGGCTTCCCGTGTCCGAACGGAGACACGCACTCACCCTCAAAACACCCGACAATGTCTACCTAGGTCCATCTAACCTAGGATATCACCTAAAATTGGGCCAAATTCGGATTCCACCAGAAATTGACACAAAACCTAGTGTTAAAGTCTCTAAACACTACCAAACTAGTTCCAACTTTCTTCCACGGGTAGCCTAAGGGTCTAGGAAGGTTCTAAACTATTAATTACACTATAAAAGAGTAATTACAAGGGGAAAATTATGGTTTACCTCTTGGGAGTTGGAATCCCAAGCCAAAATCTCCAAAATGCTCCAAATCCTCCAAACCCAGCTTCCAAGCTCCCAATCCAAGCTCCAACACCAAATCTAGGCTCTACCCACCTAGGTTGGAGAAGAATGTAGGGTTAGTATTCAATCCAGAAGAAGAAATGGAAGAAAGAAGGAAGAAAATGGAAGAAAAACTCACCTTGAAGAAGAAGGAAGAAGAAAGAAGAAGTGGAGAAGAAGAAGAAATGAAGAAGAAGAGTGGAATAAAGAGGGGGGAAGAAGAGGCTGCTGGCTTCCTGGTTCTCACGGGTGGGGGGCTGTTGTTGGTGCCGGCCAAGAGAATAAATGGGGTTTACAAGTTTCTAAATTTCCAAAATGCCCCTACTTGACTTGGTTTCGGGTTCCGGGTTCCAAAAGCACTCAAACTAGCTCCAAATCTCTCCAACTAACCCACTAAAAATATAATAAATATTCTAAACCCAAAAATAAGTCTCACAGGGGTGTTGGTTGGGTCGGACATGGGTCCACTAGGGTCTGACATGGGTCCAGGCTAGCCAAAATCCTAAAACAATCAATAAAAATATAATACAATCATTAATTAAATATAAATACAATTAATTATAAATAATACACACTTAACAAAATTAAAAATAAAATAAAAATTGCGGCTCTGGAAATGGGGTTGTGACAAGCCTATCCTCCTTAGAAAATTTTGTCCTCGAAATTTAAGGTCAATCACACTCTCTCTAGGTCAAACCCCCAACAATCACAGTCAAAAAATTCTACTTATACAACATACAAGATCAGGGTCCTACTGGTTGTGTTATTACAGTCTCAATCAGGGTCACTATACTATCTACCACAGCAGAAAGAAAAATCTAACAGGTACTAATGAAGCACACCACAAGGAATGGAAAAGGACATGAAGAAGAACAAAGAGACAGACCTGCTAACCCGACACCCGTAGCATCGGCCTCCTCGACCATCAACGCATAAGCCCTGTCCTGCTGGGGTGTATCCCTCTGCTGTTGCGGGACATGATGCTGTGCCACAAGTGGCCTAGCTCCAACTCTCTGATCCTGTGCTCCACCCAATGGAGGTGCAGTGGGGCAATCTCGCATCTGGTGAGCAGCGGATTCACAGAACAAACACACCTTCAGCCTCATCCTACAAACATCCTAAGTGTGTCCTGCCTTCCTGCAGTAGGCACAAGTGGGCACCCTCTGATCCTGACCCTGCTGTACTGTCTTCTGCACATAGGGACGCTTAGCTGGTCCCGCACTACCACTCGTACTGCCTGAATCATCCCTGTCTCTCTTGGACTTGAGCTCCAAATCATCCTCTGCTCTCTGAGCATCTCCTACTATCTGCTCGAAAGTTACCTCGCGGTCGCTCCTGGTCAAAGACTTGACCGCCATAACCAAGCCCTTGCGAAACTTCCTCGCCTTAGCTGCCTCACTCAAGCCATCTACAAATCTGCCTAGACGGCAGAACTCTGCTGCGTACTCGTCCACCGTCATGCTCCCTTGGACGAGTGCCTCAAACTGGCTCTCCAAAGCACTGAGCACCACATCTGGGAAAAACTTTTCCTTAAAAAGCCTCTTGAAAGCCTCCCAAGTAAGCCCTGGCGCTGCAATCCTCGTATCTGTGCGATACCACGTCAAAGCGAGGTCGAATATCTGACTGCCCGCCGCCTCTATTTGCATGCTGTCTGGAATCTGTGCCAGCCTGAAGATGCCCTCAATCTGCTCTATCCAGTCATCCGCGTACAGGATCTCTTCTGTACCACGGAACTCCTTGGGCCGCATCCTCTGGAAGTCGATAATACTGCCCGGCCTCGGATGCTGAATCTGATCTGCCTGTGGCTGAATCTGTGCCACCCTATCCACTGCCGTCATGGCCACCTGGTGGACGTTCTCAATGCCCAGCCTCATCACATCCACCTGACGGTGCTGCGCATCCATAATCTCCCTGAAGAATGCAAATAACTATACGGCATCTACTGGAGCAGGAAGTGGTGGAGGAACCACCGGAACGACTAGGGTAGTCCTCGGATCGACAGGTGAAGGAGGATCCCCGAGAGAAGCAGATGCTCCATCAACCGCAGGAGTGGTGAGTGGAGCGGTAGCAGCTGCCTGAATACGAGCTGGACGAGAGGTAGCAGACCTCTCAATGGCAACTGCTGGAACGGTACGATGGGATCGTGTCTTCGGAGGCATCCTGAACACAGATCAAAAGAAGTCAATACAGCGCAAGATACGATATCATCAAAGAAGGACAGTAATATTTCAAAAGAAGCAATTTCAGAATAATTAGATTAGAATTGTTCCTAGTCGTGATTGAGTACACTCTCATCCTAGATCCTAAATCCTATAGCAGGCTCGTAGCAGTACAACTAAATTGTTGTACTACCACGACATCGCACTAATTGCGAATCGAGACCTGCATGGGGCCGCCACCAAAAATGTGTTACGACCCGCACCCGGAAAATCGGGCATGAGTCGTGGGTACGTCCAGCCTACGCCGCAGCATCGGCGGTAGAATGCTGTCTAGGTCAACTATCTAGATAATAATCTCACACAAAAATCGGCCATGACCTCTCCAAAAGGAGGGCAACCACACAAATAATATATATAAACCTGTCAAGATCTCAACTCCAAACGGAGGAGCAATATCATAATGATAATCTCAAGTACTCAATCACGAGTCTAAGCACGATAAGATAACACAGAAGGCTAACAACTCCAAAGTCTAACCAACAACAACTACTACCACAACCACAACATCAATAATAATAATACATCATCCAAAATAATATACAAACAAGGTCTCAATCCAAAACCGGAGACAAATCTGGTGCTAAAAGCTAATAAAAATAACAACAAGGTCTTAGTGATCCCGGCTACCAACCCGGAAATCACTCCTAAACTAGAGGGTCCCTGTCTGCACCATCGACAGGCTCAGGTCCATAAAACGTCGGACACCAATCCTCCGGATACTCTGAAAAATATGTCCAGTCAGGACTGGAGCAAGTACATCTCTAACAGCAGTTCCATTTAAATGATAAAAACTATAAAACAGTTATAGCAAGTAGCAAGAAGAATAAAGCAAGTATGAAACAAGAAAATATGTATAACTGGTGCATAAAGGTAAAGATGCATGGATATCAGAGCAAGATAGTAATAACTGCAAGATACAAGAAATCTAAGCTAAAATCAAGTCCGTGCACATGAACGTGTAGTGAGTCCAGCATAAAAAAATATGTAGTGAGTCAAGTCCAAAAACATATAAGTGAGACCAACAAGAATGAAAGTGAGTCCAGACTATAAAGAATGAACTCGGTGTCTTTGAAATACTTGTTTCGACATATAAACGGCTAGGGGTAAGTACGGCTCACTGCGCACTGGGTGCGCGGCTGCTATCATTCCAGATTAGACCAGAGGGAGTGATTCCTGATGATGCCAGATAGGAATGTTTACATGTCTACTCGAGTATTTCCCCGCCCGACTAATACAAGTGGATCCAAGACCCGACACGCAAATTAAGATGAGTCCAGCCTGAATATGAATGATGCCTGTAGTGATGCCTGTAGTGATTCCAGAATAGGGGCCAGAAATATGAAATGTACGTGTCGTAAGTAAATGAATCCAGAAATATCAGTCAGTATCCCGTGCTGTGCCAGAATAATCATATGATACTATACTAGAAGCTGAATCATAATAATCATCAGATAATAAAAACTATCAGAAAATGTACTCGCCTGACGTCCTGAGCAACTGGCGATCCGAACCGGTGTCGCAAGGACCTATACAAAAAGCAAGGTTAAACAGGGTTATAATAAGTTAAACAGATATAAAATAACTAAAAATAGGCTTCTAGGGTCGTTCTAGGTCAAACGGGTCAAACCGGTAAAATCTGGGTCAAAAAGTCAACTCTAGGTCCAAAAAGTCAACTTTGGGTCAAAACTAGGTCAAAAGTTGACTTTGGCGGTCAACTGAGTCAACTACGGTCAAGTCTAGGTCAAAATAGGGTGCTCCTGAAATTCTAGGTCAAACCGAGCTCATTAAGCTAGAAAACTCACAAACTCGCCTCCTTGAGATATCGGGATACCCTCGGTATCCGATACCTCAACCTAGTCCACGCATCCCGCCTAAACCCGCTAAAACCTATGCTAGCACGCATAAATATATACACATAAGCATATAAAAATCATTCAAATACTATTCCTACGCTATTGCTCAAAAACCCCGCTCGAAACCCAATACCTTGGTTATCTTAAGGTATTGAGATACCTCGGTATCTCAAGGTATTGAGATACCGCTCTAAACTCAACCCGACTACCCCTCTAGCTAACTAACTATGCATAAACATATATATCTAGCTATAATCTAGGCTAAAATATATATATCTAATACATATATGCATATACCTATATATCTACCTATATAGTATCAACCTATCTAGTTATCTATCTAACTATCTAACTAGCTATTTATTTATGTATCTATCTATTAAACTATTTACCTATCCATCTAATATCTATAAAGCCTCTATCTATTTATCTCTAACTACCTAGGTATCTAGTTACCTATGTATCTATCTAACCATCTATGTATTAATCTATCTATCAACCTAGCTATTCATATATCTACCTATCCATATATCTATCTATCTATCTATTTATCTATGCATCTATCTATGTGTCTATCTATCTTGATATCTTATTAATCTATCAATCTATCTATATGTATCTATCTAACTACCTATTATCCATCTATCTATCATTCTATCTAACTACCTAACTATCATCTATCTACCTAACTATCTTTCTATCTAACAATCTATATATCTATCCGTCATCTATCTAATTATCTACTAATCTATCTATCTATCTATCTATATATATATATATATATATATATATATATATATATATATACCCCTCTCTACCTTGCATACTGCTTAAACTGCTGCTGCTACTGCCTGAATGCTTGTTGCTGCTGCTCCTGTTGCTGTATTGCTGCTGTTTAAGCTGCCTTTGCTGCTGTTTATGCTGCTGCAGCTGCAGCACAGTGCAGCAGCATGCTGCTGCTGCTGTTCCAGTCCCAGGTCTGCTGGTCCCTCCCTCTCAAACACACATACACACACACCTATACATACACCCATATATATATATCACTATATATATATACATATATATAACTCTATAGATATACTAATAGATAGATATATACATACACACTTATATACTCCCTAACACTCACACTAACACGCTCACAAACACACTAATACACACACACTTAAACACACACACACCTATAAATATACATAGCTATATATATATAAACACCTATATTAATATATATGCACACACACATATATATATATATATATATATATATATATATATATATATATATATATATATATATCCTCACTCACACACACTCACTCTCACACACCCTCACACACACATTCTCACACACACTAGCACACACTCTCACAAACACACAACCACACACATAAACACCCATACATATATAAATATATATACATATATATACACACAAACTCAAACTCATATGCATATATATCTATATCTAAACACTCACTCCCACTCACACACACACTCACCTACACACATATACTAGCACCAACCCACACTCACACACACTCACTAATACACTAACACAAGCACTCACTAACACATATCTATAAATATATATATATAGGGACACACATACATATAAATATATATAGAGACATATATACACAAACACAACACTACAAACAACAATGTACACAACGCAAACCAACGCACGCCCAACGGCCCCGACACGCCCAAACACCTATAAATATATAAAATATAGCCCGAGAATTCTAGCACACACTCCCCGATACTAACCCAATGCGCGCACAAGCCCAAAACGAGGAAACCACGCCGAAATGGCCGTTCGGCCATTTCGACGAACACGTGGTGCGCGGTTCGGAAAACCTCTTGAAACGCACACCAAACGAACTCGGAATCGGCCCAAAATTTACCCACGCGCTCTAAACGATGCCTAGATCCTAGAAAAAGTGCTCCTGCGTCGATTCTAGGTCCGTGGCGAAAACGCGCACGCACTTAGAATCGACGACGACGAAAAGCCCCAAATTCGCCCGAAACGCCCGTTTCTCCGCTACGCGGCTTCCCGTGTCCGAACGAAGACACGCACTCACCCTTAAGACATCCGACAATGTCTACCTAGGTCTGTCCAACCTAGGACATCACCCAAAATTGGGCCAAATTCGGATTCCACCCGAAATTGACACAAAACCTATTGTTAAAGTCTCTACCAAACTAGTTCCAACTTCCTCCCACAGGTAGTCTAAGGGTCTAGGAAGGTTCTAAACTATTAATTACACTATAAAAGAGTAATTACAAAAGAAAAATTAGGGTTTACCTCTTGGAAGTTGGAATCCCAAGCCAAAATCTCCAAAATGCTCCAAATCCTCCAAACCAAGCTTCCAAGCTCCCAATCCAAGCTCCAACACGAAATCTAGGCTCTACCCACCTAGGTTGGGGAAGAATATAGGGTTAGGATTCAATCAAGAAGAAGAAATAGAAGAAAGAAGAAAGAAAATGGAAGAGAAACTCACCTTGAAGAAGAAGGAAGAAGAAAGAAGAAGTGGAGAAGAAGAAGAAATGAAGAAGAAGAGTGGAATAAAGAGGGGGGAAGAAGAGGCTGCTGGCTTCCTGGTTCCCACGGGTGGGGGGCTGTTGTTGGGGCCAGCCAAGAGAATAAATGGGGTTTACAAGTTTCTAAATTCCCAAAATGCCCCTACTTGACTTGGTTTCGGGTTCCGGGTTCCAAAAGCACTCAAACTAGCTCCAAATCTCTCCAACTAATCCACTAAAAATATAATAAATATTCTAAACCCAAAAATAAGTCTCACAGGGGTATGGGCTGGGTCAGACATGGGTCCACTAGGGTTTGACATGGGTCCAGGCTAGCCAAAATCCTAAAACAATCAATAAAAATATAATACAATCATTAATTAAATATAAATACAATTAATTATAAATAATAAACACTTAACCAAATTAAAAATAAAAAAAAATCCCGGCTCTGGAAATGGGGTAGTGACATCGGGTGCAAACAGATCCACTACCAACGACTATAGCAAACTAAAATGAGAGAGGAGGACAGAACTCCAATATAAAATAAAAGATAATAAAAGAAGTTACTAAAAGATCCACCACTAGAGATAATCAAAGATTTTCAGAAGGTACGACCTCCTCGACAGAGGAATCAGGTCCCGGTCAGTACTCCTATAGATAGTCTTGATCGTCTATACCTGGAAAGGGAGCAGGTCCTCAGAGGGATGTAATACGATACATAGAAGCAAGCTATATAAACTACAGTAAGTAAATGAATATGCAAATGATGTTCTAACCATCTAATATGCAATTTAGAAGACAACCTTCGTACATATGAGTAGGATTATTGTCTTCTCATCACATCATGTACATATACTGCAATACATTCGTATGCTCTAAACATCTGTAACGTCCAACGACATCAGAGGGTATTTGATATAATAATCACAAAAGTTTCAACCGGATACTAAGGCCACCGATTTGGCTATCCCATATGCACAATGATTGTCCTCCCCCTTATCCCCACACTGACCAAGTCATATCCATAACATGTCCAATTTTGTAACTATATGAGGCTCTAATACATTAGTCATAATAGTTACACTTCTAACTGTCACACTTTTCTTACGAATCGATGATCAAACGGTTATGTAGTCCGTGCCCTAATAGAATGTCATAACTTGTTCCATGTGTGTTTCATGGTCCAAAGAGATATAAAAATATCCTATAAGTAGAAGTAGTCCGCTAAAACTAAGTCAACATGCATAAATTAAACGACGAACACCGTCGTTTGCACCCAAGTCAAGCTTAGACTCACAGTTTATATAAAAATAAATAAGGAACAATAAAATAAAATGCTAAAAAAAATAAACTGACAGTAAATATAGCAATGTATCTTGCCTGGTGTTTCAGCAGAGTTTAGACAATGTCCTGGCAGTGAATATGTCAAGTCAACAGTAGCATAAAGAGAGGAAGATGTACTAACATCTCTGGATACTAAAATAAACATCATCAACATTACCGAAATAAGAGAAATAGTTAGAAAATACTATCCTTTCATCCAATTTGGATACAGGGGCAAAACAGTAATTTTAGATCAAAGCGGTGTCCACATGTAGTCCACTTTGCATCAAAAAATGTGCCAAGGGTAAATGTCTCTAAATATGATAAATTATAGGTCAAATAAATCATAATCTATGATACAAACTCAAAGTTATGTCTAGTTTTGGATTCTGTTGAGCCGATCACAATTTCACTCGTCAAGTCGAATCGTGGGACCACGAAACGGCGTTCCGTCGGTCGACTCAAAATCTGACGAAACTCGGGTCACATGACAAGTCAGACGCTGTGATTCCAAAGATATAAATTTTGTTGCAATCCATTGAGCAATTACAAACTAATTAAAAATTTGAAAGATACTGATATATATACTTTTTATGGATACAGGTTGATTTCGGCGGGCACACACGACCAAATCAACTTTCGAAAAAGCCCACACATCAAAAAAATACCATACTATCCTTTTGGTGCAATTGGTAAATGACTAGGTTGTCCCATTTGGCGGAACACTCTGTATCACAAGATTTGGATTTTGGAAAAATAGATTTTTAGTCATTTTGGAAACAGAATAATTTAACAAACATTATAAAATATAAAAAAAATAAGAGAACATAAATAATTTTGGTTATATTGTGAATAAGTTCCTTCAATTATATTTTATAAATGTTAAACGGGTCGATAGAAAACTGTACATGAACAGGGGTACTTGGATTGGTTTGCTAAACTTTTTGAAATTTTTTTTTATCCAACTTTAGATCGATTTTTCTTCCAAACCAGCCCACCAAAATCCATCCTACTTGAAGAGAATCATAGAGGGTCCTGTTATGAACGTGTACGAAGAAATTGTTCGAGAAAAAGATCAAAGACGAGAGAGATACATTACCGCGAAGTAGGGGGTTCAAGGTGGCCAGTTGCCGCATTTGGGGCTCGGTTGGCCGTCGACCGGTGGCCCAGGCGGCCGTGGAGAGGTCGCCAACCAGGGAAGCGGGTCTGTTATTGTGGTATGGAAAAAAATTATAAGGTTTACTTTGTTTATACATGCTATATATGCATCTAGGGAGAGGGATAGAATCACGAGGGGGGGTGGTCGGCTGTATACGGGTTAGGGGTGGTTTGATTTATGATTTGGTTTAATTAGTTATAGAATATGATTAGGGTTAGGTTTTTGATTAGGGTATTATCTTTTTCTTTTCCTTATAGATAAGTAAATATATATTTATATATTTCCATAAAAAATTCTAAAAAATTATAGAAAATTCAAAAAATATATACAGTATATATTTTATAATATGTATTCAATAAATTGGGACAACGAGATAATAAATACCATTTAATTCAGAAAATATCATTAATAAAAGAAAATAAATAATAATAATAATAATAATAAAAGAAATGTTGCTAAATAATAATAAAAATAGATAATACCATTATGAAAAAAAATCTCTAAAACTTAGAAGTTGAATTTTATTATTAAGTACACATTTGAAAACATCTAAATATTAAGATGTTTATAAAATAATTCTAGAAACACTCGTAACACTTTATTTAAATATTTTATTCCTAAAAGATATTTTTGACAAAAATTTGAAACTACTAGATACAAATAAATATTTATATTAGATATCAAATCAAGAATTTTTATTTTTCTATAAATTTTGTTTTATCCATAATTCAATAAATAAGATAATTAAAACAGTAAAAATACTAAAATTAAAATTTTAAAATTAGGGGATTTACATTCTACCCAACTTAAAAGAATTTTATCCTTAAAATTAAAAATAAGATGCAATTACAAAAATAAGAGAATGCAAAATGGTAGAGAAAGGTCAAGTACGTACTATTGTACCTCAAACTTGGGAAGGAGAAATATAATTCATGCATTAATTTCTAAGGGTCGGTATGGCCTTCTCTAAGTAAGGTAATATGGCACAAATAAGTTTTAGTACAAGGAGAACTTGCATATGAAATCGGGGATGCGAAGAATACAATATGGGAGATTAGTAACCCAAGGGGACGAGATGTTGATAGGAAAGAGAATACTACTACTACTACTACTACTACTACTACTACTACTCATGTCATCTACTTGTTTGTGGGTATGCCATCTAGTTAAAATATCAACCTATCTACATAGCTGCTAAACCACCATATTACACTTCACATCTATCTATACTCCTAAATTTTTGTGTCATAATGCAGTATATATCTAGTACTATCCATATGTCAAACTATCATCAACCACGAGAATTCGTATTTTTGAAATAAGGAAAGATGGAAAACAATAATAAATAGTTCAATGAAGATGTGAACGTACAAATACGAGTTTAAAGGCGATGGAAGAATTCAAAAGAGAGACGTCAAGGTAGTTGCGAATTGAGATCTTATTTTGGTAAATTTTTGTTCGCAGGCTCGTATCAGTATAGTTACGTAACCGATATGATATGTTCTGACATATCTAGAGGGCAAGTATATTCGTCTAATATGCTAAGTTAACTATATCTTAATCCATGTAAACTAGTCATATGAAGAACGAACCTGTCACGACCCGCACTCGGAATAAGGGAACGAGTAGTGAACAACGCCCAGCCTACTTCGTAGCATCGAGGATAGAACATTGTCTGGATCAATATAATTATGTACACATCTCACACAAAATATAAAAAGGTACCTGTCATGCTACCTCAACTCCAAAATGAGAAACAATATGGTATATGATAATGGTAAATAATACTCAATCACAATATAAAACTAAATGAGGATGAAAGCACTATTTGGAATAAAAAGAGGAATATAAGATTCAAAGTACATCCACAAATCCAAATCCATAATCTAGACATATCCACTCTCAAAATAATATATACATGCCATGAGTCGAGAATGAGACTAATACAATGTCCAAAAATATATAACTAGGCCTCCTCGGTCACTAGCACTAGGTTCTCCTGCTCTAGAGGAGAATCCTCTAATGGCACATCGTCTTGCAGCCCACAATAAGTGGGACACTACTCCGCGAGCCAATCATCTAAAAAATATATCCAAACAGGATTGGAGTAAAGTACAAAACTTTGAAAGCAGTTTCAAATAAATAGTAGAGCATATATGACAAATAATAGAAAATAATACAAAATAACTATCAATAGGAAATAGAAATGAACTATAGTGAACATGTAAAATACTAGAATGAAAGAATAGACAATATGAATAACTGCAAGTGATAAAAATAGATAAACTAGCTAATGTGCCATAGAGTACAAGTTCGTTATGTGATCGGTTTGGGTTGAACACGAATAAAATATGGTAACTCGATTACACATGTGATATATAATCGATATTTACATGAATACACTTGGGCTTGATCACATAACCAACTCCTACAACCCCGTCCCCAACCAATACTCATAGATCGAATCACGACAAGTTACGAACATGAATATAAGCACACTGAATACGAGCACTGTGTGAACACGAAGTACACGATAATAAATATCCGATACACACGATAAAATAAATATGAAGGAGTACCCGCTGAACACGGTAGGGGATAACATTCCATGACAAGATCCATTTAGTACCATTCCGTGTAGCCACTGTGTCAAAATCAAGTAAACAGTTTTAGAACATATGATATATACACTATCATAAAATAAAAACTAACAGAGAGATGTACTCGCCTCGGTCCTGAGCAAAGGTGTCTCTCGATGCCCAAACTGGTGTTACACAATCCTATTTAAGAAATATTATATTAAAAAAATGGTGCAAATGAGATAAATTGCTAAAATGAGCTAAAACATGATGTTCTAGGTCAATACTAGGTCATCCACCAATTTCTAGGTCCAAGCTAAGGTTATTAGTCTATATTGGTTACTAACTAACTAATACTAACTTATTATAATTATAATAGGTTATTACTTAGGTTTCTAAGTTATTACCCAAGGGTGTAAGCTATAGTAGCTATACTACTAATATATAACTAACTACAAATAGCACTAACAATTTCTAACGGACATATACTCTAACCTATAACTTAATACATTCACTAACTAACATCTAATATATATATATCATTGCTGAACTATCATGACAACTAACTTCACCAACTGATATGTGTACCAGTGCACATATAATACTAATACTATTGCCATCACCTCCCCTCACTTCTAAATCTCTTCCAAACACCAGTTAACAATTATCAAATAACCTAACTTCCATATATCAGTCCAATGCTCACAAAACCCTTAAACCCAGATTACCAAGTAATTGTGTAGTTGCTCCTCGTATTGTATTATTGATGCCTGGATGACTCTCACCTTAACCTCCATATCTGATTACCAGATATCACAATGCCATTGCCATTGACTTGCATAATCCAAACACTCGAGTCCTTGACCCCGCTTGATATCCTAACTGTAACCAACTCTTCATATCAAACATTACCATTGATATTAATTATCATTTACCCTTAGATGTTGTTGTACCCTCAATTTGAGACCAGTTTTCCCAAATCCAACTGACCTACACATTATGTATATCCACTGATACCATATCAGTGTAATCACTGATTTAACTTAACCCAATATCTTGTAACATCGTCACATACTGAACATTAGTCCCCTTTGAAATCGCAGTGCTACATGCACTTCTCAAGTATTGCAACCCGAGTGTGTACGACCTGATACTTCAAGCTACTGATACTTAGTATCAATCATTCTTTCCCCTAATCTTTCAAGCCTATAACACTTCCCAGTGAACAAGCCTATAATTCCTTTACTGAAATGCCACCACACACACAACATACACCACACACACAACATACCCTGAGGATCTGGATTCAAATTTTGTTCCCCGGTATAGACAAGAGCGCTATCCCGAGCTTTACGGGATAGGTGCTGCTATTGGAGACGTACATGTTACAGAGGACGAGGTTGTTCAAGAGGACTTCTCTTGGGCACCCATAATTCTCACCATTCAATTATTATGCTTAGTTTTCTTAGATATTTGATCTTGTAGTGACTTCTGGATATTGTACTTGGAGTTATTTTCCTTTCCATTTTGATGACAGGTTGTTCCCCATGACATTATTTATATCGCTTTGGTTGGACATATTATTTTATAATATTATGACTGGATATGTCTCTTTGTGATTTCGTTACTTATTGTTAATGAGATTAGATATATAAATTATGACAGATAATTATAGACCATTTTATATGAATTACAGCTTAAGTGCACTCTAATGGGTCCATTAAATTAGGTTTGCCCATTGGAGTTGTGCTGCTAGCCATTGCCACGTGGCTAGTCCCTTGGTATTTTGGGAATGGGGCATGACAAGTTATTTGGGTTCACCCAAACCTTGTCCCGGATCTGATACAGCAAGTAGCGCCTCCCGCTCCCAAATCTAAAGGAAAGAAGACCAAGTCCTGTAACACAGTCTCTCCAACAACTGACGAAGCCATAGCTGGGGTAACCAGGTCAGGTCAGACCTACCTGCGGGACTATGATATGACTCCAAATGATAGTACACCTCTGGTTATCATACCCACGGCTTCAGTGGTGTTTGAATTGGGCCTATCCCAACCACCTATAGAAGACATTCAGAAGTAAAAAGAGGTTTGCTTTGATAAATCTCTAAGAAAAGATGTAACTCAAGTGCTGGAGAAGTCTTATAACTTTGACATATTGACACTGCTTGCCAATATCCCGGCAAATTTATCACTCTTCGAGCTCCTTCATCTCTCCAAAGAGATACGTGACACTCTAAGTGAGGCACTACAGAACGTCGACTCCTACCTCGCCCAAGTCAAGCTGCCATCCGAGGATCCCGCTGCATGTCTCCACTACAACAATATAATGGAGGCAATCTCAAACATCACATTCTTACAACAAGACATGCTACTAAAAAAAATGCATGATAGACCCATATATTATACAAGGTATATCGGCGCCATCAAGATAGACCAGATACACACCACTCCGTGAGGCGAAGTCATATGGGTTCACCCAAACCTTGTCCCAAATTTGATAAAGCAAGTATCGCCTCCATCTGCCAAATATAAAGGAAAGAAGACCAAGTCATGTCACACGGTTTCTCCATCAACTGATGAAGTCGAAGGTGGGGTAACCAGGTCAGGGCAGACCTACCTACGTAACTACGATACGACTCCAGATGATAGTACACCTCCGGTTATCATACCTACGTCTTCATTGGCATTTGAATCGGGACCATCCCAACCTCTTGTAGATGACATGCAGAAGTAGAAAGAGGTTCGCTTTGACAAACCTCGGGGAAAAGATGTAACTCAAGTGCGGGAGAAGTCTTATAGCTTTGACATATTGACCCAGCTTGCTAGTACCCCGGCAAAGTTATCACTCTTCGAGCTCCTTCATCTCTCCAAAGAGACACGTGACGCTCTGAGTGAGGTACTACAGAACGTCGACTCCTACCTCGCCTAAGTCTAGCCGCCATCCGAGGATCCCGTTGTACGTCCCCACTACAACAATATAATTGAGGCAATCCCGAATATCACATTCTCACAACAAGACATGCTACGAAAAAATAACATGCATGATAGACCCCAGTATTATACAGGGTATATAGGCGCCATCAAGGTGGACCAGATACACATTGATCCAGGGTCATCCCTCAACATCATTCCCCGAATTTTGCTCCAGACCTTGGGAATCCCTATGCATCGGTTAGTAGTGACTAATACGACCATCATTGACTTCAATGCTGGAAGGAGTTATCCTTTGGGAAAGATCCACCTGAAATGTCAAATAGGCGACTTGCGAACTGAGATGACTTATTACGTCATCGATGTAGAGGTATCCTACAAAATTCTTCTAGGGCGCCCATGGATACATGAGTACATGATCGTGCCATCAACTCTTTAGCAGTGCTTGATGTATATTGACGACAACGACATCGTCAAAATGGAGTTTGCAGACGTTGATCATTTCAAAGGTGTCGAAGCCTATTATTCTGACTCGATCTTATACAAACAGATCCACCTGGATGGCGTCGACAACGAAGCAGAGGTTAGTTCGGCTCAAGACGAACCTCTAAAAGTCCATCTAAAAAGATGTCCTACCCATATATCTGCTCTTCTCGTGGTTAAGCTTTATTGAAAGACTCCTAAGCCTTTGGTAGTCAAGATTCGGAGATAGGGACGTCCATTGAAAAAAGATCCTCCCACGGTAAAACCCCTAGAACCTTCGGCAGTCAAACTCCGTAGGAAAGCTCCGTCACCGTCACCGTCACTAATGGCCACCAAAAGAGATAAACTGGAAGAGTACATCATGGCGTCCACTATTACGCCTTCTTACGATGATATAATTCCCTTCGAAAATATATCCAACTTTCTCAATAAAGGGCTATCTTTGAACTAAAAAAATGTATATATTGCATCTCTTCCTCGACATGTAATCCAATTTGCCTCCACTGTACACGGTAAACCTATATTATTCGTACTCGAGAGTTCATAGTACGCAATGGAGAATGGACACTCAAAAAGTCTATGAGTCAAATAGTTCGTGTCCATATTACCTCTGAACCATACTTCTAATATTATCCCCAATAAGGTTGCCACATCCACAATAGCTCTAAGCTAACCTTCCTAGGTGACTATCGACCGTCACATCCATAATAACTCTGATGTCGGTTGTCATCTAAACTTATCTTTCATACTTAAATATAAGTACGCCCGCGATGATAATAGATCCTCGCTTATATCCCCGGTATTGTACTACGTCCACATACCTCGGGTAAGATATCCAAGGTTCACACATAATTGCAAAAGAAAAGTTTTTATTCCTTTGACATAAAGGAAAGAAAGAATTACATCATGGGGCATATTAAAGATACAAGAGAGCTATGACCACTATAAGTCTTCAATATTAGTACATAGCTCAATAATCCGACGCTTCAAAGAATCCACTTTGAGTCAACCACTATCCGCTGCTCGTCCCTCGGCTTCCTATTGCAGCTTGGTCTTATCCTGAAAGACGGTCAATCCCACATGGTTGGCCCCTAAATCGGCCATTTGGGACCCCAAGCTCTCAATATAACAAGTATTATAGTCTGCTAGTTCGTTGAGAGTGAGTTCCTCTTCCACCGCATGACGAGCGTCGGATTCAAGTCTTGCCTCCTCCACCTGAAGTTACCTAATCTGTGCTCGTATGTCCGTTAAATGTTTGGCCAGCATCTCTTGAGTACAGGCACAAGTCTCCTTATTAAAAACAAATTCCAACTCTTTTTGCACTTGCTTTTGTCATTTCACGGTCAAGGATCTCTTTGCAGAATGAAAGTTGATAGGTCTTTAGCAACTGCAGCAATCAGCTTACCCTTTTCCTCAACAACAAAGGATGCAAGGCCGGTTGTGTCAAGCCCCTTCAACTTGGCGAGACAGTTCTCAAGCTCATTCACATGCGCCTCTAATGTATTATATTTGGCCTCATAACCTGAATAGCCCTTGATCAACTGAATATGAGACATCATCGAGGATTTGGCCATGGTAAAGGACTGGTCCCTCTCCATGACACTAGATACCCTCTGCCTCAAAATATGGTAAAAAGTCTCAAGGTTGATTTTGACATAATCGTCTACTTCGGCCAAAGTCAACATAGTCATTAGAGGCGATACTGATGAATTCGACATGGAAGACTGCCCTCTAGCCCTTTTGATGGGCAGGAGAGAAGGTCGTACTGTCCAAGTCTCCTCGGAAATGATAGCTTTCTTCCTTAGCTTGGGAGCCGGAGAGTCTCCCTGGCTCATAGACCGTCGCTTCAAAACTGCATCGGTCGGCTCCATAGATGGGTCCTCACCTTTGGTGTCCAAAGGGTCTCCCCCAGGCCGGTAGGACCGGGCTCTCTGGATGGCATCTCGTGATACAGCCAATTTGGTCTCAGCAATAAAACTCTGCTCTCGGTAGTAGCCCTTGACAAGTTATTTGTCGAACAATAAAAATTCACGGCTGCATACAGAATGTGAGTTATAGGTCTCAACAAGGGTATGGTAAACCGCGCTTTAGTATACCCGACATTGTAATACTGCCAAGCCTTGCTCCATCAAGCAAACTCTCCATGTATCCTAGACTTGAGCTCGAGGTACATAGCAAAAATAGGCTATAGCTGAATTGATGAGCAAATCGATTGGGAGATACGGCTTTAGATATACTTTATCTTTGTTCTGATACACCAAATGGGAAGGTCGGATCGACAATAGCCATTAAAAAGCTTTCCTCGGTATACTAAAAAAAATGGTCCCAACATCCTCAAGATCTTTACCTTCGATAAATCCCACATAATAGGAAGGTACTACAAAGAAGTCATAGCCATTCATGAGACTCAATACCTTCCGGTAAACGGGCATACCTATGTGACGCCACTCCATCATGCGGTAGCGATGAAGGAAGGCATCCCCTAATGGGTTACCTCTTGTATATCGGTGTTCATTACCGCGGGGTGGTGCAGGATCAACCAACCCATAAAATAGTGGTAAGATAACTTAACCGGAGGGAAGTTGCCACTATACCCTCCTCTTGGCATCAGGTTCTCCAAGAATTCTCGTAGCCGCGATGAATATTGCAAACAATTTCAGGAAGGAGAGTGAGTATGCGACCGAAGACGAGCTTCACAGCCGACAGAATAAGGTTCCTACTCACTCTTTCAAGAGATCCCGAGCCACCCAGAATTATGCAGTTGGGAAACCAGATCATCAGGTAGCCTGCGAGCGTCACCTTTGGGGATAATTTAAATATATCATAGGAAAGATAGTTATAAATCTCAGAGTCTGGTTCCCTGGTGCATCCACCTTGGTGACCTTTTCGTGTAAAGATGTCACAAGAGCATGTATAGCCTCCAGTGAGGAGGCCTGGCGAGTGGCGAAGTAGACATTCTTATCTTTTTGATGCTCTATAAAAAGATACCTTTTCTAGATAGTAATGTGAGGAGAGGCCCCCGTACTATCCAAGCGATGACCTTCTTGGTGGTGGCACAATAGTTTTATAGATGACCATCATCTCGGTATCTTTAGCCTCCAAGGCTGTAAGCTCCTCATTGCAAGGGATATATTCCTCGTACGGCTCGGTGCCCCACCGGAATTTGGAGATTTCGTACATCTCATGAAGAGCCAGGTCCATCTCTCCGTCTGGCGTAAAGAACGTTCTAGAGCGGCAATTATATATTTCAATTAGAGCGAGAAACATATAATGGCTCACCTCCACCCTATAATGACTAGCCCTAAGGGCGTAGTATAGCCCCAGGTTTATCAGGTATGACTCATACATTGAGAAAATCCACATAGTCAGATCGCTCCATTCACGATCAATATGAGTCCAGCTAGTCCCTTGATGAAATTCGGCGGATAAGAAATTTTATTCTCCAAAAGGCAGTTCGCAAAAGTGGACGCGGCAAAGGGAAAAAATTCTGGAGCCACCTTACTAGGTAGACTACATGGAAGCAACACCCGCAGGGAGTAAGAGGGTCCACCCCGGGTGTATCCAAAAGTGTCCCTATGATCAGTGCTCGTCTGGATTGTGAAATGACATGTCAATATCCCGCCTTGAGTAGGAGTAAGCTCCCAGTTTATGTTCCTTTTCGAAATAAGACACGTGAATGCCAAAAGTGGCAGTTGACGTTCAATCTTGGGAATGTGCATCTTTACATCATTAGCCTCCAAGTACCATTCCTCCTTGAATTTTAGCTTCGTATCATCTTTATGGTTCACCCTATCCCCAGATAGGAACTGAGGCTTCAAGAAGTACTCTCCAGATTCGTTCGCCATGGGTATCTTCCCTGGGTCCATCAAACGTTAAAGGAAAACGAAGTCCTGCTCCTCGATAAGTCTCAATCTCCTCGGATGTTGGCCTGCCGAGATAAGAGCTTTTGATGGATTAACCACCTCTTCAACAAAATCCAAACCCAACAGGATGACAGCAGGACCAAAGAGTATCTCGCCCAGTTAAGGCACGGTCATTGATATTGCATAAAACAAAGTGAGTGGAAGGTTAGAATCCAGCAAGCATAAGGTATCAAGCATCTCCAAAAATACATGCACGCAGAATAACCAAAAGCATCAGTTGGATACTAAGGCAAACCATTTATGCGCGCATGATCCCTTGGCGCATGACCATGACAGGAAAGGAGCAGCATAGGCGCATGATCCCTTGGCGCATGACCATGACTAGGAAAGCATCGCAGCATAGGTGCATGATCCCTTAGCATATTTCATGAGCACAACACAGCAAAGCAAAAAAAATGGCCGTACCCATGAACACGAAGAAAGTAGGCGCATATTCTTTCGAGCGCATGCTCCATAACGGGCATCCTAATGATGGCCACGCCCATTTGCGAAAGTTTGGTAGGCTTCTAGCATATCTACAAGACGAAGCTTTGCAGCGACATCCATACGCTTCAGCCCTGAATCTATCTGCGCATGCTTCAGACAGGGGGGCCATCAATGAAGCAGATCATGTAAAAGTGTGTTTTTAAATCCGAAGTAAAGGCATGAATAGGTACATCAAGTAATCTTTGCCGTTATTACCTTTGACCACCCTCCTCACGTTGGGATGCATCGATTCAGCAAGAATCGGCTCGGTCGTGGTCTCGGCCGACTGAACCTTCTCCTTTCCCTTGCCTTTAGGGGCAATGGAGGTCGTGGTCTCCGTCGACTGAGCCTTCCCCTTTCCCTTGCCTTTGGGGGCCATCGAAGTCAAATAATGTTAATAAGCAGTGAAAGGTTGAAGGAGAATAAGAAGGAAGAGCAAAAGCGGTAGAGAAAGATTATACTTTCCTAATATAAGCCCTATATATAAAAGGAGAATGAAAACTCACGCCAAAAATCGGACGGCCGACGGTTCAATTTTTTAGTAACAACTGCTAAACAGGCGACGGTTGGGAGGAAACACCACACGTCTAGGCGACATCATTCACTCAACGGCCTGTCAGCCATGCTACGGGATTTTATGGGCCAAACGAAACTATGCGTCCTCACCAATGCGCCAAATATCAGCTGCGCCAGAAACGTTGATGCACCAATAAAGCCATGCGATGGATCTACTATGCATCTTTATCATCCATGCTTCAGTTCAAAGTATTCCAAAGTTAAAATTAAGTTAAGTTCGAAAACTTTGAAGATGTCTTGTAGATTAATGGAAAAATTCACACTATGCGTCAAATACGATCACAAGGCATGCATACCATGCTCCAAATGCAAGCCATGCAGTCATGCGCCATTTGCAACCATACTCCAAATATGCAGCCATGAGCCGGCCTGTGCCAAAATATAATCATGAGCTGACTACTTCAAGAAACATGCAGTGTCCATGACATCACAATGAAGGTCCCATGCAGAAAACACTGATCTCATGCGCCAGCCTTCCATGCGCCAGAGCTCCCATGTGGCTGCGTTCCCATGCAGCAGCACGTCTATATGTTGAAGTTATTATGTGGAAGTATTCTCTTAAGGGCCCCACACAATCAAATCTTGCAATTATTAACATCCAAGATCTTCAAATAACCAGGACATGACACGTGTTGCGCAGATTATGGGCATTAGCAACCCTAGATCTTGATTTGCCACGTGTCAGCCAAATCATCACATGCGCCTATGAGTTCCGCATACGCAAATATGGTCCTCTGAAGGCTATAAATAGTTGGTGTCTCCCACATAAAATGAGAGAGAGAGAGAGAGAGACCACCACCACCACAACAAAAAGAAGAGAAGAAGGAAGAAGGGACATCAATTGAGTCGCATAATCACGTTCCTGAAGTCTTGCCATCCTCTTTGATGTCGGACCGTCAACGGAGTAAAGTGATCGATTATAGATCCGATCTCCAACGTCACACTTACCCAAATTAATTTGTACTCAGAGTTCTACGATTTAGAGCCTACTTTGTACCTTTTGTTCTACTCCAATCAATACAAAAGTTCGCACAACTTTTGTTTTCCGTATTTTTTGCGTTATCGACAGCAATATGTCCTAATCCAATAATTAAGTAGGTAATGACTAAGACAAAACAAAGATAATATCTATTTGCGACGTCTCTTTCTCCAAGCTCTTGTCAAACACGCAACTGGACCAGCTCCAAACCACTACCATGACTTACACTCAAAGTTACGTCATTATATAAACAACACAATAGTTGAACAAGGTAAGAAAAATCTACCAGCTAAGCGAAGCAAAACTAAAGAAGCACAAAAATGGAGATTGAAGCTCCAATGGGTAGTAGCTATGGAGGCGAAGCCGTGTACTGCGGCATCATCCTCTGGCTCTCCCTCATGTCCCTCCTAATATTCAACTTTAAAGGCCGTGACGAGTCCCGTGATGCATCGCAGAGGCGGAGGAAGAGCACGAGAGGGAGCCCGGTGTTTATTGGTGCCGAAAGGTTCTGCGACGGGACCGGAAGTAGCTGTGATGGTGGCTATGGGGTTTGCTGTACGTGTACGTAAAGATTATGTATAGCTAGCTAGGTATGTGGATGTATGGTTTGTATGTGCTTGTTATTTTTCTAGCTATCAATGATTTTCTTTTTCGTTTTTTTTTTCTTGCTTGTATAAGTGAGACGTAAGAGGGGATCAGTAAAAACTGTAGTTTGTTCAAAAGAGATCGATATGATCTCCCTGTCTCTTTAATCCTAAATTGAGAAAAGAAAATTTTCATATGAATTATCATGAGTGAGCTTGCTGTTGTGTATATTTATTTTGTTTTCTTTTGATCTACCCAGTGTTTTTTTTTTCCTAGCTAATTTGTAAATTGATACCGGGAAACTAAAACTATGTTGTATGGACACGAATATGACACGTTGCGGTAACTTGGACACCTCATGTATTTTGTTGTGTACTAATATAGTTTTTTGTGTCCAAATTATGTCTTTAGAGTTTTGAAGTGTATTTGCTTCCTCAAGAACTTTGAGGTGTTTGCAATTAGATATCCTTTATTAACCTTCGATTGATGTCATGTTTACAGTAGCATGAGAAATTCAACATAGTTTTGCTCCTAATCTTTTAATATTTCTATTCCGTTCTCCTGTCATCCTACAAAACAAACAAAAAATAAAGGTAGAAAAATGTTAATGGAAATATTAACCTGTAAACATGTGAAAATTGAAGGCACCTAAACGCATATTAGTCAAAGGAAAAAAGGATATTTCATATGCTTAAGTGTGAAAGCCGGTGAAACTTTTTCAGCTACTTGCTCTGTTCTGATCCATACAAGTCTTGGCTGATGGAAGTAAATTAAAAGGACTAGTACTGTTCTCTCTTTTGGGTGGCTGATCCTTTAAATTCGATAATAAAATTTTAAATTTAAATTCAACAGGAGAAGTTATGTCATCAAAGTTATAAATAGACTATGGACCTGATCGATGAACAATTGGTCCTCTTGAAGAAATTATTATTTTTCTAGTAATTTATTAATTGTCGATTAATGTGTGTGCATGGCTAGAGAATTTTCAAATTGATGTTATCCTAATTTTTGTCAAACATCTTTCTGAGAATCAACATTCCATAATCGAAAATCTAGGCTAAAAAAATTGGTGCTTCTCATCGGAAACATGGTGGAAAGCACGCTGAGACCATAACTAGAGTTTATTATGTTTGATATTTGACTTTGTCCAAATGCTTAAAAGGAAAATTTATTATTAGTTTCATATTAGACTTGGTTCATACTTTAAAAACTTTATTATTAAGTACATGTCTAATTTCATATTGGACTTGGCTCCTACTAATTAAAAGAAGAGAAAATTTGAGTTGAATCCCACTTTTATTACCATAATTCAAGGTACATCCCATCCGATTACCATAATGTACGAAACCTCCCATTTTTGACGAAATATGTCTATGACCGACAGTAAACTCCTTAGACAAAAATTTTAGGACCAAAATATCCTCTTTGCCATCACCATCTTCCCCGTCCGCGTGTGCCCTCTTTCGCCGGTGCAACCCCCCCCCCCCCCCCCCCCCCCCCCCCCACTCCTCTCCCATTCTAAGGTGAGATGGAATGGATTGAGGGGAAAGTTTGGGGATCTTAAATGAAATATTATTAAAAGAAAATTCTATTATCATGTCTAGGAAATTTTTTTTTATCAAGTCCATGTTTAATTCCATATATCTTACTAATTCCCCACTTTCTCTCTTGTGAGACTAAAGTTTACATACAATTTTTTTATAACATCGCCAAATTTGTGAACCATCTTGACCGCTCTACTGAATGTGAGATACAACAGAACATTCTCCATCTTAATTCGTATCTGGATGAAGGACAAAGAAACCATATAGGAGATCCAACATATTGTCATCTCAGTAATTCAAAAATAAAGTTAAGTCCACATGTTTACCAAATTGTACCATTATCGGGTATGAATCATATGTTTTTGCTCCACTTTGGATCCGACAGTTAGACCCCACTTTTAATTGAAGCTAATATGTATAGTCCCTACAACCTTTGGTCTCGTACTGGACCACCTAATGGACATGTTTAACTTAGTAGAAAACCCATTTTAATCCCTCCAACCATTGGTCCAGCTCGGATTATTTTACAGAGACGCTCAACCTAGGAGCCTTAGTAGAAAACTAATTTTAATCCCTCCAACCTTTGTTCCAGCTCGGATTATTTTACGGAGATGCTCAACCTAGGAGCCAACTTGGGATAAGCTAGTTGATTCTGATTATCATGCACATGTCAAGCAAAAAATGTCTCGAAGCAGTTTAAGTAGTATACATAACAACATCTCAGGCTAAGCGACCTATGATTACAATAGTACTATTGCATCATCGATTGTCGTATGTAAAGCTCTAGGATAGAGATAAAGAATAATTCAAATATCTTGTAACGAATACATCTTATCCATAATTTAACTAGATTTTTAAATATAAGTAAAGGAATTACAGAAGTATTCTAATAACTACCATTCGTACATAATACTAACAAAATTAGAAGTCGAGTTACAAAAGAAATTTATATACACTAGTATACAACTAGATTCTATATAAATAGATAGAACAAACATAAATATTCTACTTCTAGTATTCAGTCTCATTTTCTTTGTATAAAGATAAGTCAGGTCCAACATTAGCATCAATACATGAGAAGAAAAGAAACCAAGGTCTATCAGGGCAAACAAACAAGTGCTCAAAGCAAAAGGAGAGTTAAAAAAAGGAAACTGGACATGTATAATGTGAATATATATATATATATATATATATATATATATATATATATATATATATATATATATATATATATATATTTTGGAAAGCAACTTTCGGTTACAAATTCTGAATCCTTCACAACAATTTTGTATACTAGTGTTCTCGAGTCATGAAAATTAAAAATTTCATTCTAGTCCAAAATATGGGTTTCAACTTGTTTCTCGATATAATGTTGTAATGTTGTGGACAACATGACAGGTAAAATCTCTAGATATGTTACTAGTCAAGTCTCTGAACATGATAATCATTTAGGAAAATTTTCTTAGATAAATTAATAATTTATGTAAAGTATCTTTGACAATATAATAGCTTCACTACTACCAAAGGGAACCTCTAACACTTCATGATATATAGGCATATCTCCGAAAAGAGCCTCTATGACAGCATGATATCCTGACATACCTCGAAAGAGAGCCTCTATGATAGCATGATATTATCAATATAAACTTATTGATAGCATTGTACTGATCAAGTGAATTTTTAGGATTATATTTGAATACAAAAAAAATATTAGTAGCATGTCAAGTTACCAAGAGTCTCTTATAAGTTTTGGGACTTTCAGAGTTGTGACTTGACATGTATAATCTAAATTATCATGGGAATGGACTATGTAAAAATAGATTTTGTGCTTTGACTTTGGAGGTGAATAACTTTATTTCTGGATGTTATTTTGTAAACCTTCCAATTGGACATCTTTCATGTATGAGTTAACTATACACATGCAAAATTTTAGGTAAATTAGGATTTTGGTTTAGCCTACACGATTACTCTATAGAGGTGTATCAATTATGGACAAAAACAAGATTCAAAACTAGGCTGCAGTGTTTAATAGGGCATAAACCATAGCTCTGAAATACATATAAAATGATATAATATATTTTTAAATAAATTATTGAATTATCTACGTGTATAAATCAAGATTACTTAAATTACATTCCTTAATACACACAAAAAACTCAAAATGAAATGGCACAACAGAAATATATTAAGGAAAACTGTGCACTGACGTATTTTGGATCTAGTCTCAATTCGAGGTGTGTGGAATGAAGGACAATCTTGGCGTCATAAAGTGTCGATGAGATTTGCGACAAAGATGATAAAGGTTTGATAGATAAATCAGGCTCAAACTAAGCAAAAATAGCAGCATTATTACACCGATGGTCTACTAATATCGACATACTAGCGATATACCAAAAATTGGGCAAATCATTCAAGAACCTTTTTTTATGTGTCTGACAGTACATCGACTGTATACCACAAGTATATCGGTGGTATATCATCTATTAGCGAATTATTCAAACATGGACCCAATTCAGTATTTAATATGAACGTGTGATTAAATTTGGACGCACATAATTAGTGATGGGCCATTCTTAGGGTATTTCTAAACCATAATTAGATTTCTTAACTTATGTATAGAGGTTGAGAGAGGTTTTCGACAAAAAGCTTATACAGAAGATTCAAGGGAGCAAGTCCACAAAAATCTAAGATAAATTTCATACGGATCCGTCGTGAGATGTCGCTAAAAAGTAATAGTGGCATCTTGTCGATGAATATAGGGCATATTATGGGTATCTATAGATGGCCTATCGCTAATATTCTTCTATCACCGAGTAGTGGAACCTTTGACGACTCTTCAACTATGTGGAGACACATGACTTAGCTACGGGTCATTGTCAAACTAGATACGGACTAGCTTGGCATCGTCTCACCGACACACTAGCGGCCAACTCTCCACTAGATAAGAAGACTAGTTAGCGACGGATAAGCGTAATATCCTATGTCTAGTTGGGGACATACCATCGAAGTATATTAGTTTTTGATACTGAAATTAGTTTTTGATACTTACTTGGATAATGACTTAGCGACTGCTAGATATGTCGCATAAGCATAGCAAGTGCATCGTAGTACGTCACTCAACTGTCACTCACATGAGAACTCTCAGGTTAGCAACATGCCTCATAAACGTCGTTGTCCATCACAAAGACGCTACTTATCCATCATTATGCTCTACAAAACTAGAAAAAATATTTTAAATTATAGCACTTACAACATATACGCACTACATAACTTGTCAATCACAACAATCATAGTATATCAACCATCCAGTGCAACCATTGTATAATTCCTGTCAAATAGACCTTCAGTAGCACAAAATGCACGCTATAAACCCATAATACAAAATAAAATAAAATTGAGTCAACGAATCTCACATAAAACCAATCCAAAAAAACTCTAGTCAGTAAGTAGATACAGTTAACTCCAGGCAAAGAAGCCAAACTATAATTAAGTACATCCAATAAGTCAACAAGTACATCCATAATAAATCACAATAATAAATACAATCCTCAAAAAAATAAACATCACTCGTATGATAGTAGTCTCTGGACCAGTAGGCATCTCAAGACGTATAAAGAAATTGAGATCACTACGTCAGGTGGTAGTGAACTCAACGCCTCCAGCAAAAATAAACTCAAGAGACTCATCAAAGTACCAGAATATGTGACAAGGGAATCGAAAGGAGCAGAGGTAGTTATGGAAGAAGGAAAGGGACAGGCAACATTTGACATCGTGGCAATAAGAGTCTTTGGGAAAGCATCGCTAGCGGGTGCATTCGTCAAGACCCCAATGGTGGTCTGTATGGTGTTAATAGACTCATGTATTACAACCACATTATCCCGTAAGGTGCTTATTATCGTTACAAGCTACGATAACTGTGTAATGACGTTCGAAGCAGAAAAAATAAGAAGGTGCAGGCGGTAGAGGTCTCGAGACGACAAATATATGCATTTCAAGTAGTCGGTGTCGTAGATGCGCATTCCCTACCCTCTTCCACGAGAAACCTTTATAAAAATGTCGTTGGTCAGACTGGGCATGGGAGCGGTCATATTCGTGGTTGAAGACTCGGTAAAACTTTCGACCACCCCATCCTAAGTGGCCAGAGTAGTTATCTTAGTCTGTAGAGACTGAAACACAAAATGTACAACAACATGTGCTTAATATCCTAATATGTTAAAACTAATCTACATTGCTTCAAATATTCTAAGTTATATTACAAATTATAATATTTAATATTATTCTAGGTTCTGATATAAATTCTAATCTTACAGTAGTTTTGCTAGCTTTTCTATCCACATCGGTCCCATCCTTTTTTTTATCTTGTGTGTATACTCAAAAATATCTGTGAAGCCAACACTAAAGGGATCTCCCCCCTCCTTCATAAGCTTCTTCGCCTGTGTATAAAACAGTAACGAAACATTTAGCTTGATAATTAATATTATTAAACTATATAATAAAAGTATTAAAATACTTTGAGTTATCTTACTAGGTGTCTATTGCGTATAACAATGGGATCGATCCACTAGTATGTAGACCCGTACAAAAAATACAAGAAAATGTAGCATTTATGATACGTAATTTATGGCATGCAGTTGTTGTGCATTACAAATGACACTCTTTTACATAGTGTAAATTTGTGCACCGTAAAAGAGTTATTTTTAATCTTTTTTACGGCGTATTTGACAAGCACGTCGTAATTATAAACTTACTTACATCATGCATCATTACATGTTGTAATTTAAGACTCAAATACGACATGCATTTTTGCGCGTTGTAATTGAAAACTCATTTATGAAATGCATTATTGCGCATTGTAATTGAAGACTCATTTACGATATAAATTTTTACTCGTTGTGAAAGAAGACTCATGTACGGCGTGCTTCAGCAAGTTAGAAAGATTTTTCTTTTAGTTTCCCTCCTTGTAAATTTTCTTCACTTAAAGTTTTTAGATTCCTGCACAAATTTTTATTTCTTTCTTCTATACTTCACCAATCAGAATTCGGCCGATCATGGCGCAGCTGCCAGCAGAGGAAGACAAAAGTGAAGCTGTAGGACCTCCTGGTCGTACTGGGCACTTGCTACATGTTGCATATCATCTATGAGGTAAGAGAGGAGGAGATGGACGCGAAACTCGACTATGTGCTACTTTGCGCATAATCTACGTGTTGTATTGCACATTTACATTCTATGTTATAAAAGTTGAGAATTTATTTTTTCCACTATAGTAGTTTCATCAAAATTCAACAGGAGAAGTTATGTCATCAAAGTTATAAATAGACGTTGGACCTGATGAATAATTGGTCCTCTTGAAGAAATTATTATTTTTCTAGTAATTTATTACGTGTTAATTAATGTGTGTGCATGGCTAGAGAATTTTCAATTTGATGTTATCCTAATTTTTATCAAACATCCTTTTGAGAATCAACATTCCATATTCAAAAATCTAGGCTAAAATAAGTTGGTGCTTCTCATCGAAAACATGGTGTAAAGCACGGTAAGACCATAACTGGAGTTTATTATGTTTAATATTTGACTTTGTCCAAATGCTTAAAAGGGAAATTTATTATTAGTTTGATATTAGACTTAGTCCATACTTAAAAGAAATTCATTATTGAGTACAAGTCTAATTTCATATCGGACTGGCTCATATTAATTAAAAGAAAATTCTATTATCATGTCTAGGAAATTTTTTTTATTAAGTCCATGTTTATATCTTACCTAATTTCCCACTTTTTCTCTTGTGAGACTACAGTTAACATATAATTATTTTTATATCATTATCAAATTTGTGAACCATCTTGACGGCTCTATTGAATATGAGATAGAACCGAATATTCTCCACCGTAATTTGTATCCGGATGAAGAACAAAGAAACCATATAGAAGATCCAACATATTATCATCTCAGTAATTCAAAAATATAGTTAAGTCCGCATGTTTACCAAATTATACCACTATCGGGTATGAATCATACATTTTTTCTCCAATTTAGATACGATAATTAGACCCCACTTTTAATTGAAGCTAATCTGTATAGTCCCTCCAACCTTAGGCCTCGTACTGGACTACCTAATTGACATGTTTAACCTTAATAGAAAACCCATTTTAATTCATCCTACCTTTGGTCTAGCTCGAATCATTTTATAGAGAGGCCCAACCTAAGCCAACTTGGGAGAGCCAGTTGATTCTGATTATCATGCACATGTCAAGCAAAAAATGTCTTGAAGCAATTTGAGCAGCATTTTATTTGGAGCCAAATACATAACATCTCAGGCTAAGCGACCTACGAATACACCAGTAGTATTGTATCATCGATTGTGGCATGTAAAACTCTAGGATACTACAAAAAATTGTAGCATTTACAGTGCGCAATATACGTCGCACGGTTTATGAGCGTTGTAAATGACTCTTTTACAACGTGCAAATCTGTGCGTCGTAAAGAATTATCTTTTGTCTTTTTTACGGCATGTTTGACATGCACACCATAATTGTAAACATATTTATGGCCTATTATTTTTACACGCTATAATTGAAGAATCATGTACGCGATGTATTTTTGCACATTCTAATTAAAGACTCATTTATGTCATGCATTTTTGCATGTTATGGTTGAAAATTCATTTACGGCCTGTATTTTTGTGCATTGTAGTTTAAGACTCAATTACAGCATGAAAGTTTGTGCGTTGTGAAAGAAGACTCACTTACGGCATATTCAGCACATTTGAAAGATAATTTTTCTTATATATTATTTTCGAGTCAAAGCTCACTAAAAAAAAATTATTTTTTCACCCCCAAACCCTTCTCCAAACAGAGCCCCCAAAATTTTCCTCCTTTAAATCCTTCCCCAAGTCCATGCCACCTCTGTCTTGCGCCTCTCTCGGATGGAGACCACGATCCCTCCTCTTCGAGGTCCTATAACCGCACCACTCTAGGCCGTCTACCTTCGGCAGCCCCCAACGCCCCTCACGAGACCCTCTCTGCGCCATCTTCTCTCCGTGGTCGTAGACAGCCGTCGGGCCGAGCTCCCCTAGATGGCAAACCCAACATGGCCATCGCTCCTCTCTGGGTCACCACCGCTTTGCCTTTATGACATTCCTTCCTCCATTCGACACGATGGAGGTATACCTAACCCTAACTATTTTAAATTTTCTCGAACACATTTTCAAGATGGTTCTCATTTGTGGTTCTAATTTTTTTTTTACTACAACATGTTTGAAAAATTGCTTACTAGATAAATTTTTGCATAATACGTACACGGGGAAACAAAAACACGACAACATTATGATGTGTCCTTGCCTAAACAAGCTAGTGGTTACTGATTCATACAATGGACAGTTACTCTCTCGTCCTTGTCAGGAACCATTCACTGTCTCTACCCATCATAGACTACCCAGTATAAATGTTTAAAAAATGTTAAGTTTTTATTAATGAATAGTAAAAGTATATATAATACAAAAATAGCTTAAAGAGATAAGGTAGAATAACAAAGAGAGATATATCCTAACTAAAGATATTATCAGCTAGAATATTGTTACAACAAACTAAGAGATAATAACAAGACTAAATCTTGGTTTTATCTTCAACAAACTTTATATTCAACATGTTTTATCTTCAATATGCCCCCTTAAGATGGACGTCCGATCGGATAGGCCAATCTTGGAAATCAAAATTTCAAACCATGAGCCAACGGCTTTGTAAAAAAATTCGCAAGTTGGTCGCCCGTTGGGACATGAGTGACAAGAAGAGTACCATTGTGAACTTGTTAACTAATGAAGTAATCGACAAGTGCTAGATACTTCATTCCAGAATCAAAAATTGGATTAGCACTAAGATTCATGGCACCTAAGTTGTCACAATAAATGACTGGAGTACAAGTGAGTTGAATACCAAGTTTGCCAAGGAGATTTTGAACCCAGATGATTCGGCAGTGGTAGAGGCCACAACCTTGTACTCGGCTTCTATAGATGACTATGCTAGAGAATTATGCTTCTTGGAGCTCCAAGTAATCGGGGTGCGACCAAGAAAGACTATTTGACCCATTATAAAAGTGTAGTCATCCTTGTTTCCAGCCCAATCCGTATCTGAGAAAGCTTAAAGATAAAGTTGTGAGTGGCTAAAGATTATGAAGCCTTTGTCGAGAGTGCCATATATATAGTGAAGGAGATGTTTGAGGGCATCCTAATGAGCGCTTCTTGGCTTGTACATGAACTGAGATAGCTTATTTACCATAAATGCAACATCGGGCTGAGTGAGCATGAGGTATCGGAGACCCCCAAATGTTTCTATATAATCTGTAGGAGTGTCAAGTAGTTCACCAGAAATGAGAGTTAAATCATTGTTAACCACTATAGGAGTCGGAACCAACTTAGCAATATGCATATTCATCCGCTCAAGTAGATCAACAATATACTTCTTTTGATTGAGAAAAAACCGTGAGTGGTAGGCGTGACTTCTACTCCCAAGAAATAAGAGAGTGTACCAAGGTCTTTCAAGGAGAACCTGCTAGCCAAACTTTTTGTGAAAGCATTTAGGTTAGTAGCATAGGCCAATTACTATAATGTCATACACATACACAATAAGATAAATAGGTGAAGTAGAATAATGCATGATAAATAATGAAGCATCAGCAACCAATCTATTGGAACCTAAACTAAGAAAAAAGTTGGTAGCTCTATATACCCAGCTTGAGGTGTATGTTTGAGCCCGTAAATTGCCTTACATAATTTATAGGCATGAGTAGAGGTTGTATCCACAAAACCAGGGGGCTGTGACAAATATACCTCCTCATGAAGTTTGCCATGAAAAAAATGCATTATTATTGCCAAAATGTCAGAGATGCTAATTGTTTGTAACTGCAAGGCTAAGAAGTGTACGGATGGTAGCCAATTTTACAACTGGACTGAAGGTTTTTCGTATAATCATTACCGGGACATTGTTGGAATCCTTTTGTAATAAGACAAGCACGATAACATTCTATACTCCTATTAGGTTTGTATTTGATACAGAATACCCATTAGCATTTGACAAGGTTACCACTATTTTCGGGAGACACCATGTCCCAAGTACCAAGATTATTTAATGTCGTGAACTCATCAATCATTACTTGCCGCCAAAGAGGATTTTTAAGTGCTTGGGCTACGGTAGTTGGTTCAATTGGTTTAGGTTGTAGAGTGGCATGATGGTTGGACGTGGGGTTGGGCTTGTAGATATTATTTTTGGAGTGGATAACGATGCCGGGAGGTGGAGGAGGGGGTGGAGAGGGTGGTACAATGGTGGAATGAAATGGACTACTGGACTAGGGTGTAATGGCCAACTGGGCAGTGAGTTGTTATTCCGTAGAAGATGTGGATAGGCAAGGTTAGGCCACAGGGGAGTCTGAGGATGACTACTGATCTGGCTGCGAGTAGTTGGACTGGACAACGATTGGGGTTAGCTAGGCTGAGGGAGTATTTAGTGCTGTGGCAGTGGCCAGACCATTATCATTGTCCGAGAAATTTTGGATGGGTACAGGCTAAATTATGGACAATGAAAATGGGCACAAATGGCCCGGATTGGATATGGGAGTAGCATGAGTGCGGGTACTAAGATGAGCATAAGAAAATTTGGTTTCTATAAACCGAACGTGCCTAGACGTGTAGACTTTGTGGGTGGTAGGATCTAGAGAATAATAAGCACTTTGAGTCTTAAAATACCCAATAAAGATACAAGGAATAGACTTGGGATCTAATTTGTGTATGACAGAAGATCGTAACCAAGGATAACACAAATAACTGAAGCTCCTTAACTTGAGGTAGTTAGGAGGAGTACCAAAGAGTCGATGATAGAATATGAGTATGAGAGAGTGGGCGTGGGAAGCCTATTGATAAGATAGGCGGCTGTGGTGAAGGCATGATACCAAAACTCGAGAGGAAGTTGAGCATGTGTAAGGAGAGATAAGCCTATTTTAACGATGTGGTGATGCCTTCTTTCGGCATATCTTTTATGTTCAGGAGTATGAAGTGGAGAAGTAAGATGGAAAACACCATCAATGGTTCAAAAAGTTGCCAAGGCTTGACATTCCCCCGATTGTCGGAATATATGACTTTGATATTTTTCTCAAAATATTTTTTTGCTAAATCTTTGAACCTAATAAACACTGCTTTTATATTGTATTTGTTTTTAAGTAGATAAACTAAATATACTTTGTGAAGTGGTCAACAAAATAACATAATATTTGTAACCATCAATAGAGTATAATGGAGAAGTCCATAAATCAGTATAAATAAGATCAAGGGGAGCATTGGATATCAAAGTTGATTGACTAAATGGGAGTTTATGGCTTTTTTACATTGGCATGAATTACAATTAAAAAAAATCATTAGAAACATCAAGCCTAAAATTTGAAACTATGCTTTTGAAGATGGATAAAGAGGGATGGCCAAGACGATCGATGATGCCAATCTATAGTCGATGTTGTTATACGAGAGAAAGCCATAATAGGTAGGAGATGGCCACTCATATATGTCATGCCTAGTTGGACCATGGATGAGTTATGCTCCCATGAGACGATCCTTCACAACAAAAGAATTAGAAATAAATTCAAGGATGAGATTATTTTCTGCGCACAAAGTTGTGTGGAAATAATATTACGTGTCATAGTGGATGCAAATAAAACATTAGACAAGGACAAAGATTTAGAAGAGAAAGTAGGAAATAAAAGTGAACCAGTATAAGTGATAGGGACACCCGTACCATCTTTAATGACGATCTCTTCAGTGCCATCGTAAGCGTGATGGAGGGATAGGTTTCCTAGGTTATAAGTAACATGGTGTGATGAAACAGTATCCAAGAGCCAAGGGGAAGGGTGGAAGGAGGCAGATGCGGTGGCTACATGAGCTTAGGGTTGCGATTGGTTGTAGGCGGGGCGAGGTGGTAGGTGGATGGTCGGGTATTTTTCCTGGAAGATGGGGCATAAATGGAGTGAATGACCAGTCGTGTAGCACCATTGTCATTTGTCTTGGTAGCCATGAGATCCAGTTTGGTTGGGACATTTGGAGTTGGAGTGGGTGGTCCTATGGTTGGCGTTAGGGCAAAAGTGGTTGGTAGGGGCGGGCTGGTTGTAGTAGTTGGGGCGGGTGGTGGTGGCGTATACAAAAGCAGTTAAGGAAGGGAGAATGGGTTATGACTTGGCCACAAGTTCATGGTTGAGAAGATTCTCATGAAGTTCATCGAATTATATGGGAGTATCACTAGCATAAACAACGTCAACGACTCCTTGGAATATAGAATCGAGGGATTCAAAAACCGTCTCTGTGTTGTCCTCGGGATCTATGGGGTTACCAAGGAGAGATAATTGGTCAGTAGAAACTTTATTTAAGTGCATATATTCGATAATGGATTGGGGACCTTCTGTGAGAACCTTAAAGGTGGCTTTCAACTGCTTGATATGGGCACAGGTGGGGCTAGCAAATTTGTGAGAAAAGGTATCCCAGATCTCTTGATTGGTGCGAGATCGAGAGACGAATGGAACAAGAGTAGGTTCCAAGGTACCAATAATGGAGCCAAATAGGATTTTGTCATAGTGAACTTTAAGCACACTAATTTTTAGAATTTAATAATTTTTGGTATTCTAAAATTTTTGTGATTAAGGAAAAAAAAATTATTTATTTTTAGCTAATTATAATATATAATATTCATAAATTTATAATTATGTGTATTTAATTAATTATTAATATTGTAAAAAAAATAATATTTTTGGGTGTACAACTATTATTAGTGTATTGTATAATTTTTTGGAATTTATTGAGGTCTAAAACTATTTTTAGTGGCCATATATATATATATATATATATATATATATATATATATATATATATATATATATATATATATATATATATATATAAACCTAAATTCTAAACCCTAACCCAAACCTATAACCCGAAACCCACTAACCCAAACCTAAATCCTAAAACCTACCCGTACACAACAATCTAACTCCCCCTCCCCCCCCCCCCCCCGCGTGTACAGGAACCCCCACCCTCTCTCTCATATATGTATATATATGTGTAAACCAAAATCCTAACCCTAATCCCATACCACATCTACCATCACCCACGCCTTCACCTCGGCGACCGCCCGTACCACCATGCGGAGCAACGCCACCGTCACCCCCCCCCCCCCCCCCCGCGCACAGTCGTGCGGCCCCTCCTTCGTGTGCAGCCTATGCCCTCCTATTTCGTCCAATTTGTTTCCCGTCTTAGCTAGTATGTTCACAACCTAACACTATAGGATTTCCTTCAAGTGGAACGAATTTAGGCACCCGGTTTGATAAAAAAATCGACCGGAAGTTAGCCGAAAAACTGACCAAGAACAGTCCAAAATTTTGAACCAAATCCCCTGTTCATGTCCAATTTTCTACCAACTCGTTAATTATTTTTAAAATATAATTGAAGAGACTTCTTTACAAGATAACCAAGATTTTTACTGTTCTTTTATTTTTTATTAATTTACTTTAATGGTAAAATTATTTTTGTTCCAAAACGACCAAAAACTTGTATTTAAAATATCCAAAATCTCGCGATACGGGATGCATTCTGCCAAACGAGATAACTTTGTCGTGTGCAAGTTGCACCGAAAGGTGTGTATCATCAATACGAACGTGTGGGCTTTTGTGAAACTTGATTTGGATGTGCATGCACACCGAAATTAACGCATATCTGCCAAAAAATACCGTATCGGTCTGTTCTGACACTCGTTCTTATTTTATGTGTTCTTGTCGTTTTGAAATAAAACTTGCGCCATCGGATTCACAGCATTACGCTAGTCCTGTGACCCAAGTTTGATTCAATTCTGAGGACATTAATGAAACATTATTTTGTGGGCCATACGGTTCCACATGACGGGCAATTTTGTGATCGGCTCATCGGAATCCAATTATAGATATTTTATTGGGTTCGAATCTTCGTTCTGGACTCGTAGACACTAAGTTGGATGAATTTAGAGAACTTTATCTTTAACACATTTTACGGTACAAAGTGGACCACATGTGGATCCCGCTTTGATCCAAAACTGTCAATTTTGCCCCTATGTCCAAATTGGACTTATGGGTAGTCAATCCTAGCTATTTCAAGTATTCTGAGAACTATGGTGATATTTGTTTCAGCATCCGGAGGTATACGTGTAGTTTTTACTTTCCCAGGAGTAGTTGACAAAGTTCAGAATCCAGGCAAGTGTACATCGCCATGATGTATCACAGTTTCTTTGCTTTATTATCTTATTTAGCTATTATAGTTATTTGATGTGTGTAATGTGTGTGTTTATCCTAGGACCATGAGACGTTTCTTAACATCTGGATAAGATTCGGATGTCGATGACGTACGCGGAGTCGAGTAAAGTCACTTAGAGAGTTGATTCCATAATCCTATTTTTACTTACTTGCTTTACCAAGTACGCCATACCCTAGGACACTTGACACTATTTTATGTGACATAATCTTTCTTGAGTTATTCATGATAATTCTATATAGACTTACAGGATTCGTGATATAAGACTTGCATTTTATACATAGATATCATTATGACTCGTTATACTTGTTAGAGGTCATTCTTTTGCGTGTTTTGGACATGAGACATTGTGGATATGAGACGTATGATTATATTGGATGGGGAGAGACACACAGGCTACAGGCTGATTATATATATACTTTATTATTGCGGTGCTTTAGTCTTTGTTTCAAAGCTTGGTCCATTACCTGATATTACTGCTACCGGCTACCCGATACAGAGCTTGTAGTGGTTTTAGCCTGAGTACTAGTGATGCTCTCATTTAAATTTCACTTAGATTGTTACAGTAGTTTACTCTTGAGTGTGTGGCATTATACTATTTTACTTTTGGCATATTATTTCTTGTACCTTGTTACGTCCCTCTGAGGACCTGATCCCCTGTTAGTTTTTGCAGCGTAGACTGTTATGCAGCCTTTGGAGTTGCTGATGGCGCTACTTAACTTGCAGGCATTGGTACCAGGTACTTATATTATATCTACCAGAGTTATGATTATTTATTCATATTATTTATTCATCTGCTGATGTAGCCTAGTTTTATAGACTCATATTTCTTTCTCGAGTCTATTCGAGTTTGTGTGTTACTTGGCGGCCGACTTTAGCACATATAGCTCATTCTTGTGTATTCTGTTCATTATGGATTAAAGCATAAGTATTTATATTTACTTGATTATTTAGATAGTGACCATTATAATACAGCTTATACATATTCGAGTTGGACCAAAGTCTGGTCGAATGCGTAGCTGGCATGTTACGTAGTCCTAGTCCTACGTATTTTGGGACTGGGCATAACATATTTTTGTGGTGGCCCATGCAGGTCCTAATTAAATCATTTCTATTACATTCCGGTACTGAGCAAGCCTATAATCAAGATTAGTAGTATTAGTATCTCAATCCACAACTGATTTGACAATTCTTTAGCATTTGATTATCGCCTTTGGACTTCATAATTATATTCATTTATTCCCTTCGACACCCTTATTATTGTTTATCATCTCTTCCTATTTCAGAGAGAGGACGTTCGTGCGTGGTGTTTCCTCGAGAAGCAAATCCTTATCATGGCGGAAGAAGACATGTTGGATATAAAGTGTTGAGAAGATTGTTACCCTTAGTACTGTAGATATATAGGTTATTCCTATATGCTAGAGCTAATATAGATTGTTAGCATGGGAATTAAATATAGTATCGAGTTTAAGGATTAGTTGTATTACCCCTCGACTGTATTCCTATCATTCCTATCAAATTCTTATCTTGTGTTGCATATATGGCCTCGTACTTTTTGCAACAACGATCTTTCTAATTATAACAATGAGTAGATCCTTTTCTTTCCCTAGTTGTGCCTTAATTACAAAATTAATCTCTTAGTTGGTACCACTCCTTGTGTTAATATCTATATCACCATAGATATCAGTTCTTTTCTACTCTAATTTCCTTGATCTAGTCACCATGATTTGATTCTCCAAATACCTGCCTAATCGTGCGTTATTCAACCATGTAGACATATCAGAAATTCTTCTTATCGTGGCCTAAATTTTGGTCTCTTCGTCATCAATGTCAACCAATGATCGAAGCCTCTCTACCACCTTGCTTAGTTAGATCTGACTCAGTGATTTCTTCTGCCTAGTAGAAGCTTGACCTATATAAGAGCAGTCATGGATGGATAATAATTTCTCTTATAAGTTGTTGATCAATAGCACCCTGATAGTTTCTAGGTTTCTTTAGAAAATCCTTGATTATGACCAGTAAATCCTGAAATTCTTGTCACCTTATTTAGAAAATAGATAGAAAATAGGCCCTTCCAGAAATCTTGTTAGCAGGACCATGACCTTAGTTTTGGATACCAACTAAATCTTTATAAGTTAGGTAGATCGTAGCCCTGGTTTTAGTGTAGAATTATTTCTAAAAATTCAGGATAATTTTAAATTTATTTTGGTATTAATTAGGTTAATCTTAATTGGATTATATTACCTATTTAATTTTTGTATCCTTGATACCCTTTGTTGTGGCTCGGATATTTGGAGCACAATACTATCCTTTCCTTTTCATCAACTTCCCATTTATGACCTAAACTAGTTACTCTACACCTATGACATGACTATCACTCACAAACTGGCATTCCTATATTTTGTTTTAGTCGCATAACATTTACGACGCAATTGTACACACATGACACATAGGTATCCTTTTCTGTTGTGGTTAATTCTAATACTCAACACTGACTCAATTCTTCCGGCCACCTTGACATTGATGAGCCTAACTGGAACCTACTCACTGATAACACAACTGTTACTTCCAAATATATACACCTATACTCCATATAGACCCCACAATATTTGTGGCATCTCTCCTTCTAGACCCTATATCCAACTCCATTGTAATAGAATTAAATTATACATAAGCAACCCAAATATCCCAACCACTGATATATCCATATCCCATTCATGCCAACCTATGTTCGTGATACTTGTGTTGCACTAAATTGAACTCCTTTTACTATTTACACAATACAAAATACATTGATGAGTTATATCACCTTTTGACGCTTATTGCTGAACCATTCATCGACATCCATGATATGCAATGAACAACTTTTTGGTACCATCTCATCCTAGTTGTATTTAGCTATGATAATTCCTATTGTTTTATAGACTCATGATCTAATTAGAAGCAAGAAGAACTGGTAGAACTTTTTTATAGAATTATTGACTCATTAATGCCATGTTAGTACATAGATTCCTTTGATAGGCTGTGACAACGGCCACAAAATTTTTACCATCTCGAATCCCTCTTTGAAGTTAGACTTTCAAAAAAAAATCCCTAGAAATATGATCATAACTATAGTTCCTACGGCCAACTTCATTCTTATAAGTTGGGTAGAGCCTTGATTAAGCGCACCCTTATACTTAGAATACGACGTCAAACTAGGACACCATTTAGTAATTGTGTCCGCATCTTTAGTGCAACCTTCTTAACTAAAATCTTTTCTACTATGTTTATTTTTAATTTTGAGGATAAAATTTTTATAAGTTTGGTAGATTATAAGCACCATAATTTTTAGAATTTAATATTTTTGGTATTCTAAAATATTTGTGATTAAGAAAAAAATTTCATTTATTTTTAGCTAATTATAATATATAATATTCATGAATTTATAATTATGTGTATTTAATTAATTATTAATATTATATAAAAATTATATTTTTGGGTGTATAACTATTATTAGTGTATTATATAATTTTTTGGAATTTATTGAGGTCTAAAACTATTTTTAGTGGCCATATATATATATATATATTAATTAAAATAATTAAGCCTAAATTCTAATCCCTAACCCTAACCCATAACCCGAAACCCACTAACCCAAACCCAAATCATAAAACCTACCCGTACACAGCAAACTAACTCCTCCCCTCCCCCCGCGTGTATAGGAACCCCCACCCTCTCTCTCATAAATGTATATATATATATATATATATATATATATATATATGTGTGTGTGTGTGTGTGTGTGTGTGTGTGTGTGTGTGCGTAAACCAAAACCCTAACCCTTATCCCACACCACCTCTACCATCACCCACGCCTTAACCCTGGCGACTGCCCGCAGCCCCGCCGCCAGCACCGTCGTACGGAGTAGTGCCGTCGTCCCCCCCCCCGGCGCACAGCGCACAACAGTGCGGCCCCTTCTTCGCATGCAACCTCCGCCCTCCTTACTCGTCTGATTTGCGTCCTATCTTCGCTGGTATGTTCACAACCTAACCCTCTAGGATTTCCTTCAAGTGGAACAAATTTAGGCACCCCGGTTTGATCAAAAAATTGACTAAAAATTGGCCAAAAAATTGACCAAGAACAGTCCAAAGTTTTGATCCAAATCCCCTGATCATGTCCAATTTTCTACCAACTAGTTAATTATTTTAAAATATAATTAAAGGGACTTGTTTATAATCCAAGATTTTTACTATTTTTTTAGTTTTTATTAGTTTACTTTAATGATAAAATTATTCTTGTTCTAAAACGACAAAAAAATTATTTTTTAAACACCCAAAATCTCGCGATACGGGATGCATCCCGCCAAATAAGATTACTTTATTGTCTGCAAGTTCTACCGAAAGGTGTGTATCATCAATACGGATGTGTGAGCTTTTACAGAACTTGATTTGGATGTGCATGGACACCGGAATCAACACGTATCTGCCAAAAAATATCGTCTCGGCCTGTTCTGATACTCATCCTAATTCTGCGTGTACTTGTCATTTTGCAATAAAACTTGCACCATCAGATTCGCAGCGTTACGTTGGTCCTGTGACCAAAGTTTGGTTCGATTCTGAGAAAGTTAACGAAACGTCATTTCGTGGGCCCCACAGTTCCACATGACGGCCAATTTTATGATCGGCTGATCGAAATTTAGTTCTGTATATTTCGTTGGGTTCGTATCTTCGTTCTAGACTCTTAGACACTAAGTTGGACAATTTTGGAGAACTTTGTCTTTGATATATTTTACGGTACAAAGTGGGCCACATGTGGACCCCATTTTGACCCAAAATTGTCAATTTTGCCCCTGTGTCCAAATTGGACTTATGGGTAGTCAATCCTAGATATTTGAAGTATTCTGATAATAATGGTGATGTTTGTTTTAGCATCTAGAGGTGTACGTACAGATTTTACTTTTCCAGGAGTAGTTGACGGAGTTCAGAATCCAGGCAAGTGTACCTTGCCATAATGTATCACAGTTTCTTGCCTTTAATATCTTATTTAGCTATTATAGTTATTTGGTGTGTGTGATGTGTGTATTTATCCTAGGACCGTGAGACGTTGCTTAGCGTTCAAACAAGATTTGGGTGTCGACGCCGTACGCGGAGTCGAGTAACGTCACTTAGAGAGTTGATTATACGATCCTATTTTTACGTGCTTGATTTACCAAGTATGCCATACCCTAGGACACTTGATACTATTTCATATGACAGAATCTTTCTTGAGTTATTCATGAAAATTCTGTATAGGCTTACAGGATTCGTGATAAGAGACATGCATTTTTTACATAGATATTATGATGACCCGTTGTACTAGTTAGAGGTCATGATCTTGAGTATTATGGACATGAGATGTTGTAGACATGAGGCATATGATTACATTGGATGGAAAGAGACACACAGGCTACAGGCTGATTACATATATATACTTTATTATTGCGGTGCTTTAGTCTCTGTTCTAGAGCTTGGCCCATTACCTGATATTACTGCCACCGGCTCCCCGACACAGAGCTTGTAGTGGTTTCAGCCTGAGTACTAGTGATGCTCTCATTTGTTTTCACTTAGATGGTTATAGTAGTTTACCCTTGAGTGTGTGGCATTATACTATTTTACTTTTGGCATGCTATTTATTGTTGTCACGACCCGCACCCGGGGTAAGGGTACTAGTCGGAAACAACGCCCAGCCTACGCCGCAGAATCGGCGGTAGAACGCTGTCTAGAAAGTCTATCTAATATAATGAACCACCAAAAGATAGTATACTCAATCACAGAACTAAGATAGAATGAACACGGATCAGATAAGAATAGAATATTCATCAACTCATGAGTTTAAAATAATACATCAATGAGTCTGAAGAGTAACAAAAATAAGCTGGAGACAAATCCAGTACAAAAGAATACTATCATACTACAAGCTACACTCCAGGGTCAACTTTCTCAGTTGGGATAAGTCCCTCTTGAGCCAGGGTCTCCGAATCTAAACCCACAACATCCTGGGGTCCATAATAGGTAGGATACTCCTCAGTGTCATCTGGAAAAATATATCCAGTCAGGAAAGGAGCAGAGTACATCTCTAATAGCAGTTCTAATCCATGATAAAAACTATGTAACAGTAAATAGCTGTGGATAAACAAGATGCACAAAATAGATACAAGAGATATATAGACAATAAGGAAATACTGGAAAGAAATACAATAATGAACAATATGCCAATGAAACAATAATACTAATGACTAAGTGTGTGAGTACTAGCTTAACATGTGATCGGCTTGGGCAAGATACAATGCGGCCTGGCTAATCATACGTGCGGTGCATGATCAACACTATTCGCTTACCAATACTTTATTCAATAGGGATTTGATCACATATCTATACTAATACTCCCCACCCCCAACTGGTATAATAGATCCAACCACGGTATGCTATGGCACTAGATTCCCCAAGAAGATAGCTAGTCTTCCCGAGAGTTGGTGTCTGTACATGTACAAGATAACTAATGAAACAATACTTGTACCATATACACCATATACCAAGGAATAACATCTCATGACGAGATCCGGATATACCAATCCGTGTAACCATAGTGTCGAGAGAAACATGTAAATCTACACTAGATACAATGAACATAGAGGATATCATAAATGAGAAACTATCAGAGAATGTACTCGCCTGAAATCCAAAGAACAGTCTCACAGATGTCTGACTCGGTGCCTCGAAGACCTGGATATGGAATACCACATTAATACAAGGTCCCGAAAAGAGAACAAGTCAAACTAGTCAACTCCTAGGTCAATAAATAAATTCTAAGTCAAAAGTCAACTATGGTCAACTCTAAAGTCAAACATGGTCAAACCAAGGTCAACCTCACAAGAAAACTATATAAAATAATATAGAAATAAAATACAATAATTTAGGAATCAAAATTAGATCCCAAAAGATACTCACACAAAGTATACTAATAATACAAATAATACATACTCTAATATAATATATAAACAACCAATATTTATACAAATAAAATAATATATTATTACAAATATTATACCTCACAAAACACATATATATACACATATATATATATACAATAATAATCACAATACATATATATAAATAAATAATTATATACTTATATATATATGCACATATAAACTTATAATTAAACACCAATAGTTACAACACATGCATATATTAATGTTCATATTTTACATGGCTAGAAGCACACCTAAAATATATACATTAATATACAAATAATTATATAATAATTATAAATAATATAGTTACACAATTAAACACATAAATATATTTTATAAAACATTTATATATAATTTATACTATTAACATAAGTACATATATAATTACATGCAAGAAAGCTACATATTATATTTGTACATCATATTAGCACACACAAAAATATATAGATCTATGCTACAATAATTACTATAATAAATAAACTAAATAAATATATAATATCTATATATATTTACTAATTATAATTGAAGAATTTAAACCATACATAATTAGATCTATTCAAAAATCCACACAATTGGAGAGTATCACACCGTATCCCACTAGATCTAGGATACGCATGTGACACGAGTCCAACACACAACCAATTGCACCCCGAAGGGTACAAACAAATCACAAATAATATTTATGAATAAATCAAAGTGTCAAAAGTAGATCTATGTGTCCGTGTCAAAATACGACATGTTCAAAGCCCCGTGTGGGAGGAAAAACCCCCAAAATGACACGTATCACCAAATAGTTGGGATACGAACCACATGTACCAAATTATGGACACGACACTAGCCCCAAATATATAAGCTTATGTCCAATTGATCTATAGGATCAATTGATACACACAACAAAATATAAATTCGGAATTCCAACAAAATTAACACAAAAAGCACCATAACTTTCTCCATGGGTCTCCTATGAACACAAAACAAAGTCCTATGGGTAGTACATACATATAGGTTGATTTTACATGATTAAATCTCATATTTAGAAGCTATTTAAATGGGAAAATCTGAATTATACCTATTGGGAGATGGATTCCCAATGAAACCTCCAATTGAGAAGAACTTGCTTCCAAATTATAGATCCTTGCTCCTCTTTGTAGATCCTTGCTTCCTTCTTCTAGATCCTTGCTTCCTCCTTTTCTAATGGTGAATTGGGAAGAATTTGGAATAAATTTGGTAGGGAATTGGAATGGGAATGGAGGAAATTTGGGAGTGGGAAATTCTAGATCTAGATTTGGAATGAGAATGAGAGGAGAGAGAAATTTCTCCCCTCTTTTAATAGGCCGGCCTTGCCCCTCTCCCAAGCAATTGTAAAATATCCAATGTACCCCTTGGGGCCTCTCATGAAGAAATAATTAAGGAAGGAAGCTTCTAGTCTAATCACTTAATTAATTTAATCCATCTCCTTAACTATGGGCTTTCTAAATGGGCCAAATCTAACTATTTAATTCATGTTGGTCCATGGGTCCAAACTACACTAGTTGGGTCCACTAAAATAAGTCCAAAATAATTAAATAACATCCAACAACAATTAAATAATACAACAAAATTTATTTACCATGCACAATATTTATTTAAATAGGAAATTACTAAAATATCCTTTTTCCTAAAATGTGGTAGTGACAAGTCTACCCTCCTTAAAATAATTTCGTCCTCGAAATTTAAAGATGAAAACTACCCCCAGAAAAACACAGAACAGAACGAAAGAATCACAACTAACTAATGAACAAAACATAACAATGAACAGAACATAGCTAGAGAATAACATACCTCAAGGTACAAACAAATATGGATAACGCTCTCGCATGTCATCCTCTCTCTCCCAGGTAGACTCCCCCGGAGAGTGATACCTCCATGCGACACATACCAAAGGAATAGTCTGGTTCCTCAGCACCTTCTCTCTCCGATCCAGAATCTCAACTGGCTGCTCTGGATAGCTAAGAGTAGGGCCCACCTCTATCTCCGAGTGATCCAATACATGACTAGGATCTGCCACGTATCATCTCAACTGCGACACATGAAATACGTTGTGCACTCCCTCCAATACAGGTGGCAAGTCTAGTTTATAAGCAACTGCACCGACCCTCTCTAGAATAGTGAAAGGTCCGATGAATCGCGGACTAAGCTTTCCGCCTCCACCGAAGCGAATCGTGCCTCGTGTCGGAGAAATCCTCAGAAACACCAAACCACCCACCTAGAACAAAACACCATCTTAAGAACTTAATCTATAACAAACAAGAACAAGCACAAACAAAATCTAAACTATACCTCGAACTCCAAAGGTCTCCGATGGCTATCGGCCCAATGCCGTTGTCTGTCCTGCGCCACTCGAAGTCTGTCTCTGATCAACTGAACCTTCTCTGCTGCATCCACAACCATCTCTGGCCCAAGCAAAACTCTCCCTCTAACATTGTCCCATGACAAAGGAGTACGACACCTCCGACCATATAGAGCTTCAAAAGGTGACATCTCTATACTGGCCTGGTAACTGTTGTTGTAAGCAAACTCTACCAAATAGAAATGGTCCTCCCAAGAACCCCCGAAATCTAGTACACAAGTGCGCAACATATCCTTGAGAGTCTGGATAGTCCTCTCTGACTGCCCATCTGTCTGGGGATGATATGCAGTACTGAACTTGAGCTGAGTGCCCAAACTCTCCTGCAAACTCCTCCAGAAATGAGAAGTGAAACGACTATCTCGATCTGAGACTATGCTGACGGGAACTCCGTGTATCCTAATGATCTGCCTCACATACATCTCTGCCAGCTTCTCCGTAGACAAACCCACTTTGAAAGGCAAAAAGTGGGCCGACTTGGTCAATCTATCAACAATGACCCAAATCGCGTCTTTCCCTCCTGGAGATCGTGGAAGTCCGGACACAAAATCCATAGTAATGTGTTCCCACTTCCACTCTGGAATGGGTAATGGCTGAAGTAACCCTCCTGGCCTCTGTCTCTCGGCTTTCACCTGCTGGCACACTAAGCATCTGGATACAAACTGTGCCACTTCCCTCTTCATGCTATACCACCACACACTCTCTCGCATATCCCGATACATCTTGTTAGCACCTGGATGTATAGAATACTAAGAGCGATGCGCTTCCTGCAATACCTCCTCGCGCAACTCTCCACTAGGCACACACAATCTAACTCCATGCCTCAAGGATCCATCCTCTGCAATAGTAAAATCATCCTCCAATCCTGCTCTCACCTGAGCTCTGATACTCCTCAAAGATACATCATCATACTGTGCTGCCTTGATCCTGTCCATCAAATCTGAGTGTATCTGCAATCCCCACATCTGCATAGCACACCCAGGAACAATCATCTCAATGCCCAAGCTCTCTAAGTCTTCCAACAGATATCGATCCTGCGTCAAGAACATAGCTACCGGATACCTGCTCAAAGCATCGGCAACTACATTGGCTTTCCCAGAATGATATTGCAAAGAGATATCAAAATCCTTCATCAATTCCAACCACCGACGCTGCCTCATGTTCAACTCCTTCTGCGTGAAAACGTACTTCAAGCTTTTGTGGTCTGTGAAGATCTCCACACGCTCTCCGTACAAATAATGTTTCCACAACTTCAGGGCGAATATGACAGCTGCCAACTCCAAATCATGGGTAGGATAGTTCTTTTCATGAGGACGCAATTGCCTGGATGCATAGGCAATCACTTTCCCATGCTGCTGAAGAACACAACCTAAACCCTTCCCCGATGCATCACTATAAATAGTGAAACCTCCGGACCCTGATGGCAACGTCAAAATAGGAGCAGACGTCAACCTCTTCTTCAACTCCTCAAAAGCAACCTGACAATCCTCCGTCCAAACAAACTCCACATCCTTCCTTGTGAGTCTGGTCATCGGCTCGGCAATCCTCGAAAAATCTTGCACAAACTTCCTGTAATAGCCAGCCAATCCCAAGAAACTCCTGATCTCTGCTACTGAACTCGGAGTCTTCCAAGATTCCACTGCTGAAATCTTCTTCGGATCCACTGAAATACCATCACCAGTCACAACATGCCCCAAGAATTCTACTTTGTCCAAGAAAAACTCATATTTGGACAACTTCCCATACAGCTTCTCCTTCCTCAGCACATCCAACACAATCCTCAAATGTTCCTCATGCTCCTTCGGTGTCCTCGAGTATATGAGTATGTCGTCGATGAACACCACCACGAACTTGTCAAGGTACTGGTGGAACACCTTGTTCATCAAGTTCATAAATACCGCCGGTGCATTAGTCAAACCAAACGGCATCACCATAAACTCGTACTGACCATACCAAGTTCTAAAAGCAGTCTTCGGTATGTCCTCCGGCTTCACCTTCACTTGATGGTAGCCTGATCTCAAATCTATCTTAGAAAACACCTTCGCACCACTCAACTGATCAAACAGATCATCAATCCGTGGCAAAGGATACTTATTCTTGATAGTGAGATTATCCAAAGCCCTGTAATCAATGCACATGCGCACCGATCCATCCTTCTTCGGTACAAACAATACCGGGGCTCCCCATGGTGAAGAACTCGATCTGATAAACCCCTTATCCTGCAATTCGTCCACCTGCTTCTTCAACTTGACCAGCTCGCTGTTGTTTACTCTATAGACATGTTGCGAAATTGGTTCTGCACCTGGCACCAAGTCTATAGAAAATTCAACATCTCGATCTGGTGGCAATCCTGGCAATTCCTCAGGAAACACATCCAAGAATTCTGCTATCAACGGATGTGGCAACTCCTTGTCTTCTACCATAGCTCCACAAATAATGCCTTCTCCCTGCTCCGCAGCTCCTCTAGTAAACTCGAACTCTGGCTCTCCTGGCGAACCAAACAAAACTCTACCTCCTCTACAGTCTATGCTAGCACGGTGCCTACTCAACCAATCCATCCCAAGTACAATGTCATAGCTTGGAAGTGGCATTACAAGTAGACACGCACTCAACTCCCGGCCTCCCAGAGTAACTCTCCGATCCTTGCAAATATCATTAACCAGGATAATGCCTCCCCCGGTCATGATCTTGCAAGTCCTAAGCAAAGACTCAGCTACCAAACCATGCTTCAGAGCAAAAGAAACAGATACAAACCTATGGGAAGCACCACTATCAAACAAAGCTAAAGCTGGAATGGAATCAAAAAGAATAGAACCTGCGATGACATTTCCTGTGGGTTCCTCCTCTTCGACGTTCATAGCAAAGGCTTGTCCCTGCCGAGCACCTCCCTGCTGTTGATGCTGGACAAAACGCTGCTGCTGTGTCGGAAGCGGTCCCCTCGGCTGTGCTACAGGTGGTCTCGTCTGTGTCCTCGGAGCTGGAGCTGCTCCTTGAACTGCACGACGAGGACACTCCCTCGATTGATGTCCTTCAGTACCATAATACAAACAAACTCCTAGCCTCCTCCTGCAAACTTCCTAGATGTGGCCGGGCTTCTTGCAGAAGTTGCATGGGGCCTGCTGTAACTGCCTCTGCTGCTGAGGTGCCTGGTGAAAAGGTGCTCTAGCTGGAGTCTGGTTCTGCTGTGGCTGCTGGAAAAGTCTGGACTGGAAATGAGGACGTTTGGCAGATACTGCACTGCCGTTGGCCCCCAGAAAAAAATCACGGTCTCTCTTGGTCTTCAAACCCAGATCCCGCTCAACCTTGCGTGCCTCCGCAAGTATCTCCGAGTATGTCTCATAAAAAGACGGAATGAGAATCAATATGGCACAAGATGTAAGACATCAAGGAAATGACAGTTTAAGAGATCAAGTATCAATATCAAAGGAGAATAGTTGAATCAAATTTTTTTTTCTAGATGTGATTGAGTATCTCAGCCTATATCCTATATCCTATTGCAGGCTCGCAGTAGTACAACTAAGTTGTCGCACTACCACGACATCACATACTTGTGAAGCTAGACCTGTATGGGCCACCACCAAAAACGTGTCACGACCCGCACCCGGGGTAAGGGTACTAGTCGGAAACAACGCCCAGCCTACGCCGCAGAATCGGCGGTAGAACGCTGTCTAGAAAGTCTATCTAATATAATGAACCACCAAAAGATAGTGTACTCAATCACAGAACTAAGATAGAATGAACACGGATCAGATAAGAATAGAATATTCATCAACTCATGAGTTTAAAATAATACATCAATGAGTCTGAAGAGTAACAAAAATAAGCTGGAGACAAATCCAGTACAAAAGAATACTATCATACTACAAGCTACACTCCAGGGTCAACTGTCTCAGTTGGGATAAGTCCCTCTTGAGCCAGGGTCTCCGAATCTAAACCCACAACATCCTGGGGTCCATAATAGGTAGGATACTCCTCAATGTCATCTGGAAAAATATATCCAGTCAGGAAAGGAGCAGAGTACATCTCTAACAGCAGTTCTAATCCATGATAAAAACTATGTAACAGTAAATAGCTGTGGATAAACAAGATGCACAAAATAGATACAAGAGATATATAGACAATAAGGAAATACTGGAAAGAAATACAATAATGAACAATATGCCAATGAAACAATAATACTAATGACTAAGTGTGTGAGTACTAGCTTAACATGTGATCGGCTTGGGCAAGATACAATGCGGCCTGGCTAATCATACGTGCGGTGCATGATCAACACTATTCGCTTACCAATACTTTATTCAATAGGGATTTGATCACATATCTATACTAATACTCCCCACCCCCAACTGGTATAATAGATCCAACCACGGTATGCTATGGCACTAGATTCCCCAAGAAGATAGCTAGTCTCCCCGAGAATCGGTGTCTGTACATGTACAAGATAACCAATGAAATAATACTTGCACCATATACACCATATACCAAGGAATAACATCTCATAACGAGATCCGGATATACCAATCCGTGTAACCATAGTGTCGAGAGAAACATGTAAATCTACACTAGATACAACGAACATAGAGGATATCATAAATGAGAAACTATCAGAGAATGTACTCGCCTGAAATCCAAAGAACAGTCTCACAGATGTCTGACTCGGTGTCTCGAAGACCTAGATATGGAATACCACATTAATACAAGGTCCCGGAAAGAGAACAAGTCAAACTAGTCAACTCCTAGGTCAATAAATAAATTCTAAGTCAAAAGTCAACTATGGTCAACTCTAAAGTCAAACATGGTCAAACCAAGGTCAACCTCACAAGAAAACTATATAAAATAATATAGAAATAAAATACAACAATTTAGGAATCAAAATTAGATCCCAAAAGATACTCACACAAAGTATACTAATAATACAAATAATACATACTCTAATATAATATATAAACAACCAATATTTATACAAATAAAATAATATATTATTACAAATATTATACCTCACAAAACACATATATATACACATATATATATATATATATACAATAATAATCACAATACATATATATAAATAAATAATTATATACTTATATATATATGCACATATAAACTTATAATTAAACACCAATAGTTATAACACATGCACATATTAATGTTCATATTTTACATGGCTAGAAGCACACCTAAAATATATACATTAATATACAAATAATTACATAATAATTATAAATAATATAATTACACAATTAAACACATAAATATATTTTATAAAACATTTATATATAATTTATACTATTAACATAAGTACATATATAATTACATGCAAGAAAGCTACATATTATATTTGTACATCATATTAGCACACACAAAAATATATAGATCTATGCTACAATAATTACTATAATAAATACACAAAATAAATATATAATATCTATATATATTTACTAATTATAATTGAAGAATTTAAACCATACATAATTAGATCTATTCAAAAATCCACACAATTGGAGAGTATCATACCGTATCCCACTAGATCTAGGATACGCATGTGACACGAGTCCAACACACAACCAATTGCACCCCGAAGGATACAAACAAATCACAAATAATATTTATGAATAAATCAAAGTGTCAAAAGTAGATCTATGTGTCCGTGTCAAAATACGACATGTTCAAAGCCCCGTGTCGGAGGAAAAATCCCCAAAATGACACGTATCACCAAATAGTTGGGATACGAACCACATGTACCAAATTATGGACACGACACTAGCTCCAAACATATAAGCTCATATCCAATTGATCTATAGGATCAATTGATACACACAACAAAATGTAAATTCGGAATTCCAACAAAATTAACACAAAAAGTACCATAACTTTCTCCATGGATCCCCTATGAACACAAAACAAAGTCCTATGGGTAGTACATACATATAGGTTGATTTTACATGATTAAATCTCAGATTTAGAAGCTATTTAAATGGGAAAATCTGAATTATACCTATTGGGAGATGGATTCCCAATTAAACCTCCAATTGAGAAGAACTTGCTTCCAAATTATAGATCCTTTCTCCTCTTTGTAGATCCTTGCTTCCTTCTTCTAGATCCTTGCTTCCTCCTTCTCTAATGGTGAATTGGGAAGAATTTGGAATAAATTTGGTAGGAAATTGGAATGGGAATGGAGGGAATTTGGGAGTGAGAAATTCTAGATCTAGATTTGGAATGAGAATGAGAGGAGAGAGAAATTTCCCCCCCTCTTTTAATAGGCCGGCCTTGCCCCTCTTTCAAGCAGTTGTAAAATGTCCAATGTACCCCTTGGGGCCTCTCATGAAGAAATAATTAAGGAAGGAAGCTTCTAGTCTAATCACTTAATTAATTTAATCCATCTCCTTAACTATGGGCTTTCTAAATGGGCCAAATCTAACTATTTAATTCATGTTGGTCCATGGGTCCAAACTACACTAGTTGGATCCACTAAAATAAGTCCAAAATAATTAAATAACATCCAACAATAATTAAATAATGCAACAAAAATTATTTACCATGCACAATATTTATTTAAATAGGAAATTACTAAAATACCCTTTTTCCTAAAATGTGGTAGTGACAATTGTACCTTGTTACGTCCCTCTGAGGACCTGGTCTCCTGCCAGTTTTTGCAACATAGACGGTTATGGAGCCTTTGGAGTTGCTGATGGAGTTGCTTGTCTTACAGGCATTAGTACCAAGTACTTATATCATATCTACCAAAGTTATGATTATTTATTTATATTGTTTATTCATCTGCTGATGTAGCCTAGTTTTATAGACTCATATTTCTTTCTCGAGTCTATTCGAGTTTGTGTGTTACTGGACAGCCGACTTTAGCACATGTAGCTCATTCTTTTGTATTCTATTTATTATGGATTGAGGCATAGATATTTAAATTTACTTTATTATTTAGATAGTGACCATTATAATATAGCTTATACGTATTCAAGTTAGATCAGAGTCTGGTTGAATGTGTAGCTGGCATGTTATGTAGTCCTAGTCCAACATATTTTAGGACTGGGACATGACATAAACCTATGTGAGGTAAGCCAGATTGGGTTCAGAGGCCTTTTCCTTGGTGATGGTGGTAGGAGATGCAGGGTAGGTACCATCAAAGAATTTGAAGAGATTATACCCGACAAGCGTGGCCTCAATTTAAAGCTTACACGAGAGAATTTGTGGAGGTAAGCTTTAGGATATTGGAGAGCATAACAACAACGAGTGGGCAATTGGGATTTATGTCGTTAGGAATGGTATGAGGCGAAGACATGGTAGGTGATTAGTATACCTTAAAGAAGATTTTGAAGAGGATCAAACCCGCTCTGATACTATGTAAATATTTTAGAAAAGTTGAGTTTTCATTAATGAATAGTACACGTATATATAATACAAGTAAAGCTAAAAGAGATAAGGTAGAATAACAAAGAGAGATATATCCTAACTAAAGATATTATCAGCTAAAAATTGTTACAACAAACTAAGAGATAATATCAAGACTAAGTCTTGGTTTTATCTTCAATAAGCTTTATCTTCAACATGCTTTAACTTTAACAATAATCTTTTTCTTCAAAAAAGCTTTATCTTCAACAGGTTTTATCTTCAAATCCAATAATTAAGAACCAGTCTTTTGAATTGTTTGTACATTGGGGCTGCCTCAACTTGTAGTGGTGTGAATGTAACTATGGCCTATGTATATCTCGCACAAGGAGGAGAAGATTGTGGTAGAGTCTTTGAATGGTGTAAGGAGGAAGGGGTTGGTGATGTTGGCTTCGTTGAAGAAGAAGATGGAGAATATTGAAGGATGATGAAAGTTAAGCTTGTGGAGAAAATGATGAATAGTAGGAAAAGAGTGTTGATCTATCTGGTCTCACTCAACCTAATTTTGATAATTTACTTAAAACTTTGAATCGATACTTGCAACAGCAGACTGCATCATTAGCTGAAGACTATTCTTTCACGTTTGGTTGTTTTATATTTTCTTATGTATTTTTATCTTTGTTGAGACTAGGACTTATGTGAGTCGGAATGCACTTTGGCACTAGTTAAATACCAATCCAAAGTCCACTCAAATAAGCCTACCTATACCAAAACTAACCCAAACTTATACAAGACTAAAGACGCACTTAAATACAACCCAAACCAACCCAAACTTAACCAGGAACCTACTGGAATTTGAAAAACTAAATTTGTATCGAGTTCTTCCCTATCTTTGCCCAAACTCAGTTGACCAAAATTGATTATTGATTCTCTTGGCTAGACCTAGTATCAAGGATCCAACGTTTAAATTTTTGAACGTTGAGTTCTGTTTTAGGAAAACCAATAAATAAAGAAGATATTTTTATTCTAACTCACTCATCTATTCATCCATTCATCTCCTCTTCCCTATTCACCATAAGAGCTTTAAACCTTCCAAATACCAAGACTACTCTCATTCTTCTAAGTGCCAGTATGGTTTTGATTAGAAGTGTTCAAGTTGTACAAGCTTGAATTTTCAATGCTATTTTCTCAGAAAGTCTGAAGTCGTCGAGCTCTTCAATCAAAGGCGCGTGTATGTATGAAGTTGCAAGCCCTTCGGATCAAAGATTGTTTTTCATTAATAGTGACGACTCCGAGCAAGAGTTCTCGGGACTGGAGTAGTCCTCTTAGTGGAAAACTAGTATAAAATTTTGGTGTTTGCGTGTGATCTTCCTTATTTATTATTGTTTAATTATTACTGGATTATCTGCTAATTGGTAACTGATTTTATTCAGTGGAAATTTTTTTTGGTAACTATATTTTGTTGCACACATACATACACTCTATTCACCTCACTCTAGAGTTGCCTATTGATCCTACAATTGGTATCAAAGCTTATTTTCTCTTTATAGGCTTTAATTTCTAAGAGCTTCATATATGGCAACTGTTAAATCTATTTTTACTGCTGAAGGCCAATCGACAAATAGACCTTCTCTATTTGATGGAACCAACTACACTTACTAGAAATAAATGTGACTTTCTATCTCAGATCACAAGATTATGACCATTGGTCAATAGTTGAGAATGGCTACAAAAAAATGGTTAAAATTATGGTAGATGGTGTTCTTGTAGATAAACCCAAAGATAAATACACTGGTCTAGGAAAGAAATATTCGGGTCTTGATGTTAGAGTTATAAATGCTTTATTTTGTGCCTTTGATAGTACCGAGTTCAATAGAGTATCTACTTGTACTACTTTACATGAGATCTAAAAACTTCTTGATGTAACTCATGAAAAACTTCATAAGTGAAGGAATCAAAGATCAGTATACTCACTCAAGAATATGAAGCATTCAAAATGAAGCCCAATGAGACCATTATACACATGTTTACACATTTCTTTGATTTTATTAATCCTCTTGATTCTCTTGGAAATGTTTACACCAATCATAAAAAGATTCGTAAAGTACTGAGAGGGCTTACAAAGAATTAGAATCCAAAAGCAACAGCTATCATAGAAAGTAAATGACCTTACAACAATGTCAATTGAGACGCTCATGGGGACATTGAAGACACATGAGCTGGATCTCATGGACCTTAAAGAATCAGCATCAAAGGAGAAGACTATAGCTTTCAAGGCACAACACAAGAAAATCTCCAATGATAAAACTAAAGATGATGATTCTGATGGTGAGGAACAAGCACTAATGGTCAAAAACTTTAGAAAATTTCTAAAGTTTCATAACTGAAAAAAGAAGAGCTATCAGGACAACAACGACAAAGATCAAGTGTGCTATGGATGCAAGAATACAAACAACATATAGAAAGACTGTCCAGTTGCAAAGAAATAAAATTGTTCTGATCGCCCAATCAAAAGATCATCTTCACAAAAATATGCAAATATAAGCATATGGCATGAAAGTGAAGCCAGTGACTATGAGGATAAAGAAAAAAAAAACATGACTCTGCAAATTCTGCTTAATAACTTTTGATCAGGTAGGCTAGCCCTCTCATGCTAAAAAGTGAGTGGATTCTCGATAGTGGTTGCTCACGACATATGACTGGTGATGTATCCCTATTTGTAATGCTATCAATGAAGAAAGAAGGATACGTCTCCTTCGATAACAATAAAAAAGGGTATATTATAGATAATGGTAATATTGATAATCTCTTTATCCTATAATAAAAGATATTTTTTTAGTAACTGGATTAAAATAAAATCTGCTGAGCATCAGTCATCTGGCTGACTATGGTTATGGTATTAATTTTGTGAATGATAAATATTCTAAATATGAGAGATCATCTAAAAATATTATTTTTGAAGGTACTAGGGAAGATAATATTTATGTTTTCTATTTGCTAGAAGATACTAACAATGTAGGAAGATACTTATATATTGACAAAGATGAGAGTAGACTGTTGCATATGCGTCTAAGTCATGCCAACATGGACACTATTGTAAGATTATCATCAAAGAAATTGGTAAGAGTCTTGTCAGACATAAAATTCAAGAAAGATATGGTTTATGCTGATTGTGAAAAGAACAAAGCAACCAAGTCTTCCTTTAAATCTAAAAATATTGTAAGTACCTCTAAAATACTTCAATTACAGCACATGAATTTATTTTGACCTAGTCGTATTGCTAGTCTTTGTGGAAAGTTATATGCATATGTAATTGTTGATGATTATTTTAGATACACTTGGGTTTATTTTCTTGCAAATAAAAGTGATGCATTTTTTGAATTTTTGTTTCTATAAAAAGGTTCAAAACAAAAAAGGCTTAGTGATTACTCGTATCCGAAGTGATCATGGTGGTGAATTTAAAAATGCTGACTTTAGAAGTTTTTATGATTTTAATGGTTATTCTTATGAATTCTCTTGCCCTAGAACTCCTCAACAAAATGGTGTTGTGGAACGTAAGAATAGAACACTCGGTGATATGACTAGAGTTATGTTAAACTAATTTAGCCTTCCAAAATACTTTTGGGCAGAAGTTGTCAATACAACATGCCATGTATTGAATAGAGTTCTAATTTGACCTATATCGAAGAATATACCATATGAGTTATGGTTTGGTTGAACACCTAACATTTTTTATTTCAAATTTTTTTGATGTAGATGTTCTATCTATAATACCAAGGATAACTTAGGTAAATTTGACTCAAAAGCTGATGAAGCTATACATCTTGGATATGCTACTAAGATTAAAGGTTATAGAATCTTTAACAAATGGTCCATGATTGTTGAAGAATCCATTAATGTTACTTTTGCTCAGCTTTGTCATGACCTGCACACAAAAAATGGGTATGAGTCGTGGGTACATCCAGCCTGCGCTGCAGCATCGACGGTGGAACACTGTAAATATTCACACCAAAATCTAAAAAACTCACGAAATGATATATATATAATATATTAATGGTAATTGAACTCTATAAGGAGGACAAGATGAATATATATAGCATTAATACTCAATCACAAGGAACTAGAGGCAGATAATGGCATGATATCATAAAGAAAAGAAAAATAACAAAGCTGGAGACATATCCAGTATAATAAATATATTCTAGATAAGGATTTGCTTTGGCTAGGTGTGCCTCCTCGACATCTGGTACCAGATCATCCTGGCCTAAAGGTTCTACCTCAACTGTCTCTCCATCCCGCGAGCTATTATATGGACGACACCAGTCAACTAAATAGTCATCTGAAAAAATATATAGAGTCAAGATTGGAGAAAAGTATGAAACTCTGAAAGCAGTTTTATATAAATGGTAGAGGATATATAACAGCAATAGAAAAATATACAAGATGCACAAGTAATTAGGAAATAGAAATATATCTGAATTAGGCATATAAACACAAAGGATAACTGGAAAATAAATATAGGCAACAAGGTATGAACTGCAAATAAGATAAATTATGATACTACTAAGTGCTTTAGAGTACAAGTTCATTATGTAATCGGTTTGGGTTACACATGAATATACTAAAGTAACTCAACTATTCATGTCTTGTATAATTGGCATGCACACGAATACACTAAAGGATTTGATCACATAATCGATTCCTACTTCCCCTGCCCGACTAAAATTTATGGATCCAATCACCACACATGACGTAGACGAATATAATATGAGCACACAGAGCACACGAATATATTGTAAGCACACGAGACCAACGAATAGATATGAGCACAAAGATCATACGATGTACACAATAAGATATAAGTACAAGAAATACCCGATGCACACATTAATAAATAATATATTCTAATTTGATCCATATAATACTAGCCCGTATAACATTATATCAGAATCAAGTAGTACAGATCTAGAACGCGTCATATATACACTATCAATTACTAAAAACTAACAGAGAGACATACTCGTCTGCGATCCTAAGCAAATGGTACGAAATAGTGTCCGAATTGGTGTCACACCGACCTATATATGAAATATCGTGTCATTTAATGTAATAAACGGAAAAACAAGTTCAAATAAGTTAAAATATAGTTTCTAGGTCAAAACTAGGTCACTCTAGTCAAACTAGGTCAAACTATCTAAAGGATTAACTTTTAGGGTCAAACTAGTGAACACTAGTCAAAATTATGTCATACCTAGGTTTTCTAAGTTATACCAAGTATCTTAGCTTATACTACTTATACTATTTATAATAGTTTCTATATTGCTAAGTATCATATATATATTTACTATATAGGCTAGATGCATATAACGTATCTTAAATTCTTAGTTAATATTATCTACTAGTGGCATATACCTTAACTCAACTATCATATACCTTAGTTATTACTAAATACTCATATTTACTTACTTTGTTAGAGTATCCCTTGATAACTTGGTATCCTTAAGATACCTACTCTATATGTGTAAAACCTTAGCATGTTAGTCCAAAACAAGACTAAAACCAAACTTGTAATCACTATCTTTGCATGCCAGGTTAGATATATACCTACCCCTGCTAATTCTTAATACCCTTACTGTCATATGCATTTGTGAACTTGAGTATCTCATGATACTAATACCCTGTGTATCTTGGCATACCACCCGCACTTGATATATCACTCTAACATACTTCACTAACACATAGGTTAGCTCTTACCAAATGATGTTATTGTGTACAATCAATAGTAGTGCACTGATGCAACTACTGATCTACTTCAACCCGATCCTGTCTTCCCCCATCACTTACTAGACTGATGTTGCTACTGTTAATAGTGTATCAGGGACGAAACCTGACACCCACTGATACTTGAAACCCGATCAAAAACTAAACATTAATACACACTCTCTCACCCCCAATTCAATACCGGAGCCCCTCAAATATGATACACAACAATGTACCTTACTGTGCTGCCCTCACTCTTCCCTCGAGCTCCAAGCCACACATTCTACTGCTACTGCCCTTGCTTCATTGCTGCTTTGGCTGATATCAAGTCTGAATCAAACTTGGTACCTATCTCCCTCATTCTTCACATGCTACTATTATATATACTGACACTCGATACTATTAACCAACTGCTACTACTTAACTCCCAATCCCCTCTACTTGTTATTGTTGCTGCAACTACTTTATATTCAGAGCAACAATACCCCAATACATAACAACATCTACTGAACAGTACTAAAGTCTCACACACACACACACATACACATACACATACACATAATACTATATATATATATATATATATATATATATATATATATATATATATATATATATATATATGACACACACGATTAGAATATATATAAATAAAAATTCTAATACACTATATATAAATACATCTAGATGAACACCTTTGCATGGCATTTAGGCAAACACCTCAAGTGAATCACCAAGATACCTAAGATACACCCTCCAAATATCTATTCCATGTGATACCACAACTCCAAATACATGAACCACATCCTAATATACCAAATGTAATATAAAATAATAGGTAATGACCCACTAGGTATTCCTTTAAATACTTGGTGTGACAACTCAAAGTTTTCTCCAAATAGATACAAAACTCACTGTAACTTTCTCAATAGGCCTCATATGAACATAGTTCTTCTTCCTATGGATAGTCCTAAGCCATGAGAAGGTTTATATGGGTATATTACACCATTATAGAATTAAAATAACAAGAAAAATAATATTTTATCTATTGGAAGATGGATTCCCAATGTGGCTCATTCAAATGACACAAGAATAAGAAATGAACACCAACTCCTAGTAAGACTCCTCTTACTCTAGTCTCTTATTATCTTCAAGCTTATAGCTCTCTTTGGGGATAAAAATAAGAGGGATTGGGATTGGGATTGGGATTGGGATTGGGATTGGTTTGGACAAATTTGGTGGAGAAAATGAAAGAAATTTGAGAAAAAATAAATGAGTGAGAAAATAAATGAAATAATGGTAATTAATGAGGATCCACCCCTCTATTATAGGGCCAGGAACTTCTAGTGTTAGGACTAGTAGTTCACAATATCTAAAATAGCCTCCAAGTTGTCATGAAGAGTTATTTAATAAAAGGAGTTTAACTAAGAGGGTTTCTAATTTAGTTACAAGGGGTTATTGACTCATTCCCTTTTTTATAACTAGTCAACCATGACTAAACCAAATGGGTTGCACTAATGGTCATGAAAAGTCAAGTTGGGTTCACCTAGGTTCAATAATAATTAGTCTAAAATAAGGTGCTAACATACAACCATCATATATATATATATATATATATATATATATATATATATATATAACCATACCAATTATTATGAAATAAAGATATATTAATAATAAATAATACAAAATAACAAAAAATTCCCATCCTGAAAAGTGTAGACTCTCCCGGAGAGTGATACCTCTACGCGACGCGTACCAAGAGAATCGTCTGGTTTTGTAGCACCTTCTTCCTATATTCTAGAATCTCCACTAGCTACTCTGGATAACTGAGAGTTGGACCCACCTCTATCTCTGAGTGATCTAATACGTGACTAGGATCTGCCACGTATCATCTCAACTGCGATACGTGGATTACGTCATACACTCCCTCTAGTACATACGACAAGTCTTATATATAGGCCACTGTACCGACCCTCGCGAGAATATCGAAGGGTCCGATGTACCTTGGACTAAGCTTCCCGCCTCCACAAAATCAAATCGTGCCCCATGTCAGAAAAATTGATAAGAACACCAGATCGTTGTCACTACTATATTTTTTAGGAAGCGTATTTTGGTCACTTTCATAATTTAATAATTATTGTGAACGTTAATATTTAATTCTTGTATTATATATTTATTATTAATAGGATAGATGATAATTTGGACTTGTGTTAGTGGACTTAACTAGTTTAGATTGGACTCATGGACCAACATTATTTTTACTTAAACTTAAGCCCAACAAACAAGCCCAATTTATTAAGTTAATATTATAATTAGTCAAACCATTAGGATTATAACCTTCCTTTCTTAATTAATTTCTTTATGACAAGCCCATAGGGGTGTTTTAGACTTTTTATGCTTAATTTAGGGACAAGTAAGGGCCAGCCATAAGAGGGTGGAGAGAGCCTCTCTCTCTCTCTCTCTCTCTCTCTCTCTCTCTCTCTCTTTATTCATTTTATTTTAATTCTAGATCTAGAATTTCTCTCTTCCAAATTATTTCATCTCTAAACCAATATCTACCCAAATTCTCTTCTAATTTCTTCTTACTCGACATTAGAGGCTATTGGAGTAAGGAGGAGGCAAAGATCTAAAAGAAAATGAAGAGTGCACAAGTTGAAGGCTCTTTTCATCCATTTGGAGGCTTGCATTGGGAATCTATCTCCCAATAGATATAATTTAGTTTTTACCTTCTAATTAGACTCTAAATCTATAGTTTAATCATTAGAAACCCTCATATATACTAGGGCTACCCATAGGAAGAAGAATTAGGTTCATAGGAGGCCCATGGAGAAAGTTATGATGTATTTTATGTCAATTTTGGAAGAATTCCGAGATTGGCACATCATGTGTTTATCAATAGGTAATCTTAACCAAATTAACATGTGTTTAGTTATGTGAAACTAGTATCGTATCCACAAATGGATACGTGTAGGTCGTATAACGATAATTTGGTGATACAGATTGATTTGGGAGTTTTTCCATCGAGACTGGGATGTGACCATGTCATATTTTGACACGAGCATGTGGATGAGTAGCTACCACCTTATATTATCTTTAATTATGATCCTAGACTTGCTCATATCCTTCTTGATCTATTTGGTTATGTGTCAGGGCCGTATCGCAAGCGTATCATTGATTGAGTGTGATACAGGTATGGTGCACTCCACGTATTTGTTGTTTTGCATTCTATTTCAATTAGATTTAAGTTTTGCTATTTTAATAATTGTATGTATATATATATATATATATATATATTACTTTATATGTGTTTTTACTATGCTTTTAGGTGTTTAGATGTATATTGGAGGAAGATTTTAGTTGGACTGATATGGAGTTGTTGCTCACTATGTTTAGCCCACATATGGAATGTTCGAAGTGTATTTAACTATTCTAGTATCTTGTTCGATATATTTAGGTGATATGAGTATTGGTCGGGCTGTGCACTTGAAGTGCATAGCAACAGCAGCTAGGTGGTATTGTGCACTATTATGCACAGCTGTGTAAGGGTCGGGGTGTCTTGCTTTCAGCATTACAGCAACAGCAGCATATGGGAGCTGCTGTGGTCCACAGTTGATTCACACATGTGAGGGAAGTTGATGGTAATATTAGGACTAATGTCTATTAGTTTTACTGTTAGTAAGATATAAGTTAGATATCAGTAGTTAGTATTAGTGAATAGGTGACATGTATTTAGCTGGGGATGCTAAGTTAGAAGTTGTTGATTAGTATATATATATATATATATATATATATATATATATATATATCGGTTATATATATTGATACATGGCAGTTGTTAGTAAGTCATTGATGTTTAGTTAGTAACAGCTAGTTAGTTTAGTTATATATGTATGTTGGAATTGGATTGGTTAGCCTTGGTAAGTTAGTAGATTTGTAGGGTGTTAGTTATATGTTATCAAGGTGACTGGTAACAGTTAGTATAGTGTATAGACTTATATGATATTAATTTGTTTAGTTAGTTATATACTAGCTACTGTATATAAAGTATTAGTGTAGATTAGATACTAAGTTCTAGTATTACCTTGAGATATACCAAGGTAATGAGGGTGTGGTATCATGGGATATTGGTATTGAATACCGAGAGGGTAGCTAGGTATGATACCAAGATGGCTTAATGCCAAGGTATTCATTTGGAGTTAGTACTAATTAGGAATAACTAGTATATATTTTATATTTGTGTATCTTGTGTATTAGATAGCAATGATACTCTAGTATTCTAATATAGCTAGTATAGCCTAGATACATAGTGTATGGACCCAATAACCTAGAGATTGACTCATACAACCTAGAAATAGTTAGTTTTACTAGTTTGACCTAGAGTTGACATAGTTTGACTGTTTTGACCTAGAAATGTCATTATGACCTAGAATTGAACTAGTATACTTGTTATCATTTCAAAACCTTATATTGATGTAATATTCCATATTTAGGTCTTTGAGACACCGTTTTGGATATCTGCAATACTGTTCACCAGATTTCAGGCGAGTACATTATCTGATAGTTTTTCGTTTATGATATCCTCTATATTTTTTGTATTTAGTGTATATATCCTTGATTTTCTAACACTTGGTTACACTAATTGGTATTTTTGGAATCCCGTCATGAGATATTATTATTTTTTATTCTTGTGCATGTCCTGTAATTCCTGTAAATGGATGAGACACTATTCCTGAGAAGGCTAGCCCCCTGCTTTGTGATTCATGTGTCATAGCATTTCATGGTTGGTTCTACTATACCAATTGGGGACGCAAAGTGTTAGTGTAGATATGTGATCATACCCTCCCTATGTAGTTTATGTATTCCTGTGAGTGTTAATCATACACCTCAAGTATGATAAACCAGGCTATATTCTTATGCAAGTTTCCAAGCCGATCATATGTTGTCACTAGTACTCACTCACTTAGATAGTCGTATCTCTTTATTTTATATATGATATTTATATCCCTTGTATATATTCCTATATTTACTTATTCTTGTATATTTCTGCCTTGCTCTATTCATCTTGTATATGTTCTCTATTTACTAATACATAGTTTTTATCATTTATTAGAACTGCTGTTAGAGGTATATTTTGCTCCAATCCTGACTGGATATATTTTTTGCTGATGATACTGAGGAGTGGTATTCCACTCATTGTGGGCCTCGGGACATAGTTGGCTTAAAGATAGAGATTATGGCTTAGGAGGACTCATCCCAGTTGAGATAGATTATACTTTACTTATAGCTCAGTAGATAGGTTTATATTGTACTGGATTTATTTCCAGCTTTAAATGTTAGTCTTATATTATATTTGATGACTCATTGGATGTTATTTCTATCTTATGAGTTGTATCTTGACTTTTTAGTTCCTTATATCATAGTCGTGCGTTGTTCCATCTTATAGTTATGTGATTGAGTATTCATATTTTATTGGTGGCATTATATACCTTGATGATCATTATTGTTAGATAGTGTAGTTTACCCAAACAATATTCTACCGTCGATGCTACGGCGTAGGCTGGATGTTGTTCACTACTTGTGCCAATACACCAGGTGCGGGTCGTAATATATTTTTAGTGGTGGCCCATACAGGTCTTCGAGGTCACGATTAGTATAATTCGTAGTGGTGCTCTGATTTGAGTGCTATTATGAGCCTGTTTTTGGATATAGGATATAGGCTATAGGCTCAGAATACTCAATCACAACTAGAAAAAACTCTATTATTTATTTTAATTATTCTTTCATGATATTTAATAATTAAGCTTTAATTGTCCTCCTTTGAATACATTATATCTTATACCATATTGATTCTTTCCTTTTTCTTTACTTCAGGATGCCGCCTAAGACCCGATTATAACAGAGAGGAGCAGTTTCTGAGAGATCTACGACTTTTCGAGTGCCTGCACTAGTCACTTCTCCGATGATTGGTGTATCAGCTGTGTTCGGGGGTCCACCTCCAGCACAGAGGACTGTTCCAGCTGTGTCTGAGGGACTTCCTCCTCCATTTTCGATGCCAACAAATGTGACTCAGGTGTTCGTATTATTTTGGTAGATGGTGGAGGCTCAGAGGGCCCAATCAAAGGCTCACCAGAGGCAGAGCGATGTATTACGATAGTGTATTGAGAGTTCTATCAGCTTTTCCTTGCTGCAGTAGAGAGATAAAATCCTTTCCAGCAGCAAGTTACTCCGCAGGTTGCCCAACTTTGGATGGATAATATCCAAGACTTCAAGAAGCTGGAACCTCGGGTCTTCAAGGGGATCGAGAGCATCATCTACGCTAATGATTGGCTCAAGAATATTGAGCGTCTTATGAGGGTGTCCCGTCTTGCTGAGGATCTGAAGGTTTAGGCAGTGGGACTTCAGCAGTTCGACATCGCCCGTACTTGGTTCAGGAATGAGCCACTTCTTGCTGATTTGGGGCAGTCTTGGGTGGTATTTACGGACCACTTAAAGAGGATGTTCTTAGCTCAGACGAACATATTAGACTTGGATAATAGTAGCAACGCAGGGCCTGTTAAGCGTTCTCATCTCTAGTCGAGGCCTTTTTAGCAGCCACAAAAGTACCAGGCTCCAGCTAGGGCACAGATTCACAAAGCACCATAACAGCAACAGAGACAGTCACAACAAGCTTCCTGCCATTTCTGGAAGAAACTCGACCACATCTGGGAAGTTTGAAGGAAGAGGTTGGGAGTTTGTCTGTATTATGGCGCAGAGGGGCATCAGATGAGAGGTTATCCAAATATTTTTTGTCGTGCAGCTCAGGGAGCAGCTCTAGCTCAGAGAACACATGCGAGGCCACCTAAAGTAAAGTCGAGGGGACTGCCACTTCCGACCCAACAACAGCGTTACGTCCAGCACCAGGGAGGTGCACCTCAAGGAAGAGCATTTTCTTTGATGGTCGAGGAGGCCGAGCCCATCAGAGATGTGATCGTAGGTTCTGTTCTCCTTGATTCTATTCCAACTTTAGCATTGTTTGATAGTAGTGCTTCCTATAGTTTTGTATCTGTTTCTTTTGCTCTTAAATATTATTTGTTAGCTGAGTCTTTGCTTAGGACTTGCAAGATCATGACAGGGGGAGACATTATCCTGGTTAGTAATATTTGCAAGATTGGAGAGTTACTCTGGGAGGCTGGGAGTTGAGTGTGTGTCTACTAGTAATGCCATTTTTGAGTTATAATATTGTACTCGGGATGGATTGGTTGAGTAGACACCATGCTATCATAGATTACAGAGGAGGTAGAGTTTTGTTTAGCCCGCCAAGAGAGCCAGAGTTTGAGTTTTCTAGAGGAGCTTCAGAGCGGGAAGAAGACATTATCTGTGGAGCTATGGTAGAAGAGAAGGAGTTGTCGTATCCCTTGATAGCAGAGTTTTTGGATGTGTTTCTTGAGGATTTGCCTAGATTGATGCCAAATTAAGATATTGAGTTCTCTATAGACTTGGTGCCAAGTGCAGAGCTAATTTTATCGAATTTCTATAGAGTGAACAACAATGAGCCGATCGAGCTAAAGAAGCAAGTGGATCAACTGTAGGATAAGGGGTTTATCAGATCCAGTTCTTCAACGTAGGGACCCCCGATATTATTTGTACCCAAAAAAGATGGATCGGTGTGCATGTGCATCGATTACAGGGCATTGAATAATCTCACTATCAAGAATAAATATTCGTTGCCACAGATTGATGAAATCTTCAATAAGTTGAGTGGCGCAAAGGTATTTTCCAAGATAGATTTGAGATCAGGCTACCACCAGGTGAAAGTGAAATAGGAGGACATTTCGAAGAATTTTTTAGGACTCGGTATGGCCAGTACGAGTTCATGGTAATGCCATTTGGGTTAACTAATGCTCGATGGTATTTATGAATTTGATGAACAAGGTATTCCACCAGTATCTTAACAAGTTTATGGTGGTATTCATCGATAACATTCTCATATACTCGAAGATGCCAGAGTAGCACGAGTAGCACAAGTAGCATCTGCGAATTATGTTAGATGTACTGAGGAAGGAGAACTTGTATGGAAAGCCATCCAAGTGTGAGTTTTTCCTGGACAAGGTGGAGTTCTTTGGACATGTTATGACTGGAGATAGGATTTTAGTTGATCTGAAGAAGATCAAGGCAGTAGAATCTTGGAAGACCCCGAGTTCAGTGGCAGAGATCAGGAGTTTCTTGGGTCTGGCAGGCTACTACAGGAAGTTTGTGCAATATTTTTCAAAGATTGCCGAGCCAATGACCAGACTCACTAGGAAAGACACAGAGTTTGTTTGGACAGGGGAGTTCCAGGTTGCTTTTAAAGAATTGCATATGAGGTTGACGTCTGCTTCTATTTTAAATTTGCCATCAGGGTCTGGAGGTTTCACTATCTAGTGATGCATCGGAGAAATGTCTGGTTGTGTTCTTCAGCAGAATGGAAAGGTGATTGTTTATGCATCCAGACAATTGCGTCCTCATGAGAAGAACTATCCTACCTATGATTTAAAGTTGGCAGCAGTCATCTTTGCCTTGATGTTATAAAAATACTATATGTACAGAGAAAGTATATAAACACCCTATTTTTTCAGATAATTTTTAATATAATTTTCCCGGATGTTTTCGGCATTTTGGATGAAGAACCGAGGTGTTTATGAGTTAAAGAATTTTATAGGCGGTTTATGGGTGATAAAATATTCTGGAAATAATAATTTATTGTGTATGATGGAGAACCGGACGCGTGGCATTTTTTGGGGAATTTATTGGACACCGGAGCAACGATTCGAGGACCAAAAGCTATTTGGGTTGTGATCCAAACCAACCCGACCCGAAATCTGATGGAGAAACCCTAGCAGTCGTCGGAGTCCCTGTAGCAGCTATAAAGGGGCTGCCTCGACATCCGTGCTGCTCTTCTCCAACTAGCCGCCACCGAAACCCTAGGTTCACCCCAGCCGCGTGTCCACTTCTATCCGCCGCGTGGCCAACCCCGTCCGCTTCACAGCAAGCCCCGCCGACTTCATCTTCGATCAGCCCCATTCTTCCCCCGTGCCGCTCTCGACAGACCCCCAGACGCTCCCTTTCGACCCTTCGACGACGCCCCCTTCATCCCGCAGGCTGCGGCACAACCCGACTCCGGCATCGTCGCCCAGCGGTCCCCTTCGATCCGCTGACGCCCCGAGCGACGTCGACACCCCGAGCACCCCCTTGTCGACCCGACCCCGATGCCTCCCAAGCGTCGCTCCGCTGACCGGAGACAGAACCTGGGACTCGACTCCGAGATCCAGCGGACACGAGTGAGGAAGAATCGGACGCCAGCAGCGTGCGAGGACACGACCAGGACACAGATTGGCTTTCGGACACGTGAATTTCAGAACTCACGTGGCCCTGTTCAGGTACCGATTTCTCCCAATGCGTATCTCCAATTTTATTTCTGTCAGTTGCTATACGTAGACTGTATACCCCTCTCGGTGCCCGTACAACCCGCTCGGTGCATCGCGTCCTGTGGTGATCGCACATCGCGATCCAAAAACAGGAAAACAACGCCCTGTTTCACCCCAGAACTGAGTTCGCCCCGCCAATTGGGACGACTTGGTCGCACGCGGACTTTACCAAATTGTGCGCGATGTTGATACGGTCGTGTGGGATTTCGCAGAAGTCGATTCGGAGGTGCGTGCACCCCGGAATCAACGCGTATCCGCCGACGACACCCCGTATCCGTCCTTTCTGGAATGTGCTGTAACTTCGTGTACACACGTCGGATCGAGACGAAACTTGCGCCATCGGACTCGTAGCAATACGCTGGTCCTGTGACCCAAGTTTGGTCCGATTCCAAGAACGTTGACAAAATCACGTATCGTGGGCCCCACAGGCTCCACTTGACGGGTGATTTTGAGATCGGCTCATCGGAATCCAATTCTGGAAGTTCCGTTGGGTTCGTATTATCGTTCCTGACTTGTAGACACTGAGTTGGAGTAATTTGGAGACCTTTGACCCTGACAAGCTTTTCGGTGCAAAGTGGCCCACATGTGGAACCCGCTTTAATTCAAAAATGACCTTTTTGCCCCTGTGTCCAAATTGGACGTAAGGACAGGCAATTCTAGCTATTTGACATTTTCTGAGACTATTGGTGATGTTTATGATAGCTTTTGGAGTAGTCCCCACCGGTTCCACTGATCCAGGGACGATTGTTGATATTCAAACTTTAGGCAAGTGTACCTTGCCAAACTCTACAGTATTGTTATATATTTTCCTTGCTTTATTATAGTGCTGGGCATGCTCAACCTAGGACCGTGTGACGTACTTAGCGTCCGATTATTAGTCGGGTGCCAACACTGTACGCAGTGTTGGGTACGGTCATCTAGATGGACATTCGTGACACTTTATTCTCGTACTTGTCCTATCAAGTACCATATGACCCAGGACACTTGACACTATTCATGAGACAGGATTTTCTCGAGATATTCATGGTGATTCTGTATAGGATACAGGACATGGACATTATACTCTTAGATACTTTATAACTTGATGCATTAGCTATGATCACGCTTGACATGGGCATGAGACGTTATGGTCATGATATGCGTGGTTACATTGGGTGGGGAGAGACACACAGGCTACAGGCTATTTCATATATCTATCTACTACTATTGTGAGGCCTCAGACTCTCGTAGCAGAGCTAGGCATATTACGTGTTTATTACCGCTACCGGCTCCCCGACACAGAGCTTGTAGTGGCTTCAGCCTGAGTTTTAGTGATGCTCTCATCTTGCATTTTCACATAGATGGTTACTTACTTGCCCTATTTATTCATTATTGATGCACTGTATTTATTTTGGCATGAGCTTTCTTGTACCTTGCTATGTCCCCTGAGGACCTGGATCCGGATATTTGTCCCCAGATTTTACAGACGAGGCTTATCCCGAGGTTTACGGGACCGGAGCAGGAGCTGATCCAGGATCTGTACCGCCATCCGAGGACGAGGTCTTAGCTGAAGATTTCTCTTGAGCATCCATGTTCATGCTCAATTTTTATTATTTCTTTCAGTCATTTACTTTCTGGTCTGTTGAACCATTGTACCAGATATTTATCGGGTTGTTCCCCGAAGTACTTTGTGAGACTTGCTGATGATTTACATTCCTTATTTATTCTGTGGATCATATTTTATATCTTGTGTGGATGAGATTAGTTGTGCCGTGATTGTCGTAGACTTGTTTTACATCTTAAGTATGCCCTGATGGATCCATTATACTGAGTTGGTCCATCGGTGCGTACTGCTGGCCATTGCCACGTGTCTAGTCCCACGGTATTTTGGGACTGGGGCGTGACAAAGTATGGTGATCTTTACAAACCATAAGAGCTTGAAGTATATTTTCACTCAGAAGGAGTTGAACATGAGAAAGCATCGGTGGCTGGATCTGATAAAAGATTTTTATATATCCTTACAGTATCATCCGAGGAAGGCCAATGTAGTTGTCGATGCCTTGAGCAGGTATCTGATAGCAATATTTTTTATGCGGGTCTAGTATTTGTTGGAGGATCTGGAAAGCTTGGAAATTGAGGTGATAGTTCCTGGAATTATAATACAAATATGGGGGTTATAGATACACTCAGGGTTGATGGGCAGGATCAAGATAGCCCAGTATGAGGATGGGTGTCTGAGGAGCATTAGAGCTCAGGTGAGAGCATGATTGGAGGATGAGTTCACCATTGCTGAAGATGGTTTCTTGCGACACAGTTTGAGGAAGCATCGGTGGCTGGATCTGATAAAAGATTTTGATATATCCTTACAGTATCATCCGAGGAAGGCCAATGTAGTTGTCGATGCCTTGAGCAGGTATCTAATAGCTATATTTTTTATGCGGGTCTAGTATTTGTTGGAGGATCTGGAAAGCTTGGAAATTGAGGTGATAGTTCTTGGAATTATAATACAAATATGGGGGTTGTAGATACACTCAGAGTTGATGGGCAGGATCAAGATAGCCCAGTATGAAGATGGGTGTCTAAGGAGCATTAGAGGTCAGGTGAGAGCATGATTGGAGGATGAGTTTACCATTGCTGAAGATGGTTTCTTGCGACACGGTACTAGACTCTATGTGCCTAGTGGGGAGTTGTGGGTAGTGGTATTGCAAAAAATGAATCGCTCTTAGTATTCCATGCATCTAGGTGCTAACAAGATGTATTGATATATGTGAGAGAGTATGTGGTGGTATGGCATGAAGAGGGAGTTGGCACAGTTTGTATCCAGATGCTTAGTGTGCCAGCAGGTAAAAGCCGAGAGGCAGAGGCCAGGTGGTTTACTTTAGCCATTACCTATTCTAGAGTGGAAGTGAAAGTACATTGTTATAGATTTTGTGTCCGGACTTCCATGATCTCTAAGAGGGAAAGATGCGATTTAGATCATCGTTGACATGTTGACCAATTTGACCCACTTTTTGTCTTTCAAGGTCGGTTTGTCTACGAAGAAGCTAGTAGAGATGTATTTAAGGTAGATCGTCAAGGTACATGAGGTTCCCGTCAGCATAGTCTCAGATCGGGATTATCGTTTTACTTCTCATTTCTGGAGGAGTTTACAAGCGATCTTGGGCACCTAGCTCAAGTTCAGTACTGCATATCACCCCTAGACAGATGGGCAGTCAGAGAGGACCATTCAGACTCTCAAGGATATAATATGTACCAGTGTACTAGATTTTAGGGGATCTTGGGAGGACCATCTCCATTTGGTAGAGTTTTCTTACAACTACTGCTACCAGGCCAATATAGATGTTGGTGGATCCACCAGTATAGTTTATCCAAATAGCGTTCTACTATCGATGTAGTAGCGTTGGATGGACGTTGTTCACTACTTGTGCCCTACACCGGGTACAGGTCATAACAATCCCCAACCTAGAACAAAATACTGCCTTAACACTCAATCTAAAATAAATTAATCACATGTAATTCAAAATAAAATCTACCTCAAACTCCAAGGATCTCCGGTGGCTATCAGCCCAATATCGTTGTCTGTCCTGCGCAACTGAAGTCTATCTCTAATTAGCTTCACCTTCCCAGCTATAACCACAATCATCTCTGGTTACAATAAATCTCTCTCACTAACATGATCCCAAGATAAAGAAGTATCATATCTCTATCCATACAATGCCTCAAATGATGATATCTCAATACTAGCCTGGTAACTATTATTGTAAGAAAACTATACCAGGTGAATATGATCCTTCAAAGAACCTCCAAAGTCCAGAACACAAGTGCGTAACATATCCTCGAGAGTCTAAATAGTCATCTTTGACTGCCCATTCGTCTGGGGTGATATGCGTTACTAAACTTGAGCTGAGTGCCCAAGCTAGCCTATAAACTCTTTAAGAAGTGGGATGCGAAGCGACTATCCTGGTCTGAGACTATGCTCACAGGGACTCTATGCAATCTGATAATTTATCACACATACATCTCCACCAGCTTCTCCGTAGAGGTACCCACTTTAAATTGTAAGAAGTGGGACACTTTGGTCAACCTATCTACGATAACCCAAATTGTGCCTTTCCCTCCTAGGGATCGCGGAAGCCCCAAAACAAAATATATTGTAACATGCTTCTACTTCCACTTTGGAATGGGTAAGGGATGAAGTAAATCGCCAAGCCTCTGCCTCTCTGCTTTCATCTGCTGGCACACTAAGTATCTGGTTATGAAGCACGCCACCTTCCGCTTAATACCATACCACCTCATATGCTCCCTCAGATCCATATACATCTTGTTGGCACCTGGATGTATAGAGTATTGAGAGCGATGCGCCTCCTGCAGAACCTCCTTATGCAAATCTCCACCTAGCACACATAACCTAGTACTGTGCCACGAAGAACCATCCTCAGTAATGGTGAAGTCAACCAATAAACCGACCTAAACTTGTATCCTGATGCTCCTCAGAGTCACATCATCATACTGCATAGTCTCGATCCTGTCCATTATCTCAAATTGTATATGTAATCCCCACATCTGTATCTCAATACCAAAAACTATCATCTCAATATCCAAGCTCTCAAGATTAGCCAATAAATATTTATGATGTCAATAATATTGCTACCGGATACCTGCTCAATGCATCAACGACTACGTTGGCCTTCCCTGGGTGGTACTGTAATGATATGTCAAAGTCCTTCATCAACTCCAACCACCGTCATTGTCTCATGTTTAGCTCTTTCTGGGTGAATACCTACTTTAAGATCTTGTGGTCAGTGAAGATCTCCACACGCTCCCCATACAGATAGTATTTCCATAGCTTTAGAGCAAAAATGACTGCTGCCAACTCTAGATCATGGGTAGGATAGTTCTTCTCCTGAGGACATAATTACCTGGAAGCATAAACAATCACCTTCCAATTCTGCTTCAGAACGCAACCCAAACCCTTTTCTAAAATATCACTATAAATAGTGAATCCACTTGATCCCGATGGTAACATCAACACTGAAGTTATCGTCAATCTCTTCTTCAGCTCATCAAAAGCAGCCTGACACTCCTCTGACCATATAAACTCTACGTCCTTCCTGGTCAGCCTAGTTATTAGCTCTGCAATCTTGGAGAATTCTTATACAATCCTCATGTAGTATCCTGCCAAATCCAGAAAGCTCATAATCTCTGCCACTGGACTTGGAGTAGCCTAGGACTCTACTGCCATAATCTTCTTCGGGTCAACTAACATCCTACCTTCTATCACCACATGATCTAGAAATTTAACCTTGTCAAGAAATAACTCATACTTTAAAAACTTTCCATAAAGTTTCTCCTTCCTAAGAGTCTCCAAAACTATCCTCAGGTGCTCCTCGTGCTCCTTTGGCATCTTCAAATACACGAGGATATCATCGATAAATACTACCACAAACTTATTATGGTACTGGTGGAATACCTTGTACAACAGGTTGATGAACACCATCGGGGCATTGGTCAACCCAAAAGACATCACCATAAACTCAAACTGGCAATACCGAGTCTAAAAAGTTATCTTCAAAATATTCTCCTTCTTCACTTTCACTTGGTGGTAGCCTGACCTCAAGTCTATCCTTGAGAATACCTTCACTACGCTCAACTGATCGAAGAGATCATCTATCATCGACAATGGATACTTTTATTGATAGTGAGGTTGTTCAGAGCTCTATAATCGATACACATGCGTACCGACCCATCCTTCTTCAGTACAAATAATACCGGAGCACCCCATGGTAATAAACTGAATCTAATAAAGCCCTTGTCCTGAAACTCGTCCACCTAATTCTTTAACTCTGCCAGTTCACTATTTTTAACCCTATAGACGTGATGTGATATCGACTCTGCTCCTGGCACCAAGTCTATAAAGAATTCAACATCCCTATCTGGTAGCAACTCCGATAATTCCTCGGGAAAAACATCCAAGAATTCTAAAATAAAAGGATATGGAAACTCCTTCTCTTCCACTAAGACTCCACAGATGATACCCTCGCTCTGATCCACTGCTCCTTTGGCAATCTCAAACTCTGGCTCTCCCGGCGGTCAAAACAAAACTTTACCTCTACGACAATCTATACTAGCATGGTGCATACTCAACCAATCCATCCCAAGCATAATATCGTAGCTTGGAAGTGGTATTACGAGTAGACACGCCTCCTAGTGTAACTCTCCGATCCTTGAAAATATCACTAACCAATGCCACCCCTAGTTGTGATCTTCCAAGTCCTAACAAAAGGTTCAACATCTAAATGGTGCTGAAGAGCAAAAGACAAAGCTACAAAACTATAGGAAGTACCAAAATCAAATAAAGCTAATGCTGGAATAGAATCTAGAAGAACTTAACTGACGAAGACTACTCTGACTAGCTCTGCCTTCTAACCATCATAGAGAATGCTCGCCCCTTTGGTGATCCTCTCTGTTGTTTATACTGCGTGAACCGCTGCTACTGGGTCAGGAGTAGAGGTCCCATATGCTGTGATGTAGGTGTTGTTGGTGCTCTAACTGGTGCTCTCAGAGCAGGAGCTCCACCCTGACCTGGACGATCTGGTACAAAAATATAGTCTCTTAATTTGTTCCCCGCTGCTCCACAAAACAAACACACTCCTAACCTCTTCCTGTAGACGTCTCATCTGTGTCCTGGATTCGTACAGAAATGACAGATAAGAGACTACTGATGATGCATTTGGGGCTGCTGATGTGTCTGCTGGAATATCGTCCTGACTGGCGCTGGAAACTGGTGACGCTAAGCCTGAAAGGCCCACTGATGCTGGAATATTGGTCGCTTGGTTGGACCCATACCGCTGCTAGCTCCCCCTGATACATCCCTCATCCTCTTGGACCTGAGCTACAAGTTATCCTCTGTCCTTTGGGAATCTACCAATATTTACTCGAATATCGTAGTACAATGACCCCTGATATATGATTTGACCTCCCTGACCAAACCCTTTCAAAACTTTCTCGCTCTCACTAGGGGGTTCTATCCCTCCATAAATCTGCTCAATCGACAAAAATCGGTGGCGTACTCATCCACCGACATACTCCCCTGGATAAGGTCCTAGAACTGGCTCTCCAGGGTACTCAGAGGCACATCTGGAAAGAACTTTTTATTGAAAATCACTTTGAAATCTTCCTAAGTTAAACCAGGCACCATAATCCTTAGATCCGTACGATACCATATAAGGGCTATATCGAACATCTGGCTACTGGTCGCCTTAATCTGTAAGCTCGTCGGCATTTGTGCCAATCGCAATATCCTCTCGATATCCTTTATCCAGTATTCTGCATATAGTATCCCCTCCATGCTCTTGAAACCCTTGGGCAGCATTCTCTTAAAATCAACAATAGTGCCTGGTCTCGGATGCTGTGGAGCGGAATAAGATAGAATAGTCTACAACTGAATAAGCGCTACCTTCTTCACAGCTGCTAGCACTAACTGGTGGGCATTTTTGATGCCCTAGCACAGAATATCCATCTGCCTCTTTTGTACTACCATAATCTTCTGAAATTTTGTAAACATCTGTTCCCTGTCAGCTGCCCTGGGTGGTGGGGGTGGAAGACCCTCCGACGTTGTTGGAGCAGCCCTCTAAACTGCTGGAGGAGAAGTAGGATAACCCTCTGCAGCGGCTGGGACAACTCTCTGAACAGGTGGGAGAGGAGGACCCCCAAAAATAGTTGAGCCCCCCAACTGAACTAGTGAGGCAGCCCTCTGAACTGGTGGAGGTGGAACAGTATCTGCTGCTGCTCGGACCGGGGGTCGAGAAGTCTCCGACCTCTCTAAATATGTTGGTGAACGCTGTGACCTGGTCTTCAGCGGCATCCTGAAGACAGATCGAAATAAAGGAATTAAATAAGCACAAGATACGATATCATCAAAAAAGGACAACAATATTCAAGAAAGAAATTATTTGGAATGAATAAGAATTAGCAAAAATATAATGGATTAGAAATTCTTCCTTATTGTTATTGAGTATTCCCTCATCCTATATCCCAAGTCGTATATCATATAGCAGGCTTGTAGTAGTACTCCAAGTCTGAGCACTACTACCTGGACCTGCATGGACTACCACTAAAAATATGTCACGACCCGTACCCACAATATCGGCGATAGAATGCTGTAAAGATCCACAACATAATCTAACAAAGTCACGCAATGATATACATATAAACTGTCAATGGTAACTCAAATCCATAAGTAGGACAAGATGAATATATATTGCATCAATACTCAATAACAAGGAACTAGATGTAGATAATGACATGATATCATAAAGAGAAGAGAAATAACAAGTCATAATAATATCCAAGTTTAGAATCTAGCAATAAACATAAATGGTCTCAAATATAAATAATATGCCAATGTCTAAGCTGGAAACATATCCAATATAATAAATAGATACTAGATAAGGGTCTACTATAGCTATGTGTGCCTCATCGACAACTGGTACCAGATCGTCCTAACCTAAAGGTGTTACCTCAACTTGCTCTATGTCCTGCGGGCCGTAGTATGTAGGACACTTGTCCTCTAAATAGTCGTCTAAAAATATATCCAATCAAAATTGGAGCAAAGTATAAAACTCTGAAAATAGTTTCATATATATGGTAGAGGATATATAACAACAATAGAAAAATATACAAGATGCAAAAGTAAATAGGAAATGAAAAAATAGCTGAACTAGACATATAAACACGAAGGATAACTGGAAAAGTAAATACAGGCAATAAGGTATGAACTACAAATAAGAGAACTGATGATACTACTAAGTTCTTCAGAGTACAAGTTCATTATGTGATCGGTTTGGGTTACACACGAATATACTAAGGTTACTTAATTATACGTGTCTTGTATAATTGGTATGCACACGAATAAACTAATGGGTTTGATCACATAATCGACACCTACTCCCCCACCTCGACTAATATTCATTGATTCAATCATGACACATTACGTACATGAATATAATATGAGCACACGGAGCACATGAATATAGTATGAATATACGAGGCCCACGAATAGATACGAGCATAAGGAGCACACGATGTACACAATACGATACAAGTACAAGGAATGCCCGATACAAACGTCAATAAATAACAACTCTGGATTTGATCAATACAATACCAGTCCATCTAATATCGTGTCAAAATTAAGTAGTACATATCAAGAACATGTGATGTATACACTATCAAGTACTAAAAACTAACAGAAAAAAGTACTCACCTGAGGTCCTGAGCAAATAATACGAAACAGTGTACGAACTGTTATCACACATACCTATATATAAAATATTATGTTATTTGGTGTAATTAAGGGACAAACAAGTTAAAATAAGTGAAAATATTATTTCTAGGTCAAAACTAGGTCACTTTCGTCAAACTATGTCAAACTATCTAAAGGGTTAACTTTTAGGGACAAATTAGTCAACACTAGTCAAAACTAGGTCATACCTAGGTTTTCTAAGTTATACTAAGTATCTTAGCTTATACTACTTATACTATTTATACTAGTTCCTATATTACTATATAGTCTAAATGCATATACGGTATCTTAAATTCTTAGTTAATATTATCTACTTGTGGGATATATCTTAATTTAACAATCCTATACCTTGCTTATTACTAAATACTCATATTTACTTAATTTCTTATAGTATCCCTTGATGACTTGGTATCCTTGGGATACCTACTCTATATGTGTAATATCTTAGCATGTTAGTCCAACACAATACTAAAACCAAACTTGTAATCACTATCTTTACATGATAGGTTGGGCATATACCTACCCCTGCTAATTTCTTAAAACCCTTACTGTCATATGCACTTGTGAACTTGAGTATCTCGTAATAATAATACCCTTTATATCTTGGCATACCACCCCAATTGAGATACCACTCCAACTCACTTCACTAATACAAAGGCTAGCACTTACCTACTGATGTTCTGTGTACCTTTAATAGTAGTGCACTGATGCAACTGCTGATCCACTTAAACCCTATACTGTCTTCCCTTATCAATTACTGGACTAATGTTGCTACTGCTAATATTGTATCATGGACAGCAAGTAACAGTAGGCACTGCTGTTGATACTCCATAAACTTGATCCCCCCTCTAATCTGCTGATGTAAGTGTATTCTCCTAAAAACCTGATCCCCCCCCCACACACACATTAATACACACTCACTCACCCATAATTCAATACCCGAGCCCTCAAATCTGATACACCATAGTATACCTTACTATGCTGCCCTCACTCTTCCCTCGAGCTCCAAGCCACACATCCTACTACTATTATCCTTGCTTCATTGCTGCTTTAGCTGATATTAAGTCTGAATCAAACCTGGTACCTATCTCCCTCCTCCTTCATATGCTACCGTTACATACACTGACACTCGATACTATTAACTAACTGCTATTATTTAACTCCCAATCCCCTCCACTTGTTATTGCTGCTGCTACTGCTCTATATTCAGAGCAGCAACACCCCAACACACAACAACAATATCTACTAAACACTAAAGTCTCACATATACACACAAAACACTATATATATATATATATATATATATATATGACACACACGATTACACTATATATAAACACAAATGCTAATACACTATATATAAATATATCTAGATGAACACCTTAGCATGGCATTTAGGCAAACACCTCAAGTGCATCACTAAGATACCTATGATACACCCTCCAAATATCCATTCCATGTGATACCACTACTCCAAATACATAAACCACATCCTAATATACCAATTGCAATATAAAATAATAGGGAATGACCCACTAGGCAATCAATAAAATACTTGGTGTGCCAACTCAGAGTTTTTCTCAAATGGACACAAAACTCATTGTAACTTTCTCAATATGCCTCCTATGAACCTAGTTCTTCTTTCTATGGGTAGTTCTAAGCCAGGGGAAGGTTCCTATGGGTATATTACACCATTCTAGAATTAAAATTACAAGGAAAATAAGATTTTACCTATTGGGAGATAGATTTCCAATGTGGCTCCTTCAAATGAAACAAGAATGAAAAATGAACAACAACTCCTAGCAAGACTCCTCTGCCTCTAGTCTCTTACAATCTTTAAGCTTCTAGTCTCTTATAATCTTTAAGCTTCTAGCTCTCCTTGGGGATGAAAATGAGAGGGATTGTGATTGGTTTAGAAAAATTTAGTAGAAAAAATAAAGAAAATTTGAGGAAGAAATAAATGAGAGAGGAAATAAATGAAATAATTATAATTAATGAGGCTTCTCCCCTCTATTATTGGGTCGGCCACTTCTAGGGTTAGGGATAGTTGTTCATAATATCTAAAATACCCTCCAAGTTGTCATGAATAGTTATTTAATAAAGGGGGTTTAACTAAGAGGATTTCTAATTTAATTACAAGGGGTTATTGACTCATTCCCTCTTCTATAACTAGTCAACGATGACTAAACCAAATGGGTTACACTAATGGCCATGACAAGTCTAGTTGGGTTCGGTTAGTTTTAATAATAATTAGTCTAACTAAGGGGCTAACATACAACCATCATCCACACACACACACACACACACACACACACACACACACACACATATATATATATATATATATATATATATATATATATATATATATATATATATATATATATATATATATACATACAACCATACCAATTATTATGAAATAAAGATATATCAATAATAAATAATAATAAATGACAAAAATATTTTCTATCCTGAAAGGTAGTAGTGACAAGCTTAAAAGTCAATGAACTAGTGACAGTGATGATGAAGATGTCGACATAACAACCTACAAAGCACCTAAAGATACTGAAAATAGTACAAGCTATCTGGAAAGTCAACCAAAGAATATGAGATTCATGGCTTATCATCCAGAAGACTTGGTAATATGTAATGTATCAAAAGGAGTAAGTACTCACTTTTTAACGAGAGATATCATTTCAAGTGTTGCATTTATTTCTCAAATAGAACCTAAAAATATTATAGAAGCTTTTACTGATGTGTTTTGGATTTCGACAATGCAAGAGGAATTAAACCAATTCAAAAAAAATCAAGTTTGGGAATTAGTTCCCAGAACTAATGCCTCCCCTATAATTGGCACCAAGTGGGTATTCCAAAATAAACTCAATGAGAATGGACAAGTCATATGTAACAAAATACGACTCGTAGCTCAAGGCTATAATCAGGAAGAAGGCATTGACTATGATGAGACATATGCTCATGTTGCGAGACTTAAATCTATTAGATTGCTTTGTGCTTTTGCAAATTTTTATAATTTTAAATTATTTTAAATGGATGTCAAAAGTGCTTTCTTAAACAATTTTATAAAAGAAGAAGTTTTTGTAGCTCAACCCCCTGGTTTTGAAGATTATAAATGTCCAAATCACGTTTTTAAGTTACGTAAGACCCTGTATGGACTCAAATAAGCCCCACATGCTTGGTATGATCGCCTTAATTCCTTCTTACTTGAAAATAATTTTTCCAAAGAAAAAATTGACATGACTCTCTTTATAAAGACACATGATGACACAATTTTATTAGTGCAAATATATATTGACGATGTCATATTTGGGTCTAGTAATGAATTAATTTGCAAAGAGTTTTCTAAGTGTATGCAAAGTGAATTCGAGATATGCATGATAGGAGAACTCAACTTCTTTCTCGGATTACAAATTAAGCAAAGTTTATAGGAATATTCATCAATAAATCTAACTAAACAAAAGAGCTACTAAAGAAATTCGATCTTGACAATATCAAACCGATTGGCTCTCCAACGACTATGTCAACAAAGCTCGATCTAGATGAAAGTGGTAAACCCGTTGACCAATGTAAGTATCGAGGTATGATTTAAAGTTTACTTTATTTAATTACTAGTCACTCTGATATCATTTTTGGTGTCTGTCTCTATGCTAAATATCAAGCTAATCCTAAGGAATCATATTTATGTACAGTTAAGCGTATCTTTCAATACTTTAAAGACACTTCTTTGATAGGCTTATGGTATCCCAAAACCATATCTCTTGACCTGATCGGTAATTCAGATGCTGATTTTGCTAGATGCAAAGTTGATCGAAAAAGTACCAGTGGCACTTGTCATTTCTTGGAAAAAACTTTAGCCTCTTGGTTTAGTAAAAAAAAAATTATGTTGCATTATCAACTACTGAAGCTGAATATATAGCAACAGGACGTTATTGTGCACAGATTTTGTGGATGAAACAGACATTAAAAACTATAAACTATGCTACAAGAATATTCCTATTTATTATGAAAATACTAGTACCATTAACTTGACAAAAAACCCTATATGTCATTCACGCACTAAACACATAGAAATTAGACATCATTTTCTAAGAGACCATCAATTACAAGATAATATATATTTAGAATTTGTTAACATAGAATATTAACTTGCTGACATATTTACTAAACCCTTAACTGAAGATCGTTTTAACTTTATACGTCGAGAATTAGAAATTTTGGACTGTAAAATCATATAATGCACTTATATTAATATTTTATTCAATGCTAATTATATGTAAAGATAATTTTGGTTTTAAGTCGAAAGGGCCCTTCTATCACACATGTGTAAATAGCCTCAAGCGACACAGTATTTAAGTATCTACTAACCACCACTAGCTGGAATCCGGCCCCTAAAGCTAACCCAAGATATTTATTACTTTTTTGAACAAAGAGTAATTAATAATAAGAGTAATTATATTGTTTTTATCTATCAAAATACTAAATTTTGATCTACTTAAGTTAACACTTGCATCATCTGTTCTAAAAAGTTTGAGTTACACACAAAACAAATCATGTGAAATCAAGTAACCGAACTCGGGCAGAGTTCTATGCAAACTCGGGCCGAACTCGATTTTTCAAAAAAATTCCAGATTTGAATTTTGTGGGGCCCAATCTTTTTATCTCTGTATACATCATCAAAATCTGAGAGAAACAACAGAACAACAGCTGACCATCTCCTTCCTCCTCAAAACCTTTTTTTTAAACCTTGGCTTTTGGATATCCTTCTTCCAAGTTCTTCAACCCTCCAAATCTTGAATCCAAACTTATTTCAAGGTTTTCCATCAATTCTTCTCATTTAGTTTTAGGTATTATCTCTACTTTTGCTCTCTTTTCAATGGCACCCAAGATGTCAAAGAAGAAAAAGAAAAGTTGCAGATGCCTCCTCTTCCAATGTTCAAGAAAAAAATTCTCCTTGTTCACTCCATCTATGCCTGATGAAGGTGAATTTGATGATCTTAACTTTCGTTCAATTGATTATTCCTTAGAGTGGTTCAATGATTTTCATGATAGAGCTATTTGTGCTGGAAGCCCATTGAATTTTACTGTATTTCCATCTTACTTATCCACCTTTCAGACACTTCACCTAGAAGATTTTGTCACTTTCGCTTATCCTATTTATCTGAACATAATTCGTATGTTTTATTGTAACTTGTCTGTCATAGAGGGTACCGTAAGATAATGAGTCAGCTTTTTTTTATCAGGTAACATCTTAATTTGATTGTATCCAGAGAATCCATCCATGAAGGACATACGTTCAAATCTGCATGTAATGTCGATCATGACGTCTGTGATGGGAAAAGAAAATTTATCTTTTGGACAGGCCAAGTTTAGATCTCGATAATCTACGCAGACCTGAGCCTTTTTATTTTTCTTCATGACTGGAATCGACGTTGCTACAGTTTCACCAGTTTAGCATTCAGAAGAATATTGAGCTTGTATATAGCTATTTGATGATCTAGGTCAAGTATATCCTCATAACTCCAGGCAAAGACATCGATATACTCCTTTATTAGCTGGAGTAAAGCATGATAATATTCTTCAGGAAGTCTCTTGCTAATAAAGATTGTCCTTGGGGAAGATTCTTCTTCCACATCAATTTGGATTATTTTATTCTCTGTAGGTCGTTCACGTTGCTCATACTGAAGCTCCCATTGAGTATTTATTTGTTGTGCCTATAGATCATTCTCGAATGGTTCTAATAGTTCAGCTTCTTTATCATCTAGGTCAATTGACCCCATATTTACAGAAAAAGCATGTTTGAATACGTTACCCATGCTTTCGCTAGAATTCCATAATGATGAGTCAAAGGAATAAAAATGTCGCTTCTTCCGATTCAGAATTTCTAGGACTTGTTGGTGGTGTAACGTATCCCAAACCATGAAAGTCCGTTGGTAGTATCTTTTCGGCTTGCCTTTTGGAGAGCAGTGACGTATAGGAGTTTGTATGACTTTTCCATAATTTAATCCCAAACTAGATTTTAAGTTTTAGCCCATCATTTGCATAATGTTCTTGGTTGGTTGGATGTAATGATACGGTTGTATCTTTCCCATATCCTCGTTCGAATTATTAGTTTGCATGCCTCTTTTGTTTTGAGATTTACCAAAAATATCTGACGTTACTTGTCCTGTCTTGCTAAGATTATGAAGTATGCATCCTCATATCATTCATATAATGAACTATATTTAAATGGAGATGCCACAGTATGGACAGAGGTTCATGGAGATGAAGCGCCTCCAAGAATTTCTTAGCAAAGGGTTCGACATTAACGTAGGGTGAAGTAGTATCATTTTTATTCATAAAATACAAGATTTTTTCATCTTCCACATAGTCAACAGAATTTTTAGCCTTGACAGGAGGCTTGGCAAGATTGATGACTAGGGGTTGATTCATTGATATTGGTTGCTTGTAACGATGAAGGTCGATAATAAGGGGCTAATTCTCTAGTGTTAGATGTTCATTGCATCGAAGGTTGATGACCAAATGAGATAACTTATGTAGTTCGATGTCGAGAGACTTCGAAGGAGTTGGACGAGTAGTACGTCCATTAACTCTGATTATCAAAGGTTCTTCTTTTGGATTATTTCAGTTTTATCACTAGCTTGATTAGCTTCTTCTTTCATATACTCTGGTGTATAAAGTGCAGATTCAGGGAAATAGGCCTTGACACCTTTGAATGGGTTAAGGTCAGCTACCTCTGTTTTGACTTCTCCCCTACTGTTCATATATTTGAAGCATTGATATAGAGTGTAGGATAAAATTTTATGCTCGTATATCTATGGTTGTCCCAGCAAAATATTGTAGGATACGTCAAAGTCAATCACATAGCATGTGTGACTTCAGTACATATATCACCTATCTAGATTTTTAGGCGTATCTTTTTCAGCGGTTTACTTCTTCCAGCGTTGAAGCCTAGAATGGTAGTGCTAGTAGAAGACAGGTTTCGCATTGGTATGTTTAATTCTCTCAGTAGACTTTTTGGAATAATGTTGAATGAAGAACCAGGGCCGATGTGAATTTGGTTTACCTTAATAGATCTGATGTAACAAGTAATACAGAGGTATGTCATGCTGATTATCTTTAAGTAGCATATTATCTTGTGTGAAGGTGATGTTAGGAATCTTCTCGATCATGCTATGGCATTTGAGAACACGCTAATGGATCTTCATCAGGAGTCTTGAGTTGAGCTAAGCATGAGTCTGCATATATCAGAGCTTCACTCAAAGCTTCACGAGTCTCCTTTGACAAACGAAGTAACTCGAATATGAAAAGTCGGGCTGGGGTATTGGCTAATTGTGCGAATATGTCAAAATTGTAGGTCTTTTCAAGTCCTTGGGTACATTCTTCTTTAAGGATTTGTCGAAACATATTTTCTTTTGCATTCCTTCTTCTGTTGTAGTAGGCTTCAAAGGATCAGGTTCAAATGTGACCGGAGCAATAGGAATGGTGAAGTAGGAAGAATGCTAGGAACATCTTTCTGGATAGATTCATAAGTTTTATGATAATCTTTGTCGGACCTAGTATCCTTCATGACTTTTTTTTCGGGCATCGAAGAAAGAAGCACCATGTTACAAGACTTGAGTTTTTTTTTTATCATGCATCTGCTTGAAGCGAGTCCGTGGGCTAGTTTTATGGTAACCAATCCACTATGGGATTTGTTGGACTGTCCTTGGAGTTGTAGAGGAATATGTTGCCCATTGTTGAATTTCAAACCTTCAGCTTTTTGGAAGTTATACCTCATATTTTGCATCAAGCGTAAAGATTGTAGGCTCTATTGATGAAATTGGGGACGATCCTCCACAAGCATTTGAGTTAAGGTCGACGCTCTATTTGTTGTAGCAGGAGGAGAAGAAATTTGTGTAGAAATATGTTCATATGCAATCGAGGCTTGCAAGTAGAGCTTGTGATGTAGATCTTGAACTTGTAAGCCCCTTCATTTTTGAATAGGATTATTTTGGTATTTTTTAAATTTTTTTAACTTTTTATTTAGTTTAATAGATTAGAGTAATAATTTCTAAATCCTTTGCCATAGCTTTGATATTTTGAGCAATGTACGAGCTTTTTCCGTCCAACAAAATTTATAATAATAATCTTAATAAAGTCTAATATAGTTAGAACATAACATGGATGTTGTATTTATTTGATCTTTTCCATGCTCAAAAAATATTGACGAATGTCTAGAATTACTCTTACCGTAAAATTTCTCTTTTGACTAGAACTTGACCCAAACATAACCCAAACACATGTAGGCATGTAGTGCACCCAAATATCTCCATGTAAATATACATTATATATATATATATATATATATATATATATATATATATATATATATATATATATATATATATATATATATATATATATATATATATGATATTTAAATAAATATATTTCTATTGATAGGAGTTTTATCTATAAAAAGTTGTATAGGTGGCATCTTAGTTGGCAAATAACTACCTAACCAATTTCCTAACCAACCAAAAAATCAAATCGTATCCAATCCTAACCATAACAACCAACCCTCCCATATTATTTTTGGCCAAGAGTAGCCACCCCTTTGCCAAACCTCATTAGTATTAGGAAAACCCCCTCCTATATTTAAATCTATTTTAAAAGCCCATATATATATCAACTTATCACCAAACCCTAACCCTAACCATATCAAATCCATTTATCATAGCTAGATGACCCCTCCCCTCTCCCTCACGCATGAAAATAGCCCCCCTTTGCTATCTCACCCTCACAACATCATCTTGTTTACCAAAAATCTCCTCCTCTCTTCCAAAAGCTCTACTTTTTATTATCCTTCCACCATCTCTCCATCCCAACACCATTAAACCTTTCAGAAGAATCCCATCTTCCCCATAAATATATTAAGAACTATTTTTCATCATCAATAACCCATCACGAAGAAAGTAGCAAACCAAGCACAAGAAAGGAGGAGTGTTTCTTGGACAAGAACAAGCACCATCATCCAATCCTCCAAAAATTTTGGTAAATCTTAAATTCTTCTTTCTCAAATCCCAAGGAATAATAATTTTAGGTTATGTAAAATTATTAAATTAGAATAAATTAGAAATCATATCTTTCCACCTTGTTCTTATATTAGAAAATATAGATTTTTTTCGGTGATAATTCGCTTGTCGGTAGAACTAGTTTAAAACTTTTGATGCGATTACTTGAGGGAATCATTATTAATTATTAAAACTGAATTTATAGGTGTTTAATTACTGGAAAATAAGTATTTTTAAATTTATTTTCTGTTATTTTATTGTCAAATCTGAACCCTATAATTAAGGGCTACTAGCCTAAGTTTTCGGGTGACTTTATGACATTCTTTTGCTAGTAAATAGAGGTAATTTTGGAAGGAATAAAAATGTGAATATTTTTTTAGATTAGATTATAATATAATATGATATAAAATAATTTTTTATAAATATAAACTATAGTAATGGAATGGCAATGTCTCGAATAAGTTTTGGACAAAACTAGTCAACCTAAAGTTGCCAAAATCTTAAAATATATTTTTTTTATCTAGAATTTATTACTAAAAAATTCATATAAATCATGTTTAAATCTAGAATATATAATTTATTATGAATTTTTTTATGTCCTTTAATTGGGGACTTAAACTTAAATTTTGGAAGTCAAAAACCAAGAAACTAGGTCCTAATACCTAGTAAAAGTAAGCAAACTTGTTAGGAATAATAACGGGCTTAGTTTTACATGGCATCAAAAAAATTATAGAATTAAGTTATAATCACAAGAATTCATGATTGGACCCTTAAGTATTTAATTGGTGTATAGGTCAATTGAATTTCGAATGAGTGAACGCGGGATCATCTTTACCACCACTGGCTGTAAAACTAGGCAAGTGTACAATATCAAGATGTTTACAATTCTACATTATTTATTTGATATTATTTATGCATTATATATTATATTTGTGTGGCTTGGTTGATGTACTTGTTGAGCCTAGGGCCATCATACGATACTTTGTGTCTGAACAAAATTCGGGTACCGACATCCCCTGTGGAGTCGAGTAACGTAGTCAGAGAGTCATCTTTACGAACCCATATTGGTGCAAACATTATTTGCATATCCACCTATAGGATACTGGACACGATATTCATGTGGCAGAGTCTTTCTCGACTTGTTCGTGGTACATGGACTCTGGATAGGACTACATGATGCATGCTATAGCGATAATTATAGTTATACATATTGACTATGACTTGTGCTGATAGTTAGAGGTCATGATCTTGTGTGTCTTGATTGAGATGTGATCTTACATTGGGTGGGGATAGTCTTCATCGTGCTCTGGGTATATTTTACTTATTACTATTTATTGCATATTAGGATTTAGGTTTCTTATGTGGAATCTAAGGTATTATATTTATATATACAGATTCCTTCTGGTTCTCCCATACGGAGTCTTGAGTGTACTATTAGATTACAAAATTGTTCCTTGAGATCTTTTGTGAGTACCAGCCCAGGGTACGATACCATACTCTCATTTGCATATCACATAGTTAGTTGTTGTAGCTTTTCCCATGTTCACAACATTATACTATTTACTTCTAGCTTGAGTGTTTATTGTACCTTGCTATGTCCCCTGAGGACCTGGATATGGATTATGTCCCCAGGTATTGATGATGAGGTTTATGGGTCAGGAGCTGATATCTGAGCAGTACCAGCAGCTGAGGACGAGGTGATACTGGAGGACTTCCCTTGAGTTCTTAGATTATCTTTATGTTTGATGCCTTGTGATTCTTAGTTATGGATTTGGATATTTTCTCTCTCATTATTTTGATACGGGTTGTTCCTCGTAATATTTATTTATTATATTGTGATAGACAGTTTTATTTATGGCATTGATGGTTGAGACTGGTTTATTATATTGTCTCTTGTTTATGAATTGGTGGATGAGATTAGATACATAGACTATGATATATATTGTAGACCATTTTAGTTGTATTACAGCTTAAGTGCACTCTAAAGGGTCCATCAAATTCTCTCTCGATACGTTCCTAAAAAAATCTAATTCGTGCCAATTCTTCCCCCAACTAACGAAAAGATCTTAGCAGAATTGCCACATATGAAATTGAGCACCATTTTGCAAAGAAATACCCACTTGTTTCTCGAAAAGAGATGGAAAACATGCTCAATATTAAATCGGGTTTGTACATTGGAATTGTGCTGCTGGCCATTGCCACGTGGCTAGTCTCTTGGTATTTTGGGACTGGGGCGTGACATAATTTTTGTGGTAGCCCATGCAGGTTTACGAATATATTGCTTTAGTTTCAACTAAAGGACCGAGCAAGCCTGAGATTAGGATAGACTTATAGGATCTCATCCACAAGTTGACACTTTTTTGACATCTATATCAAATTCGAATTTAATCTCTTGACTTGCATCAAGCTTTGATTCGTCTGTGTGGTCCTTATAATTACTTGTGTGCATAGTAATGGATCTACGAGCCAGCAACGAGACTCTCGTGGGTACACCACCAGGTGTTGTAGTTACTTACGATGATGGGGTAATACCAAGGGGTGGAGATCCATCCACTCTACAAAGCTACCCTTCAGATCAGCCTGTCTCGAGGTTCCGGAGAGACGATATCCCACCACCACCATAATTCACTCCCCCGATATCACCTGTCACTACCACATTCTGAAAAAGAGGTATTTTTGACTTTTTTTTTATTATAAGTATTGCGTGTATTATTTTAAATAATTGCATGATATATGTATATATATTTGTATTATATACAGTGTTCCTTAATGCGTGAGTTAGTAGACTAGACCTAGAAATCCACTAGTTGAACGTCTGACCGAAATATAGGATCATGTATTTTAATTAGCATTTTTGGAATTTTAATTATGGAGGTTGTAAATAATTATCGTGATTTTATTTAATTATTGTGCCTTATCGTTGCTTCGATATTTGGAGCGCTACCCTAGCTTTTGCCTTCCAACTAATTTCACACCCTTGTCCTAGATGTGCCAGACTTTTATTGTGATCCTTGTGTAACTCATAACTATGCCTTGATGTGCTTCATTTTAGTCGTACAACTGTAAAACCCCCTTCCTAGAAAATCATATATATCTTTTTATTTATTAATTATTAATTAAATTATAGTAATTAGGTCTAAATAGGAGAAATAGATTTTTAATAATTTTTGTGTTAGGTGTTCGGGCACTTAGATGACTTATGGGACCATCAGGAATTTTTCGGAATTTATTCCATGTAGGAGATCCCTTGAGCTGTTGCTAGCCTAACGATGTGCATTACCCTAATCTATAAATTTTCTTATGAAAATATATATAATATATATGTATACACAAATATATATATATATATATGTATATATATATTAAGAAAAGAATAGATTAAGAAAAGTATTATTTAATAAGATGTATTAAATAAAAATAATACTAATAATAATATAATAATAATGACAATGATAACAATGCTATATTTCCCAGCAAAGTTGCTATAGTCTAACCGGCCACTTCAGCCAATTGCCAGCAACTTTAGTCCTAATAATAACAATATTAATACTAATAACCTACTTAGGAATTTCCATTCAACATCTTGCTTTTCCTTCAGCAATTGCTTATTCCCTTTAGTAACTACTAAGTACCCCTTGACCCGCTAGCAACTTTGCTACAGCAAAGTAGCAATTCCTTCACCCCTTCAGCGCCGTGAACCCGCCCCCTATTCTCCAGCCGATCCACAACCCGCTCCACTCATCCCCCTCTCTCTTCCTATATATATATATATATATATATATATATATATATATATAAATAATAGCTCTCTAAAACCCTAACCTAGAAACTCCAGACTTCCTCTTCCCATCTAGAGCCGTCACCACAGCCAGAGAAGCCTCCCCAAGCCATCCAACCATCCCGGCGACGCCGACATCGCGAACTGCGGTCTCCCACTCGAGGCACCTTCGCTCCGGCGTGTTTTCCCGTTGACTCGCTCGACCAAACGCTGTTCCATTTTCATAGGTATGATCTTCCCTCAACCCTCTCCAATATTTGTTTTATAGTCAACCTCGGAAAACGTGTGCCCCTAGGTGAAAAATAGCGTCCAAAGTTGGACGAGCAGACAGAATTCTGCAATCACAGAATTCCAGATTGACCACCCATATTGCCGAGTTCGTATCTCCCACCACAGAGATCCGAATTCGGTGATTCTTTCTGATACCTGTAGATTACATGATCTAGTTTATTTTCTGTATTATAACTTTGTGCTATTAGTTGCTGTGGACAAAAATATATTCGTCACAAAACTGTGCGCACCCACTTTTTCCGGTTTTCCAAAAGTTGGAGATCGGAGCGCGCCCCGCCAAACGGGACCGCCCCGCCGTGTGCCAAGTATACCAAATGGTGCACACAGCATAACGGGACACGTAAAAATTTGTGGGGACTGATTCGGACGCGTGAGCGCGCCGGAATCAGGCCGTATCCGCGGACACATCACGTGTCGCCACTTTTGTGAAACTCGCACGTATTTTGTGCACGCATGTCAGATTGCGACAAAACTTGCGCCACTGGACTCATGGTAACACGCTGGTCCTGTGACCCAATTTTCACGTATTTCTGAGACGGTTGACCAGATTGCCAATTGGCGGGTCCCATAGTTGACTTTTTGGACCAAATTTTGTTCGGCTCATCGGAATTCAAATTTGGATATACCGTTGGGTTCGTATTGACATCTAGAGTTATGTGACCCATAGTTTATCCCATTTAGAGACTGTTACCCTCGGCATGCTTTCGGTGCAAAGTGGGCCACACGTGGACCCCACTTTTGTCCGAAATTACCGTTTTGCCCTGTGTCCAAATTGGATGAAAGGGATGTGTTTTTTAGCTATTTTGCTCATTCCGGAAATGTTGGTGATATTTATTTCAGCATCCGGAGACATTTATTCTGTGGCCATAGCTTCTGGTCCTGTGTATTGGACATCTGGACGTGACATTTTGCAGTTTCTTGCCAGGCAAGTATACCTTGCCATTGTACTGTTATTTATATGCCATATGTTGCATGCATCCTTATTTTCTGTCTTTAGTTCATATATTTAATTGTTATATAAATTGTGCACGACGGTGACGTCGCGAATGTTTATATTTATATATTGCATTGACCTTGTTCATGAGACTACCCCATTATCATGTAGCACCATTAGGTTCATTGGCCGTGACACAGATGTTACACGAGTGTGAGTCTCATATAGATCACGGACTGCGTGACAGGTCTGGCCTCCTGTACGTATGGGCCGTGCGTTAGGAATAACTGCTGTTAGAAACTTTGCATGCTAGTAGACTTAGCAGTTATTAGAGGTATTATTGTGTCATGGACATGACATGCTTAGAGCATTGGGTGGAGAGAACAATAAGTACCGCATTTGAGCTCCTTTGCACTTTTTCTGTGAAGCCCGAATTCTCCGCTGGAGATACGGGTGATGATGACCACTATATATTATGTACTATCAGGCGGGCCACCGGCATTCAAAAGACGACGTGCCTTTTAGGCCCCTGGCTCTTCAAAAGAGAACTATGCCAAATCCCAGTTTTCAGCCAGATAGCTCACTTGTGGGGAAAGGTGTTCTTAACTGCATTCACATAGATGGTTAGGCGACCCATTGGATATTTATTTCAGTACTTTATTGGCATGTGTTTAAGTATACTTGTTATGTCCCTCTGAGGACCTGGTCTGCTGCCAGGTGTACCTGTTCTTGAGTATTGCAGGAGCACAGATTTGGAAGGATATAGATGCTTCGTGGATGTCTTCTCTTCGAGCCGGGATTGGCAGCTGGTACTTATATTGTTTGAGTGAGTTGTACTTATATTGTATTTACTTTTCCCATTCGAGTTGGTAGTGGATTTGTTTCCACCCAACTATCATTCTTAGATACTCCCTATTGAGATCTAGTTCATAGATACTGGTTATTTATTTCTATATGATTTTGGTGGATGAGATTTAGATTTTACCCTGTGACTTGTATTATATTTTATACCACTTGTGGATTTTATATTCATATTACAACGTACGTATGGATTTGGTTTCCATATATTGGAGTTGCCATATCCATGCGGCTGGCATGCTTACGTGTCCTAGTCCTACGTATTTTTGGGACTGGGGCATGACATGTTTTTGTGGTGGCCCATGCAGGTCAAGAGCATATTGTCTCGGTTACGTTACTGTACCGAACAAGCCTGCACCTAGGACTAGAATATAGGATCTCATCCATAATTGACTATGATTCATCTTCCTCCTCTCTGTTCTATTTTGAACAAATGCATCCTGCTTGATTCTTGTGCTTCCCTAATAGTTCTTTAAGTATAGCCTTCTCCTAGAATATAGAAGTTCCTGTTGTTAGATGATAATTAGAGTAGCACACCTATTTAGAATACCACGAGATTATAGATACACCACTAAGTTTAGAATATCTAGCGAACCCTAGAATTCCTTATCCCTATAATTGGTTTACCATTACCCGGATGTATTATGAGGACTTGAGAGTAGTATAGACACTACTAGAGTTAGTTAGAAGGTTACCATAATGTTGCCCCTAGCATTGAGGAACCCATAGAAAACCAAAACTTAATATTTGGACTGAACCTAACCTTCATAGTTAGATAATATTGGAACTATAAACTTAGATCATTGTCTTATTATTAGTAGACAACACTTTAGGAAGCCAAGAGCATTGAATATAGTAGTTTCTTGAACATACCGCAAACACAGAGAGTAGCGTAGCATCTCCCTTTAGGAAACCTTGAAATTATCTATAGCCTCTATATTTTATTTCATATATTTGTTTCCCTGAAACCCTAGCACTCGCTATTTGTGCGACGACTAATCATGTTCTTCTATTCTTTATCTTTCAAATCGTGCCCTCTGACACTTCTGATTGTAGGCCAAATGAATTCTTTTATGATATGATATATAGTTTCCTAGAATTATAGTTGTAATCTTGAATTTTGAAATTATGTGCTTAGTAGCAAGAATTTGATAGTTGAGCTATTCATTTAAATTATAATTTTATGGTTACAACTTAGTTTTAAATCACGTAATTGAAGGCTAGTAACCTTTCTATCTTTACTATTGACACTTGTTCTATAAGCACTATGACTAAGAGGTAAGATGACCATGACCTATGTAATATAAGAGGATACCCTAACAAGTATCAAGACCTCTTCTCATAGACCTTAATAGGAGCTTTTACGGTATCCTTAAGACAATACAATAGTAGTTAATTATTTTAAATTGGGTAGTATACCTCACCACCTAGTATCACATAGCCCTTGTGATCCATTGATGAAGTGTAACTGAATAACATTAATTGTATGCTAACATAAGATGATAGTGTTTATTCAGACTATAGAACTTAGAGGATCACACCCCTACTTTGTCGACTATCGACTTAGACAAGGAAGTAATATGATAGCTGTAGAGATTGTAGAGTCTTTTGTTATTGTTGCCTATGTTGTTTTATTTTTACAAACTCGAATTATTTTGTAACTTCTCTCATCATAATCCAGCGTTATATCTCTGTACTACCTTGACTTATGCTGCTATTATAGCCTAGTTTTGCAAGCTTATTCTTTATCGAGCTTGTTCATGACATGTATTATTGGAGTACTACACTAATACATTTCAGAACCAGTGTATTAAGGTCTAGCTAGCCTTAGTGCGCTTGGTTCGCCCTTCGCATTGCTACTTTACGTGGATTGGGATAAAATTTGCTTAGTTTCTTAGACAAATGTACTTGCCCTCTAAACCTGCCTGAGCATATCGTATCGGCTACATAACTGTACTAATACGAGCATGTGAATAGGAACTACCAAAATAGGATTTCAATCCACAACTGCCTTGACAATTCCCAATTGAATTTTTTAAACGCCTTGATCCCAATACTTCTATTCTATTACGCTGCCCTTGAACTCTTTATTATTGATCTTCGTCTTCCCTTATTTCGGAAAGATGAAACCTCGTGCTTGGTATAAGTTTGATACACAGAGAGTACTAGATATACCCGTAGGCCGATCACATACTTGAGGATTATTCTTTTGTAATTAAGGACATATCATATGTGATATGATCGGCATTGAAGTTTCGAGGATTGAACGACATGAGTAAATAAATTAAGGAATATTTTTCTTAAAGTATATAGCCTTAGGTGATAGGTGGATAAATTCTAAGTTGGGTAGTAGTGCATTGTCAACTCGGGAGGAATTTCTTTTAGATTATGATCGAGTAAGATTAGATTGGGAGAGGTTCAAGCCATGGTAATTTTGAGAAATTTAGAAGGATGACTAAGATGATGGGGATCAATGAATTGATATTGAGGACACAATATTTATACCTTAATTGCATGAGTTAAATTTTGAACAATGAAGGTAGAATCACCAATTTGAATTTAGAGGATAAATATAGAATTTCAGACTTGAATATTGGTGGACTGCATTTAAATTATTTTTTTATTTGATGAATTGAATTAAGAATTAAAATTTTGGTTGGACAACCTATTTGAAATAATGAGGATGTGAATGGAATTAAGGAGTTGAGGCATACAAAATTTTTATAAGTGAAAATGGGAATATATTGGACTCAAACCACTTCTAAAGGAGATTATGATAGTTGGAGATCGTGAGGTAAAAGTTATATGCGTATGTAAATCTTGGAGATGTTATGTGGATATGGATAATTTGAAACAAGGGGAGAAGAGATAACCATAGGTTAAATTTTAATTGGAGCAGTGGACATCTTAACCTAGAAGTGATTGCAATGGATATGATTAGGATTTTAGTTATCGCAAGAAGATTGCGACTGACTTGCCTTATTGTACCTAAAGGATTAACCGATTCCGCCTTATTTCAATTTTGAGGACGACATTGTCTTAAGTTGGCTGAATTGTGAAACCCCCTCACCTAAGAATTTGATCTACTTGGCTGAGTTAGTGAGACTAAGGCTAGCACGAATCCACTTAGAAATAGAACACGGTATTTTTATTTAGTTTTACAACATGATATCACTTGACACGCCTTACCGTGCTCCGATAATTGGAGCACTACACTAGCCACTGCCTTCCTACAAATTCTACACCCTTATCCTAGACATGCCCATCATCCAATTCTCATCTTTGTGCAATTTTCCAATTGTTGGACGCTTTTATGCAAAGGAGCATTTATGTGTCCACACCATTGGACATGACACATGAAGAAACCTATTTTTCGCTCATATGGATTTTTTATGATGTGCAACGTGCAACATCGCCCACCCCTTTAAACCTAGCCTTGCATTTTAAACAATACAAATCTTATACCATCCTTGCATTCTATCGTGGCTTAATTTTAATTTCGAGGACAAAATTTTTATAAGTTGGGTAGAATATAAAACCCCCTTCCTAGAAAATCGTATATATCTTTTTATTTATTAATTATTAATTAAATTGTAGTAATTAGGTCTAAATAGGAGAAATAGATTTTTAATAATTTTTGTGTTAGGTGTTCGGGCACTTAGATGACTTATGGGACCATCAGGAATTTTTCGGAATTTATTCCATGTAGGAGACCCCTTGAGCTGTTGCTAGCCTAACGATGTACATTACCCTAATCTATAAATTTTCTTATGAAAATATATATAATATATATGTATACACAAATATATATATATATATATATATGTATATATATATTAAGAAAAGAATAGATTAAGAAAAGTATTATTTAATAAGATGTATTAAATAAAAATAATACTAATAATAATATAATAATAATGACAATGATAACAATGCTATATTTCCCAGCAAAGTTGCTATAGTCTAACCGGCCACTTCAGCCAATTGCCAGCAACTTTAGTCCTAATAATAACAATATTAATACTAATAACCTACTTAGGAATTTCCATTCAACATCTTGCTTTTCCTTCAGCAATTGCTTATTCCCTTTAGTAACTACTAAGTACCCCTTGACCCGCTAGCAACTTTGCTACAGCAAAGTAGCAATTCCTTCACCCCTTCAGCGCCGTGAACCCGCCCCCTATTCTCCAGCCTATCCACAACCCGCTCCATTCATCCCCCTCTCTCTTCCTATATATATATATATATATATATATATATATATATATATAATAGCTCTCTAAAACCCTAACCTAGAAACTCCAGACTTCCTCTTCCCATCTAGAGCCGTCACCACAGCCAGAGAAGCCTCCCCAAGCCATCCAACCATCCCGGCGACGCCGACATCGCGAACTGCGATCTCCCACTCAAGGCACCTTCGCTCCGGCGTGTTTTTCCGTTGACTCGCTCGACTAAACGCTGTTCCATTTTCATAGGTATGATCTTCCCTCAACCCTCTCCAATATTTGTTTTATAGTCAACCTCGGAAAACGTGTGCCCCTAGGTGAAAAATAGCGTCCAAAGTTGGACGAGCAGACAGAATTCTGCAATCGCAGAATTCCAGATTGACCACCCATATTGCCGAGTTCGTATCTCCCACCACAGAGATCCGAATTCGGTGATTCTTTTTGATACCTGTAGATTACATGATCTAGTTTATTTTCTGTATTATAACTTTGTGCTATTAGTTGCTGTGGACAAAAATATATTCGTCACAAAACTGTGCGCACCCACTTTTTCCGGTTTTCCAAAAGTTGGAGATCGGAGCGCGCCCCGCCAAACGGGACCGCCCCGCCGTGTGCCAAGTGTACCAAATGGTGCACACAGCATAACGGGATACGTGAAAATTCGTGGGGACTAATTCGGACGCGTGAGCGCGCCGGAATCAGGCCGTATCCGCGGACACATCTCGTGTCGTCACTTTTGTGAAACTCGCGCGTATTTTGTGCACGCATGTCAGATTGCGACGAAACTTGCGCCACTGGACTCGTGGTAACACGCTGGTCCTGTGACCCAATTTTCACGCATTTCTGAGACGGTTGACCAGATCGCCAATTGGCGGGTCCCATAGTTGACTTTTTGGACCAAATTTTGTTCGGCTCATCGGAATCCAAATTTGGACATACCGTTGGGTTCGTATTGACATTTAGAGTTGTTTGACCCATAGTTTGTCCCATTTAGAGACTGTTACCCTCGGCACGCTTTCGGTGCAAAGTGGGCCACACGTGGACCCCACTTTTGTCCGAAATTACCGTTTTGCCCTGTGTCCAAATTGGATGAAAGGGATGTGCTTTTTAGCTATTTTGTTCATTCCGGAAATGTTGGTGATATTTATTTCAGCATCCGAAGATATTTGTTCTGTGGCCATAGCTTCGGGTCCTGTGTATTGGACATCTGGACGTGGCATTTTGCAATTTCTTGCCAGGCAAGTATACCTTGCCATTGTACTGTTATTTATATGCCATATGTTGCATGCATCCTTATTTTCTGTCTTTAGTTCATATATTTAATTGTTATATAAATTGTGCGCGACGGTGACGTCGCGAATGTTTATATTTATGTATTGCATTGACCTTGTTCATGAGACTACCCCATTATCATGTAGCACCATTAGGTTCATTGGCCGTGACACAGATGTTACACGAGTGTGAGTCTCATATAGATCACGGACTGCGTGACAGGTCTGGCCTCTTGTACGTATGGGCCGTGCGTTAGGAATAACTGCTGTTAGAAACTTTGTATGCTAGTAGACTTGGCAGTTATTAGAGGTGTTATTGTGTCATGGACATGACATGCTTAGAGCATTGGGTGGGGAGAACAACAAGTACCGCATTTGAGCTCCTTTGTACTTTTTCTGTGAAGCCCGGATTCTCCGTTGGAGATACGGGTGATGATGACCACTATATATTATGTACTATCAGGCGGGCCACCGGCGTTCAAAAGACGACGTGCCTTTTAGGCCCCTGGCTCTTCAAAAGAGAACCATGTCAAATCCCAGTTTTCAGCCAGATAGCTCACTTGTGGGGAAAGGTGTTCTTAACTGCATTCACATAGATGGTTAGGCGACCCATTGGATATTTATTTCAGTACTTTATTGGCATGTGTTTAAGTATACTTGTTATGTCCCTCTGAGGACCTGGTCCGCTGCCAGGTGTACCTGTTCTTGAGTATTGCAGGAGCACAGATTTGGAAGGATATAGATGCTTCGTGGATGTCTTCTCTTCGAGCCGGGATTGGCAGCTGGTACTTATATTGTTTGAGTGAGTTGTACTTATATTGTATTTACTTTTCCCATTCGAGTTGGTAGTGGATTTGTTTCCACCCAACTATCATTCTTAGATACTCCCTATTGAGATCTAGTTCATAGATACTGGTTATTTATTTCTATATGATTTTGGTGGATGAGATTTAGATTTTACCCTGTGACTTGTATTACATTTTATACCACTTGTGGATTTTATATTCATATTACAGCGTACGTATGGATTTGGTTTCCATATATTGGAGTTGCCATATCCATGCGGCTGGCATGCTTACGTGTCCTAGTCCTACGTATTTTTGGGACTGGGGCGTGACAACAATATTTGTCGCAACCGATTATATTTAATTCAATATAAATCTAATTTTGTATCTTTGTGCGTTCCAATCGAACTTGGAGACACATTCTCGACCCATTTTGAGCAACCCAAATTAGGGTAATATTCTATTCTGATTCTTCATTATTCATGACACTTGTGTCCCACTTAATTTTAGCCCCTTGTACTTCTAATTAATTTTAGAACACCAATGACATTTATTTTAATTAATTTAAACCATAAATCCAACCTTGTGCAATTTTTTAATTGTTGGGCACTTTTATGTAAAAGTGCATCAAGGTACCCACCCCGTTGGATACAACACATGAATAAACCCATTTCTCCTTTATTTGAATTTTTTTATAATTTTTAGGAGTATGTAATTCAACATCAACCTCCATAAACCATGGCCCTCCAAACTTTGAACCAAATGCAATCCTAGCCATTCGATTTGAATCCTAACCCTTGAAATATCTCCATGGCAAGCCAAGGCCTTTTTCCAAGTGTTGACCAAGTCAAATATTTTTAGGTCAACCCAACACCATGTGTATATAAATATTCCACTTTACTTTTCCTTTTCTTTTTTTCTTATTCCTAAGCCACAGCCGATTATCACCCCAACCATCCCTGTTCACCATCTTTCTATTCTTCTTTTTCCTTCTCTCCCGTCGGATCAAACCCCCCTACCAGAGAAACCTCTCGCCGGACTAGAGATCCATACACCCCCCTCTCATCCGCCCTCGTCGTCTCCACCGAGCCGCTTCACTCGCTCAACCCGCCTCCATTCGACCAGTCCCCCTCCGCCTGGGCTAACCCGACCGGAGCCTACATCCATCCCGCATCCTCGCTACCGACTACACTGAAGGCCGGACTGAATGCAACTCACCAGAGAAATACCCAACTTTGACCTTCGCCTGACCCGATCGACCCAGCTGCCATCCCGTCAATGACCCGTCGGAGTTCAATGCTGTACCCAACCCGCAGCCGCCTGCCATCTCCTTTACCACGCCAGAGTCGTTCTCTCCCTGTTGACTGCACCAGAACCCGACCGTCGGCAGCATCTCCTTCGTCCATCTCAGCCGATCTCCTCCCCCTCTTCCCTGCCTCCTCCTATTTAATTACCACCATTATCATTATAATCACCACCACCATTATCACTCCGGCCAACCACCACTCTACACCACCACCACCGTTTACCTCTCCTCCCGCTCGTTGTTCTCTTCCACCACTCCTCCCCACCGAGCTACAACTCCGGCATTCCTGCCACGATCACATTCACCATCATCATCACCTCCATAATCATCATCATCAACTTCATCATCGTCATCATCATCATCGTCATCAACATCATCGTCATCATCATCGTTGACATCGTCGACATCATCACCATCGCCATCATCGTCGTCGTCGTCGTCATCGCCGCTCTCGTGCACATGCACAGGTTCGAACCTGTCCCTCCTCCTTCATTTTATGTGATTGTGTGTGTACGTATATAATTGGTATGTGTATACTACTTATTAGTATATGTTAGTATGTATGTATTGGTATATATATATATATATATATATATATATATATATATATATATATATATATATATATATATATATATACATATATAGTATATGTATTCAATTGGTACATATATATATATAGTATACGTATATTATTCACTTGGTATATGTATATATATATATTTCGTATATGTATTCTTTTGGTATAAACATATATTATAAGAATTTAATGTTATATGCTAGTTAAGACTATGTATATTATATATGTACACTTGACCGCTAGGTATAGCTGCAGATATTCTGTAGTTACACATGACCCTGTAACCCTGAGTATTGTGAGTTGACTGCCATATGTACACTGACGTACTGGCCATACCCATATTATTTTGAATGTATGTTTTGCATAGCATTTGCAGATGCGACACCCGTGCAACTAGACGCACACTTGAACCTAGTTGATCAGTGTCACCCTAGTATAGCTGCTGAGTTCAGCATAATTCTGTTGTGTATGTGCTAGTATAATGGCTGATCCTATATTGTATGATATTATATGTATATAGGACTATTGGATCGTCTTGCGAGACTACAGGAGCAGGATATTGGTATTGACAGCTAAGGACCCTAGGCTAGTATATTTTCTGATAGTTTCTTATTTATAATATCCTCTATGTTCATTGTATCTAGTATAAATATCTATATTCCTTGACACGATGGTTACACGGATTGGTATATTCGGATCTCGTCATGAGATGTTATTTCTTGTATATGGTGTATCTTGTACAAGTCTTATTTTATTGGTTATCTTGTGCATGTACAGACACTAATTCTCGGAAAGACTTGCTACCTTCCTAGAGAATCCCGTGCCATAGCGTACCATGGTTGGATCTACTATACCAGTCGGGGGTGAGAGTATTTTAGTGTAGATATATGATCATACCTTTTATGTAAAAGTCTTGTCCAGATGTTAGTATTGGTCATACACCTCACGTATGACTAACCAGGCCATTATTCCTGTACAAGTTCCCAAGCTGATCACATGTTAAAGCTAGTACTCACACACTTAGTCATTAGTATTCTTGTTCATTGACATATTATTTATTCTTGTATTTATTTTTAGTATTTTCTTTATTATGTATCTCTTGTACATATATATGCATCTTGTATATTTCTATCTATTTACTACTACATAGTTTGTATCATTGATGTAGAACTGTTGTTAGAGATGTACTTTGCTCCATCCTGACTGGAAATATTTTTCCAGACTGCGACTTAGAGGACTGGTGTCCGACATATTATGGACCAGGTATAGATGCAGATTACACACCAGAGATCTTAGAGGAGTCTATTCCTTTAGAGGAGACATTACCTGCACCTATCTAGACAGTATTTATCTCATGTACTGAGACTTATTTGAGGTTTATTTGAGTTTATGTTTAGACTTATTCTTAGTTTATGTTGAGACTTATGGAGACTTTATGTCGGACAACTAGACTGTGGTTTATCTTTATTTTGAGACATGGTGTTTAACTATGTCATTCTTTTTTATCTTTTATCGTGCCATTTATATTCTTATAGTTTTGTGATTGAGTTTATATTATGAGCTATTGTGAGATGTATATTGTCCTTTTTATGGAGTTGATATCATTGACAGGTTATGAGTTATGTTAGTTAGTATATTATTGAGACCTAGACAGCGTTCTACCGCCGATGCTGCGGCGTAGGCTAGACGTACCCACGCACTCGTGCCCCTATTCCGGGTGAGGGTCATGACACGTTTTTAGTGGTAGCCCATAAAGGTCAGACTTCGCAAGTTGTGCGATGTCGTGGTAGTGCGACAACATAGTTGTACTACTGCGTGCCTGCGATAGGATCTAGGATATAGCATACTAGGATGAGAGCGGATACTCAATCATTACTAGGAATATTTTCCAATCTATCTGTCTTGTTATCCTTATTCCTTCTGAATATTGCCTCCTTTAGAATTTTACTGTCCTCCCTTGATGATATCGTATCTATTGCATAAATTTATTCTTTTCGGTCTGTCTTCAGGATGCCGCCGAAGACAAAATCTAAGAGAGTAGGAGCATCAACTTCAGAGGGGTCTGCCACCTCTCCACCTGACGGACAGACATATGGAGTTCCTTCCCTCCTACCTGTTCTGAGTGTTGCCCCAGCTATGACGGAGAATCTTCCACCTCCACCGACTTTGCTTCCCGCGGGTATGCCCATTGACGGGGCACAGATGTTTACCTTGATCCAGGGCATGGTAGATGCCCAGAGAGTGATGGCAGAAGCTCAGCGAGTTCAAGTTGAGGCTCAGAGAGTGCAGGCAGAGGCATACCAAGTGCAGACAGAACTGATAAGAGAGAGCATGGAGAACACTCACTGTCACGCCCCAGTCCCAAAATGACGAGGGACTGGACACGTGGCAATGGCCAGCAGCACGCACCGATGGATAACCCAATTTAATGGAACCATCAGGGCGTACTTAAGCTGTAAGTAAGGTCTACTACACAAGTCACACTAATCTCATCCATAAAGATAAAGAAATAAGCTGCATAATCAAATGGAAATAAGTAGCAACATCATCACAACAAGTCAGTCGGAGAAATAATCCGACTTAAGTCTGAATAAACTGGCTCTATAGGCCAGGAACAAAAGATGTAAACATGAAATAAATAAATGAGTACTGGGACAGGCACTCAGGAGAAGTCCTCGGCAGTCACCTCGTCTTCAGTGTTTGGTTCAGCTCCAGCAATAGCTTCAGCTCCTGTCCCGTATATCTCGGGATACTGCTCCTCAGCTAAACCTGGGGACATAATCCATTCCAGGTCCTCAGTGGACATAGCAAGGCACAAGATAAAAACAAGCCAACTGAATAAGCAGTGCAATAAATAAATGAACAGCAGGGTAAACTAAGTAACCATCTATGTGATATGCAAATGAGAGCAACACTAGTACTCAGGCTGAGACCGCTACAAGCTCTGTGTCGGGGAGCCGGTAGCAGTAATAACACGTAAAGGGTCTAGCTCTGCTGGAGAGTCTACAACCTCACAATAATAGTAGATATATATATATAATAGCCTGTAGCCTGTGTGTCTCTCCCCACCCAATGTAATCACGCAAGCCATGACCATAACGTCTCATGTCCATGTCAGCGGGATTATAACTAATGCAACAAGTCATACTGTCTATAAATAAATAACTCTGTCAAGTCCTGTATCCTATTCAGAATCCCCACGAATAACTCAGGAAGATTCTGTCCATGATAGTGTCAAGTGTCCTGGGTTGTAGGATACTTGATAGGTCAAGTACCAAATAAGGGGATCGTAAATCCATCTCTAAATGACGAACCCAACACCACGTAAGGTGTCAGTACCCGACTATGATCGGGCACTAGGTACGTCGTACATTTTCTAGGTTTAAGCAGTTTAAAATAGTTTATATGAATTTCACAAGACATCCAGTAGAGTATTTTTACAGAAAAAAAGAAAATAATGACTGCAAGTTTGGCAAGGTGCACTTGCCTGATGTTTGAATTCCACTTAGGTCCTGGTTTCGAAAATTTCTAGAGATGTCTCCGAAAGCTGAAATAAATAGTACCATCACGCTCAGAAGGTGTCAAACAGCTAGGATCGCCTGTCCTTGGGTCCAATTTGGAGACAAGGGCAAAAACGGCAATTTTGGCCCAAAACGGGGTCCACCGGTGGGCCCGCTTTGCACCGAAAAGCGTGTCAGGGTCAACGGTCTCCAAATTCACCAAACTTAGTGTCAACAGGTCAGGAACGCTGATACGAACCCAACAGAACTTTCAGATTTGAATTCCGATGAGCCGATCACAAAATCGCCCGTCGAGCGGGGCCTGCGGGGCCCACGACACGCGATTTCGTCAACGTTCTCAGAATCGGACCAAACTTGACCCACAGGACCAGCGTATCACTACGAGTCCGATGGAGCAAGTTTCGTCTTGATCCGACGTGTGTGCACGAAGTTAGGGTGACTTGCAGAAAAGGCGGATACGGAGCGATGTCCGCGGATACGCGTTGATTCCGGTGTGCACGCACACCCGAATCAGCTTCCGCGAAATTCCACACGTCCGTATTGACGAGGCGCACGTATCTGTGAAGACCGCACGCGACCAAGTCGTCCCGTTTGGCGGGGCGTACTCAGTTCCGGGGTGAAACAGGGCCTGGTTTTTCCTGTTTTTGGATCGCGGTGTACGATCACCACAGGACGCGATGCCCCGAACAGTTTGTCCGGGCACCGAGAGGGTCATACAGGCTTCACGTAGAAATTTACGGAATCGAAATCCGAGCTACAGGGTGCAAGATATGGATACCTGAACGAGGCCCGAAAAGCTGAGAATACTTCGTGTCCTACTCGTGTCCGACACGAGTCTTGGCCGTGTCCACTGCCCGTGTCCTGCTGGGACCGTGTCCGGCAGCTGGCTGGGGGATCACCGGAGATGGCTGGACTCGGCGGGGTGAGCTGCGGCCGGGCGGGGGATCGTCGAGGTCTCGGGCGGAGGCTGCGACTCCGGGCGGAGGGGAGAACAGCAGCCGCGGGGAGAGAGGAGGAGGGGGGTTCTCGAAGGCGGCTCCGGTCGGCGAGGAAGAGGGGCTGGGGCGCTGGAGGGGCTCCGGCGGCTCTCGGCTCCGGGCTGAGGGCAGCGGGGCTAGGGGAGGGGGATGGCCGGAGTAGGTTAGGGTTTCGGCGGAGTTAGGGCACGGCTGGAGGAGGAAGAAGGCTGGGTAGGGGGCTTTTATAGGGCTCGAGGGAGGGGCCGCCGGGGAGTCGTGGGCGAGGGGTCCGGAGGGGGTGGCGTCATGGGGAAGTTCTCCGGCCACGTCGCCGGAGAACGCGGCCGGATTCCGCGGGGTCGAACGTGGGAGAGGGTGGGGGTGATGCGGGTTCCGGGTCGGGCGCGGATCCGGACGAGGAGGACCCGCCCGACCCGTTAAGCCAAGGGCTGGGCTGGGTTTAACGGGCTCGGCCCACTGGGCCGGGCCGGGCCCAAAACCAAAAATAAAATAAAAAAAAATAGAATTTTAATAAAAATCTTTTAATTAACTAAATTAATTAGAAAAATAGTTTTTAGGCTTTTAAAAATAGGTCCGATGCCCAATAAAATTCCAGAAAATTACCCTAAGTCTGGTTTTCTATTTTACACCATAAAATCATATTTTCATTTCATTTTAATGTTATTTATTGGCAATTAAAAATTATAAACTCACTATATGTCCTATGTAAATTGCATATTAAATCCATAAATTGATTTTTTTAAAAATCTGAAAATTTTTGGGTGTTTACAATCTACCCTCCTTAAGAGGATTGCTTCCTCGCAATCGAAGGGTAAACTATAAAGGCAAGATTTACAGAATTAAAGAGTTGTTCAGGTTTTACCTGCATCAGCAAATAAGTGCGGATAACGCTGCCGCATAACATCTTCTCGCTCCCAGGTCGATTCGCCTGGAGAGTGCTGTTTCCAAGCTACTCGAACCAGCCTGATTGTCTGCCCACGCAGCGTCTTCTCGCTGGTGTCGAGTATCCCCACTGGCTGCTCTTCGTATCTCAGGCTAGGTCCCACCGAGATCTCAGAATGATCAACTATATGACCTGGGTCCGTCACATATCTCCTTAATTGTGAGACGTGGAATACGTCATGCAATCCCTCTAAGGATGGAGGTAATGCGATACGGTAAGCCACCTCACCAATGCGCTCCAAGATATCAAATGGCCCAATGTACCTTGGGCTTAACTTGCCTCTGCTGCCGAATCTGATAGTACCTCTAGTGGGCGAGATCCTCAAAAATACATGCTCTCCTTCCTTGAACTCCAGGGGTCGTCTGTGTGCATCGGCCCAATGCTTCTGTCTATCCTGGGCTACAGGGAGATGGTTCTGGATCTGCTTTACTTTCTCCACTGTCTCCGTTACCAACTCTGGACCCAGCATTTGACGTTCGCCAACGTCGCTCCAACATACCGGCGATCTGCACTTCCTTCCGTACAGCGCCTCGAAGGGTGCCATCTGAATGCTTGCCTGATAGCTGTTGTTATAGGAGAACTCCACTAAATGCAGATGATCTTTCCAAGATCCTCCAAAGTCCAGTATACAAGATCGCAGCTTATCTTCTAGGATCTGAATTGTGCGCTCGCACTGACCGTCTGTCTGAGGATGATAGGCAGTACTGAACTTGAGCCTGGTGCCGAGACTCTCTTGCATGCTTCTCCAGAAGTGAGATGTAAATCGTGAGTCTCGATCTGATACGATACTAACCGGCACTCCATGTAATTTTACGATCTGACGCATATACATGTCGGCTAGTACTTCAGTGGTTTGTCCGACTCTGAACGGCAAGAAGTGAGCCGACTTAGTGAGCCGATCCATGATGACCCATACTGCATCCTTACCACTAGGGCTTCTTGGAAACCCAGTGACAAAGTCCATGGTAATATGCTCCCACTTCCATTTAGGGATGGGAAGTGGCTGCAACATACCTGCAGTCCTTTGGTGCTCGGCCTTCACCTGCTGGCAGACTAAGCATTTTGCCACAAAGCGGGCAATCTCCCTTTTCATTCCATGCCACCAGTAATATTGTGTCAAGTCCCGGTACATCTTGGTTCCTCCTGGATGAACCGAGTATATGGAGCTATGGGCTTCTGTCATCAACTCCTGCCTTAATTCCCCATTTGGAACACATAGGCGATTTCCGCACCTTAATGTTCCGTCCTCGTGGATACGAAGCCCCGTCTGCAAGCCTGCTTCTGTCCTTTCTCTCAGCCTTCGGAATCTGGTATTATTAGGCAAAGCTTCCTTGATTCTTTCCACCAGTGATGACTTTACTTCAAGGTTAGCCAGCAAACCATTTTGTCCAGGTAGAACAACCTCTATCTGAAGATCTTGCAAGTCTTGTAATAACTGAGGCTGCTCCGTTAAGAAATAAGCCGAGGGTTTTCTGCTGAGGGCGTCGGCTACAATATTTGCTTTCCCCGGGTGGTACTGCAGATCGATGTCAAAGTCCACCATCAACTCAAGCCAACGCCTTTGCCTCATATTGAGCTCCTTCTGTGTATAAACATACTTCAAGCTCTTATGATCAGTGAATATCTCGACCTTTTCTCCATACAGATAATGTCTCCAGATCTTCAATGCAAAAATTACTACAGCTAGCTCCAGGTCGTGCGTTGGGTAGTTCTTCTCGTGAACCTTCAGCTGCCTCGATGCATAAGCGATAACCTTGCCATGTTTCATCAAGACACAACCTAGTCCACTACCGGACGCATCACTGTAAACAACAAAACCTCCTGACCCTGAGGGAAGAGTCAAGACTGGTGCTGTTGTTAGACGCCTCTTCAATTCTTCAAAGGCATGCTGGCATTCTTTCGTCCATATGAACTCCTGATCCTTCCGTGTCAGCTTAGTCATCGGCTCTGCGATTCTTGAAAAATTTTCTACGAACCGCCGGTAATACCCAGCAAGTCCAAGAAAACTCCTCACTTCCGCAACAGAGGTAGGGGTAGGCCAGATTTCTATAGCAGTGACTTTCTCTGTGTCCACAGACAGTCCTTCACCCAAGATAATATGCCCTAAGAATGGCACCTTGTCCATACAGAACTCACATTTGCTGAGTTTGGCATACAGCTTCTCCCTTCTCAAGGTTTCTAGCACAATTCTAAGGTGTTCCTCGTGCTCTTCGTGGTTCTTAGAGTAGATTAGGATATCATCAATGAATACCACCACGAACTTATCCAAGTACTGATGGAAGACCCCGTTCATCAAACTCATAAATACGACGGGTGCGTTGGTTAAACCAAACGGTATAACTAGGAACTCATAATGCCCATACTTAGTTCTGAAGGCCGTCTTTGGGATATCTTCCTTCTTCACCCTAATCTGGTGATAACCGGATCTAAGGTCAATCTTTGAGAATACCTTAGCACCACTCAACTGGTCAAACAAATCATCAATGCGTGGTAGTGGGTACCGGTTCTTAATAGTTACAGCATTAAGGGCTCTGTAATTAATGCACAGCCGTACAGATCCGTCTTTCTTGGGTACAAAAAGTATAGGTGCTCCCCATGGTGAAATACTAGGCCGGATAAATCCTTTCTCCAGAAGGTCGTCAACTTGTGTTTTCAGCTCCACTAACTCCTTAGGTGCTAGCCGATATACCGATGAGGTGATAGGTTCGGCTCCTGGAGTTAAGTCTATTGTGAATTCTATCTCCCGATCAGGTGGTAAACCTGGAAGATCGTCGGGAAATACATCCACAAATTCCGTTATGACTCTTGGGTAACTTGAATCTTCTTCTACAGTCAATACCCTAAGAGTTGGCTGGACCCCTTGTTCTACAGCTCCTCTAAGAAATTCAAACTCAGGAAGGCTAGGGGGTCTAAATATCACTTTTCCAAGCCGGCAATCCAGTGTCGCATGGTACTGACTTAACCAGTCCATACCAAGTACAATATCGTAATCAGGCATAGAAAAGATTAGGAATTGGGCTCGCATCTCTCGGCCACAGACTACTACCGAACACGATCTACAAGTATCACTAACCGGGATAATTCTACCTCCCGTTAGTATTCTCTTCATCTTCGAGAGAGGTGCGGTAGCTATTCTATGTGTGGCTACGAAGCTAGCAGCAATAAATGAATACAAAGCTCCAGAATCAAATAATGCTACAGCAGGAATTGAAGCTACTAATATGGTACCTGCTATCACTTCGCCTGCAGTAGCTTTCTCAGTGACTGCTAGTGCATATGCCTGACCTCGTCCCTGAGCGGGACCCCTTTGCTGACGAGCTTGCTGGAACAATGCTGCCTGAGGTGGTAGAGGTGGCCTGGCTCCTCCAGGCCCTGTCTGAGTTGCTCCCCCAGCTGGAAGAGCTGCAGGTGGAGCTGGTCGATTCGGAACTCCCTCTCGACGTTCCGAGCAGTCCTTGGAGAAGTGTTGTCCAGATCCGCAAACCAGGCAGAGTCCCAGCTTGCGTCGACATTCCTTTTCAATATGTCCTACCTTGCTGCAGTAGTGGCAAGTAGGCAGGTTCTTAGTTGCTGCTCTTGGAGGCGGGCTCTTCTGGGGCCGTTTAGCAGATTCCCCTGGTGATGACTTGGACAGTGCTGAGGAGAAAGGACGTTTCAGGCTTGATTCCCTCCGAGTAACGCGCTCCAGCCGACGTGCTGCAGCTAGGGCGTCGGTGTAGGAGGTGGGCGCGACCGATCCGATTAACTTCTGAAGCTCGAACCTGAGCCCATCAAAGAACTTTTCCGCCTTCTCCTCTTCGGTGGGAATTAGCGAAGGGGCGAAGTGGCTCAGGCGAATGAATTCGGCGTTATATTCCTCCACCGTCATGTTGCCCTGGATCAGGCGGTTGAATCTGTCTCGGAGTTCTGATCGAGCCACAGCAGGGATGTACATTTCCTGGAAGAGTCTGGAGAACTCCTCCCAGGTAACCTGATCATGTCCGAGCCTTCTTTCTTCGGACAGCCACCAATGATGCACGTTGTCCGTCAGTTGCATCCTGACGGCAATCATCCATTTGTCCCTTGGTAGTTCGGCGGCCTCCAACTGATGCTGTGTGTTTGTAAGCCATTCATGCACTTCAGTTGGTCCTTCCTTGCCCGAGAAGGTACGAGGCTTGAGTTGACGGAAATCCGTAATAGATCCCGTCGTTGGCCGCCTATTTGGTGGATTTGCATGCTCCAATGCTGCGACCAGGCTGTTCCTTAGGTTCTCGGCCTCTCGGCGTTGGGTCTCCTGTTGAATCTGTTGTTGTGCCTGCATCATGGCGTAGAACATCTGGAACATTTGCTGGCCGTCCATTGCCTCTCCTGGAGGAAAGACAGGCATCGTTGGAGGGAACTGGGGAGGAGGCGGGATGTCATCACGCCTGAGCCTGGAACTTGGCTGGCCAGTTTTATTGCTCTGAGAGGATTGTCCTCTAGTATCTGGCGTCGTTCCAGCCTCGCAGGTAAACCCTGCTTCAGTCGGTGTACCCAAGGGGGTCTCGTCACCACGTCTGGGATCCATAACTCTGCATCAAAAGAAAATAATGAGAACGCACAGAGGAATCAAAACAGGATGCAGTTCAAGCAATTTAATTGAATTCGACATAGAGTTCAAAAATGATTAAATCAATGGATGAGATCCTATAACCTATCTTATTGCAGGCCTGTCCGGTCCCTAAGTTGAAACCGAACAATTTAGTTTGGACCTGCATGGGCCACCACAAAAACCATGTCACGCCCCAGTCCCAAAATGACGAGGGACTGGACACGTGGCAATGGCCAGCAGCACGCACCGATGGATAACCCAATTTAATGGAACCATCAGGGCGTACTTAAGCTGTAAGTAAGGTCTACTACACAAGTCACACTAATCTCATCCATAAAGATAAAGAAATAAGCTGCATAATCAAATGGAAATAAGTAGCAACATCATCACAACAAGTCAGTCGGAGAAACAATCCGACTTAAGTCTGAATAAACTGGCTCTATAGGCCAGGAACAAAAGATGTAAACATGAAATAAATAAATGAGTACTGGGACAGGCACTCAGGAGAAGTCCTCGGCAGTCACCTCGTCTTCAGTGTTTGGTTCAGCTCCAGCAATAGCTTCAGCTCCTGTCCCGTATATCTCGGGATACTGCTCCTCAGCTAAACCTGGGGACATAATCCATTCCAGGTCCTCAGTGGACATAGCAAGGCACAAGATAAAAACAAGCCAACTGAATAAGCAGTGCAATAAATAAATGAACAGCAGGGTAAACTAAGTAACCATCTATGTGTTATGCAAATGAGAGCAACACTAGTACTCAGGCTGAGACCGCTACAAGCTCTGTGTCGGGGAGCCGGTAGCAGTAATAACACGTAAAGGGTCTAGCTCTGCTGGAGAGTTTACAACCTCACAATAATAGTAGATATATATATATAACAGCCTGTAGCCTGTGTGTCTCTCCCCACCCAATGTAATCACTCAAGCCATGACCATAACGTCTCATGTCCATGTCAGCGGGATTATAACTAATGCAACAAGTCATACTGTCTATAAATAAATAACTCTGTCAAGTCCTGTATCCTATTCAAAATCCCCACGAATAACTCAGGAAGATTCTGTCCATGATAGTGTCAAGTGTCCTGGGTTGTAGGGTACTTGATAGGTCAAGTACCAAATAAGGGGATCGTAAATCCATCTCTAAATGACGAACCCAACACCACGTAAGGTGTCAGTACCCGACTATGATCGGACACTAGGTACGTCATACGTTTCCTAGGTTTAAGCAGTTTAAAACAGTTTATATGAATTTCACAAGACTTCCAGCAGAGTATTTTTACAGAAAATAAGAAAATAATGACTGCAAGTTTGGCAAGGTGCACTTGCTTGATGTTTGAATTCCACTTAGGTCCTGGTTTCGGAAATTTCCAGAGATGTCTCCGAAAGCTGAAATAAACAGTACCATCACGCTCAGAAGGTGTCAAACAGCTAGGATCGCCTGTCCTTGGGTCCAATTTGGAGACAAGGACAAAAACGGCAATTTTGGCCCAAAACGGGGTCCACCGGTGGGCCCGCTTTGCACTGAAAAGCGTGTCAGGGTCAACGGTCTCCAAATTCACCAAACTTAGTGTCAACAGGTCAAGAACGCTGATATGAACCCAACAGAACTTTCAGATTTGAATTCCGATGAGCCGATCACAAAATCGCCCGTCGAGCGGGGCCTATGGGGCCCACGACACACGATTTCGTCAACGTTCTCAGAATCGGACCAAACTTGACCCACAGGACCAGCGTATCGCTACGAGTCCGATGGCGCAAGTTTCGTCTCGATCCGACGTGTGTGCACGAAGTTAGGGTGACTTGCAGAAAAGGCGGATACGGAGCGATGTCCGCGGATACGCGTTGATTCCGGTGTGCACACACACCCGAATCAGCTTCCGCGAAATCCCACACGTCCGTATCGACGAGGCGCACGTATCTGTGAAGACCACACGCGACCAAGTCGTCCCGTTTGGCGGGGCGTACTCAGTTCCGGGGTGAAACAGGGCCTAATTTTTCCTGTTTTTGGATCGCGGTGTACGATCACCACAGGACGCGATGCCCCGAACAGTTTATCCGGGCACCGAGAGGGTCATACAGGCTTCGCGTAGAAATTTACGGAATCGAAATCCGAGCTACAAGGTGCAAGATATGGATACCTGAACGAGGCCCGAAAAGCTGAGAATACTTCGTGTCCTACTCGTGTCCGACACGAGTCTTGGCCGTGTCCACTGCCCGTGTCCTGCTGGGACCGTGTCCGGCAGCTGGCTGGGAGATCACCGGAGATGGCTGGACTCGGCGGGGCGAGCTACGGCCGGGCGGGGGATCGTCGAGGTCTCGGGCGGAGGCTGCGACTCCGGGAGGAGGGGAGAACAGCAGCCGTGGGGAGAGAGGAGGAGGGGGTTCTCGAAGGCGGCTCCGGTCGGCGAGGAAGAGGGGCTGGGGCGCTGGAGGGGCTCCGGCGGCTCTCGGCTCCGGGCGGAGGGCAGCGGGGCTAGGGGAGGGGGATGGCCGGAGTAGGTTAGGGTTTCGGCGGAGTTAGGGCACGGCTGGAGGAGGAAGAAGGCTGGGTAGGGGGCTTTTATAGGGCTCGAGGGAGGGGCCGCCGGGGAGTCGTGGGCGAGGGGTCCGGAGGGGGTGGCGTCGTGGGGAAGTTCTCCGGCCACGTCGCCAGAGAACGCGGCCGGATTCCGCGGGGTCGAACGTGGGAGAGGGTGGGGGTGATGCGGGTTCCGGGTCGGGCGCGGATCCGGACGGGGAGGACCCGCCCGACCCGTTAAGCCAAGGGCTGGGCTGGGTTTAACGGGCTCGGCCCACTGGGCCGGGCCGGGCCCAAAACCAAAAATAAAATAAAAAAAACAGAATTTTAATAAAAATCTTTTAATTAACTAAATTAATTAGAAAAATAGTTTTTAGGCTTTTAAAAATAGGTCCGATGCCCAATAAAATCCCAGAAAATTACCCTAAGTCCGGTTTTCTATTTTACACCATAAAATCATATTTTCATTTCATTTTAATGTTGTTTATTGGCAATTAAAAATTATAAACTCACTATATGTCCTATGTAAATTGTATATTAAATCCATAAATTGATTTTTAAAAAAATCTGAAAATTTTTGGGTGTTTACACTCACCAGATGGCACTACAGGCAGTTGAGAGAGTTGCCTAACAGTATCCTGGCCAGCAACAACAGCAGAGACCAGGCACTATAGTTGATTTCAAGAGGATGATGCCTCGAGAGTTCAAAGGCACTAAGGGGATACTCTACGCTGACGACTGGCTAGAAGATATAGAGAGGAGCCTGCGATTGGCCCAGATTCCAGATAGCTTAGAGATAGAGGTCGTTGGCAGTCAGATGTTTGATATCGCGCTGACATGGTATCGTACGGAGCTGAGACTTACTCCACAAGGACATACTTGGGAGACCTTCAAAGAGCTTTTCAAGGAGAAGGTCTTTCCTGACATAGCCCTGGGAGCTTTGGAGAGTCAGTTTTATGACTTGGTCCAAGGAACCATGTCAGTCGATGATTACGCTTCAGAATTCTGTCGATTGAGCCACTTTGCATCATCTATGATTCGAGACCCAGGAGACAGAGCCCAGAAGTTTAGAAAGGGGCTGATGAGAGAGATTAGGTTATGCACTTCTGGTCATCATACCGCTACCTTTAGGGATATCTTGATGGATGCCCAGATTGCAAAAGGCGATCTAGATCTCAGGACTAAAAGGAGTCACAATATTTCTGAAGATACGAGTGGTAGCACGAGACCGGTCAAGCGTTCCCATATTCAGCAACAGCCGAGGATATTTCAGTATAACCACCAGCAGCACCAGGCACTAGTTCATGTTCAGCAGGATCAACAGACTTATCATTTCTGTAAGAAGCCAGGTCACCTTTGGGAGAGCTCTAGATTGAGGCTAGGATATTGTTTGCACTGTGGCAATCTATGACATCGAATGAGGGATTATTCTCTCGTTCATTATCTTCCTGGACAGCGTGCAGCTCCAAATTATAGAGATCCAGTTAGGCCGCCTGTGGAACCGCAGATTGCTCAGTACCCGCAGAGGGAGCCACCCTAGCAGGGCGGAACATTTGCGATGACGGTCGAGGAGACCGATACTGCAGGTGATGTGATAGCAGGTTTTTTTCTTCCTTTTTCTCCTGTTCTATTTTTGTCTGTTTAATTGATTGATTAGTACCGTAGCTTGTATCAGTGAGTTTTGCTAGAATGTAGTTAGTAGTACACCCTGGCAGAGAGTGCAATACCATGACAAAATAAACCATAAACCATAAACCATACATGTTTACTCTAAAATGTATATTGTATGACGGCAACGACGGAGCCGCCCGCGACCACCGCACAGTCGTCCGCGACCCTGCACCGCGACTGCATAAATTGACTACAACTTACCCGTGTTCACGCTTCATTTTTTGTGCCCTCACTCGACCAAACCCAATCCCGTCTTCACCGAAATGTTCGTGACCTATCCCCCTTCCATATTTGTGTATTAGATTACTTCGAGCAGCGTGTAACCCTAGGCGAAAATAGCGACCAAGTTGGCAAAAAATAATAACTTTTGGGATCGCAGAAAACTGCGATAACTACCCATGTTCACGACTCGTATCTCCCACCACAGAGATCCGAATTTGGTTTTTTTTGTATGCGAAGACCACCTAACCTATTTTATTTTCTGTCAAATACAATAATTTATTAGTTTTTGTATGTTAAATTAAATTAGATAAAAAATTCCAAAAATATACTTTTTTTAAATTTCCAAAAATTGCGATACGGAGCACGCCCCGACAAACGAGACTGCCCCATTGTGTACCAAGTGTACCAAAATATGCGCACGGTATACCCAGATGTGTGGACTTTTACGGAAACTGATTTGGACGCGTGTGCGCGTCGAAATCAGCCCGTATTCGTAAAATTTTCCCATATCGTGACTTTTGCCAAACATCGCGCCATTTAGTGTACGCTCGTCAGAATACGACAAAACTTACGCCACTGGACTCGTGGTATCGTGCTGGTCCTGTGACCCAATTTTTTACTCAGTTCTGAGAAAGTTAACTAAGTTGCCTATTGGCGGGCCCCACAGTTGACTTTTTGGGCAAAATTGTGTTCGGCTCACCGGAATCCACATTTGGACATACCGTTGAGTTCGTACTGACATTTAGAATTTGTTTGACCTATAATTTGTTCTATTTAGAGACCGTTACCCCTAGCACACTTTTCGGTGCAAAATGGGTCACACGTGGACCCCACTTTGACCCGAAATTACCGTTTTGCCCCTATATCTAAATTGGACAAAAGGGTAGTGATTTCTAGCTATCTCGCTTATTCTGAGAATGTTAGTGATATTTATTTCACCATCCGGAGACGTTCATTCTGAGACCGTAGTTTCTGACTCTTGGTGTTGACATCTTGACGTTATATTTTGTAGCTCTCTTGTAAGGCAAGTATACCTTATCATTGTACTGCTATTCATATTCCATATGTTGTATGCATCTTTATTTTCTGTCATTAGTTTATATATTTTAACTGTTATATAAAATGCGCGTCCAAGAAAACTTGGGTGCAACGACGGTGTCGTCGTAATTTATTTTTATTTTGTATATGCATTGACCTTGTTTATGAGACTGCCCCATTATCATGAAGCATCATTAGATTTCATTGGTCGTGACACAGTTATTACACGAGTTGTGAGTCTCATATAGATCACGGACTTGCGTGCAGGGTTTGGCCTCATGTACGTGTTGGTCGTGCGTTAGGAATAACTGTTGCTAGAAACTTTGCATGCTAGTAGACTTGGCAATTATTAAAGGTATTATCGTGTCATGAATGTGACATGCTTAAAGCATGGGGTGAAGAGAACAACAAGTAAGGCGTGTGGGCTCCGTTGTACTTTTTTTGTGTAACCCGTACGCTCCGTCGGAGATGCACGGTCATGATGACCACTATATATTATATTATTATCAGGCGGCCTCTGCCATTCAAAAGACAATATGCTTTGTAGGCCCCTGGATCTCCAAGAGAACCCTGCCAATCCTATTTTAGTCGGATAGCCCATGCGTTGGAAAAGTTGTTCTTAAACTGCATTCACTTAGACGGTTAGACGACCCATTGGATATTTATTTCTGTACTTTATTGTCATACTTTTATATATTTGGTTATGTCCCTCTGAGGACCTGGTCCCTTTCCAGGTATAGATGTTCATGAGTATTCGTAGGAGCGCAGATCCAGACTTGTTACTTATCTTTGAGAAGATTTTCTCTTCTAGTCGTATTGATTGTTAGTTGTTGTACTTATATTGTGTTTGATTTTATATTCGAGTTGGTAGTGGATTTGTTTCCATCCAGCTATCATCTTTAGATACTTTATATTGAGATCTAGTTATATGGATATTGGCTATTTATTTATATTTTCTGTAGATGAGATTTAGTTATGCCCTGTGACATATATATGTAACACTGTGGATTGTTATTCATAATACAACGTACGTGTGTATATGGTTTCCATATATTGGAGTTCGTATACATGCGACTGGCATGCTTACGTATGCTAGTCCTACGTATTTTGGGACTGGGGCATAACATGTTTTTAGTGGTGGCCCATGCAGGTCGAGAGCATATTGGCTCGGTTACGTTACTGTGCCAAGCAAGCCTGCACCTAGGAATAAAATATAGGATCTCATCCACAAATGACTATGATTCACTTTCCTTCTAATCCATTCTATTTGAATAATTGCATCATACTTGATTCATGTGCTTCCCTAATAGTTCCTTGAGTATAACCCTCCTAGAATATAGATGTTCCTGTTGTTAGATAATAAGTAAGATAACCTTCCTATTCAGAGTATAACTAGGATATTGACACATCACTAAGATTCGAATACTTAATGAACCCTAGCATCCCTTACATGTAGATTGATTTACCCTTACCCCTTAATATATTTATGATGACTTGAGATAGGTATAGACCCTACTAGAGTTAGTCAGAAATTTGACCATATTGTTTGAGCCTAGCATTGAGGAACCAATAGAAATCCAAGTTTGAATAGTAGGGCCAAACCAAACTTTTATAGTGAGATAATAGTAGAACTATAAATTTAGATTCTTGCCTTAAGATTAGCAGACTGTACCTTAGGAAGCCAAGAGGAATAAAATATAATATTTCCTTGATCATACCTCGAAGACAGATATTAGTAACCACCTTCCCTCAAGAAACCATAACATTATCTAGAGCCTTTCTATTTAGTTTTATGACTTGTTCCTCTGAACCCTTAGTGCTCACTATTCTGTGACGACTAATTACGTTTTCTTTCCTTCATCTTTTAATTCGTGCCACCTAACCGTTCTGATTGTAGAGCGAGTGAATTTATTCTATGTTAGGATATATAGTTGCTAAGGTTATAGTTGTAATGTTAAACTTTAAAAAGTTGTGCATAGTAGTTAGAACTTGATAGTTTTGAGTTATTCTTGTAGATTGTAACTTGATGATTATCTTTTAGTTTTGGATCGCATAATTTGTAACTATACCTCGATACGAGTTATATTCTCTTTTCCCTTGAAGGCCAGTAACTCTTCTATCCTTACTATTGATACTTATTCTATAAGCACTATGATTAAGACCTAAGATGACCATTATCTATGGAGTTTTGTAATAGAATACCTTAATAAGTACCAAGACCCTTTCTCGTAGACCTTAACAGAAGTTTCTACTGTAACCTTAAGGAAGTTACAGTATTAGTTTATTTGTTTTAAGTTGGGTAGTATGCCTCATAACCTAGTATCACATAGTCCTTTTGACCTACTAGTGAAGTATAATGGAATGACACCAACTATAGACTTGCATAAGAAGATAATATTTATTCAGACTGTGGAATTTAGAAGCCCATACCCTATTTGGTCGACTAGCGACTTAGACAAGGAGTTAGTACGGCAACTGTAGAGATTGTAAAGTCTTATCTTCTTGGTAACTTGAATTGTTATGTACCTTCTTTCATCATGATTCAGCATATTTATATTTTATGTACTACCTTGACTTATGCCGCTATTATAGCCTAATTTTGTGAGCTTATTCTTTTATCAAGCTTGTTCACAACATATGTATTATTAGATGCATACACTAATATATTTCAGAATCAGTATACTATGGTCTAATCAACCATAATGCGCTTAGTTCGCCCCTCGCATGACTACTTACGTGGATTGAGATAAAATTTACTTAGCTTCTTAGACGAATATACTTACCCCTAGACATGTCTGGCATATCGTATCGGTTACAAAACTGTATTGATACGAGCAAGCGAATAAGAATTTACCAAATAAGATTTCAATCTACAACTTTCTTGACAATTCTTATTTAAATTCTTTAAACGCCTTGATCCCTATACTTCTATTATATTATCTCCCCCTTGAACTCTTTATTATTGTTTTTCGTCTTTTCCTATTTCGGAAAGACGAACCTTGTACTTGGTATGAGTTGATACACAGAGAGTACTAGATATACCCATAGGCCAATCACATTACTAGATGACTATCTTTTGTAATTGATTAAGGGCATATCATATATGATATATTTGGTGTTAAAGTTTTGAGGATTGAATAGCATGATTAAAATTTGAGAATATTTTTCTTAAATGTGTAGCTTGTGTGATAGATGGATAAATTCTAAGTTTGGTAGAAGTTGCATTATCAACTTGAGAGGAATTTCTTTTAGATTGTGATCAAGCAAGATTAGATTAGGATATTCAAGTCATTTTAATTTTGAGAAATTTTAAAAGAAGGATTAAGATGATGATGATTTAATAAATTTTAAAAACTTTGATATGGCGAACCAAACCTTTATACTTGAGCATATAATTTAAATTCTGAATATTGAAGGTTAAATCATCGATTTAATTCTTGAAAAAAGAAATAGAACTCTGAAACATGAACATTGACGAATTGAATTCCAAATCTGATGATTTGAATTAAAAGTTAAAATTTATTGTTGGATTACCTATTTAAAATATTGAGGATGTGAATTGAATTTAAAATTTTGAAGAATACAAAATTCATAAGTGAAAATAGGAATAATATTGGATTAGAATTGTTTTTTTAAGGAGATTATTATAGTTGGAGATCGTGATGTGAAAATTGATGTGGGTTAATTAAATATTGAAGATGTTATATGGATTTAATTTAAATTTGGATGTTGATAATTTGAAAAGGTGAGAAGAGGTTACAATACGTTAAATCTTGATTTGAACAGTGATTATCTTAATTTTGAAAGTGATTGCGATAGATTTGAATAGATTTTAAATTTTGGAAGAGATTATGATTGACTTGCCTTATATGCGAATATGAATGAGTTAACAAATTATGCCTTATTTTAATTTCGAGGATAAAATTGTTTTTAAGTTGGGTAGATTATAAACCCTCTTACCCAAAATTAGGCCTACTTGGCTTAAATAGTGAGACTAAGGCTAGTTTGAATCCAACTAGAAATAGAATACGGTATTTTTATTTAATTTTATAATATTGTATCACTTAGCGCACCTTACCGTTGCTTCGATATTTAGAGCACTACACTAGCCATTGCTTTCCTACAAACTTTACATCCTTGTCCTAGACATGCCCGTCATCTATTCTGACCTTTGCGTAACTTATAATTATGCTCTCTTGTGCTATATTTTGGTCGCACAACATTTATCGCAGACATTTATATTTAATCCTAAATAATTCTAACTTTGTATCCTTGTGCGCTCCAATCGAATTTGGAGACACAATCTTGACCCATTTCGTGCAACCCAATTTTTGATAATATTCTATCATGAGCCCTCTATGTCCATGACACTTGTGTCCCACCTAATTTTATCATCATGTACTCCTAATTAATTCAAGAATACCTTGCACATTAATTTAAATCTAATTTTCATCTTTGTTCAATTTTTCAATTGTTGGACGCTTTTATGAAAAAGTGCATTAAGGTGTCCACACCATTGGACATGACACATGAGAAAACCTATTTTTTATTCATATAATTTTTTTTCATAATTTTTGGAATGTGTAACGCGCAATATCGTCCTTCATTTAAACCTAGCCTTGCATTTTAAATAATGCAAATTATAGCCCTCCAAACGTCCTTATGACAATTGGAAAATCATGGAGGTTATGATAGAGGAAGGTATAGAATAAGCTGCAAATCCCTATCTTATACCATCCTTGACTTTCTATCGTGGGTTAGTTTTAATTTCGAGGACAAATTTTTTATAAGTTGGGTAGAATGTAAAACCTCCAATTTTAAAAACCGTATTAATCTTTTAATTTATTATTAATTGATTTATACTAATTATTAGCTAATTAGAAGAAATATGATTTATTTAATTTTTATTTTAGGTATTTGTGCATCTAGAGAATTTTATGGAGCAATTATAATTTTCTTTAATTTATTCCATGTAGGAGACCATGTGGACGACTGACAGATTAATTGTATGCTCTAATATAAATTTCTAGAATTTTCTATACATACACATATGTATATATATATATATATATGTATATATATATATATATATATGTATATGTATATATATATATATATATAATGTTATTAAAAGAAATAGAAAAAAAAAGAAAATAATAGAAAAAGAAAAAAGAAAAAAAAGATTTAGAAAGGAAAAGAAAAGACTAATAAAACCCAAACCCTAAATAAATTATAACCCATTATAATCCCTATCCGACCCGCATTATACAAACCACGGCAGCAGCGGCTGTAAAGTAACCCCCCCCCCCCCCCCCCCGCGCGAATGAGAACAACCCTCCCACCCCGCTCGTTATATATATATATATATATATATATATATATATAGAGAGAGAGAGAGAGAACCCCAAACCCTAATCTCCACTCGATCACCTCGACCCAGATCCGCGACCGCCGTGCCGTCCAGCCAACACCGTCGGAGCCACCCGCGACCACCGCACAGCCATCCGCGACCCCGCACCGCGACTGCAAAAATTGACTGCAACTTACCCGTGTTCACGCTTCATTTTTCGTACCCTCGCTCTACCAAACCCGACCCCATCTTCACTGGTATGTTCATGACCTATCCCCCTTCCATATCTGTGTATTAGATTACTTCGAACAGCACATAACCCTAGGCGAAAATAACGATCAAGTTGACGAAAAATGACAACTTTTGGGATTACAGAAAACTACGGTAACTACACATGTTCACGGACTCGTATCTCCCACCACAGAGATTCAAATTTTGCTTTTCTTTATGGTATGCGAAGACCACCTAACCTAGTTTATTTTCTGTCAAATAAAATAATTTATTAGCTGCTATATGTTAAATTAAATTAGATGGAAAATCCCAAAAATATTTTTTTTCTAATTTTTAGAAATTTTGATACGGAGCGCGTCCCGCCAAACGGGACCGTCCGTCGTATACCAAGTATACCAAAAGGTGCATACGGTATACCCAGACATGTGGGCTTTCACAGAAACTGATTTGGGCACGTGTGCGCGTCGGAATCAGCCCGTATCCATGAAATTTTCTCGTATCGCAACTTTTGTCAAATACCTCACCATTTAGTGTACGCTCGTTAGAATACGACGAAACTTGCACACTGGACTCATGGTATTGCGCTGGTCCTGTGACCTAATTTCCACACAGTTCTGAGACAGTTGACCAAGTCACCTATTGGCGGGTCCCACAGTTGACATTTTGGGCAAAATTGTGTTCGGCTCACCGGAATCCACATTTGGAGATACCGTTGAGTTCGTACTGACATTTAAAAATTATTTGACCTATAATTTATCCTATTTAGAGACCGTTACCCCTGGCATGCTTTTCGGTGCAAAGTGGGCCACACGTGGACCCCACTTTGATCTGAAATTACCGTTTTGCCCCTGTATCCAAATTTGACAAAAGGGTAGTGATTTCTAGCTATCTCGCTTATTCTGGAAACGTTGGTGATGTTTATTTCAGCATCCGAAGACGTTCATTCTGAGGCCGTAGTTTCTGACTCTTGGTGTTGACATATGGACGTTATATTTTGTAGCTCTTTTGCCAGGCAAGTATACCTTGCCATTGTACTGTTATTCATATTTCATATGTTGCATGCATCTTTATTTTTTATCATTAGTTCATATATTTTAACTGTTATATAAAATGCGCGTCCAAGAAAACTTAGGTGCAACGACGGTGTCGTCGTAATTTATTTTTATTATGTATATGCATTGACCTTATTTATAAGACTGCCCCATTATCATGAAGCATTATTAGGTTTCATTGGCTATGACACAGTTGTTACATAAGTTATGAGTCTCATATAGATCACGGACTTGCGTGCAGAGTTTGGCCTCCTGTACGTGTGGGTCGTGTATTAGGAATAACTGTTGCTAGAAACTTTGCATGCTAGTAGACTTGGCAGTTATTAGAGGTATTATTATGTCATGAATGTGACATGCTTAGAGCATAGGGTGGGAAGAACAACAAGTAAGGCGTGTGGGCTTCGTTGTACTTTTCTTGTGTAACCCGTACGCTCCGCCGGAGATGTGCGGTCATAATGACCACTATATATATTATATTATTATCAGGCGGCCTCTGTCGTTCAAAAGATGACATGCTTTGTAGGCCCCTGGATCTCCAAAAGAACCATGCCAATCCTATTTTAACCAGATAGCCCACGCGTTGGGAAAGTTTTTCTTAAACTACATTCACTTAGACGGTTAGACAACCCATTGGATATTTATTTCAGTACTTTATTGGCATGCTTCTATGTATCTTGTTTTGTCCCTCTGAGGACCTGGTCCCTTTCCAGATGTAGATGTTCATGATTATTCACAGGAGCGCAGATCCGGACTGGTTACTTATCTTTGAGGAGCTTTTCTCTTCTAGTCGCATTGATTGTTAGTTGTTGTACTTATATTGTGTTTGATTTTATATTTGAGTTGGTAGTGGATTTGTTTCCATCCAACTATCATCTTTAGATACTTCATATTGAGATCTAGTTATATGGATATTGGCTATTTATTTATGTTTTCTGTGGATGAGATTTACTTATGCCCTGTGACATATATATGTACCACTGTGGATTGTTATTCATAATACAGCGTACGTGTGTATATGGTTTCCATATATTGGAGTTCGTATACATGCGGCTGGCATGCTACCACGTATTTTGGGATGTTACAAAAATTTTATGCTAGGTATTTGGTGCTTTAGAGGATTTATGGAGCAATTAAAAAATTTTCTTAATTTATTCCATGTAGGAGACCCAGTGGACAGCTGATAGATTAATTGTATGCTCTAAAATAAATTCTAGAATTTTATGTATATATATATATATATGTATGTATATATATATATATATATATATATATATATATATATATATATATATATATATAAAGTTATTAATTAGAAATAAAATAAAATAAAAGAATAGAAAAGAAATTAGAAAAAGAAATAAAAAAAGAATTAGAAAATAATAATAATAATAAGACTTAGAATTCCTAATGGATCTAAACCCAATACCCTACCCGCTGCACAACCAAACCCGCTAGTAATATCAGCAGCAGTCCCAAAATACTATTTCTAGTCCTATTATAGCCTAGTTTTGCAAGCTTACTCTTCTATCGAGCTTGATCATGATATATGTATTATTGGATCGACACACTAATACATTTTAGAATCAGTGTATTACGGTCTGATCAACTTTAGTACGCTTGATTCGTCCTTCGTAATACTACTTTATGTGGATCAAGATATATAGTTGACTAGTAGACGCATGTACTTGCCCTCTAGATATGTCTGAGCGGATCATATCAGTTATATAACTGTACTGATACGAGCATGTGAATAGGAATTACCAAAATATGATTTCAATCCACAACTGCCTTGACAATTCCCATTTGAATTTTTAAACGCCTTGATCCCCATACTTCTATTCTATTATCTCCCACTTGAACTCTTTATTATTATTTTTCGTCTTCCCTTATTTCGAAGACGAACCTTGTGCTTGGTATGAGTTGATACACATAGAGTACTAGATATACCCATAGGCCAACCGTATTATTTGGTGACTATCTTTTATAATTGATTAAGGGCATATCATATATGATATATTTGGTGTTAAAGTTGTAAGGATTGAATAAACATGAGTAAATAAATTGAGGAATATCTTTCTTAAATGTATAGCCTTGTGTGCTAGATAGGTAAATTCTAAGTTGGGTAGAAGTTGCATTGTCAACTTGAGGTGATTCTTTGATTTTGATCAAGCGATCAAGTAAGATTAAATTGAGAGATTTAAGTCATTTTAATTTTTAGAATTTTTTTTAAATGACTAAGATGATGAGGATTTAATGAATTTTAAAATCTTGATATTGAGGACCAAATATTTATACTTTGAGCACATGATTTAAAGTTTGAATGTTGAAGATTGAATCATCGATTTAAACCTTGAGGATAAATATAGAATTCTAGGCTTGAACAATTGGTGAATTAGATATAAATTTTTTATAATTTAATATTTTCAATTAAAAGTTAATTTTGAATGCTGGATTACCTATTTAAAATATTGAGGATATAAATTAAAACTAAAATTTGAAGAGTACAAAAATTTTTAAGTAAAAAATAGGAATAATATTTGATTAAAATTGTTTCTAGAGAAGATTATGATAGTTGGGGATCGTGATGTAAAAAAAAAATTGATGTGGGTTATTTAAATCTTGAAGATGTTATATGGATTCAATTTAAATTTGGATGTAATTATTTAAAAAAAATCGAGAAGAGATTATAATATGTTAAATTTTGATTAAACAGAGGTTAACTTAATTTTGAAAATGATTGCGATAGATTTGAATAGATTTTAAATTTTGGAAGAGATTACGATTGACTTGTCTTATATGCGAATGTGAAAGAGTTAACAAATTAAGCCTTATTTAATTTTGAGGATAAAATTATTTTTAAGTTGGGTAGATTATAAACCCCCTCACCAAAAATTAGACCTATTTGCCTTAGATAGTGAGACTAAAGCTACTTTGAATCCAATTAGAAATAGAACACGGTATTCTTATTAATTTTACAATATTGTATCACTTAGCGCACCTTACCGTTGCTTCGATAATTGGAGCACTATACTAGCCATTGCCTTCCTACAAATTTCACACCCTTTTCTTAGACATGCCCGCCTTCTATTCTGACTATTGTGTAACTTATAATTAAGCTCACTTGTGCTATATTTTAGTCACACAACATTCGTCGCGAACGTTATTTCTTAATTCTAAATTAATTCCAACTTGTATCCTTGTGCGTTCCAATTGAAATTGGACACACAATCTTGATCCATTTCGTATAACCCAATTTTTGATAATATTATATCCTGAGCCCTCTATATCCATGACACTTGTGTCCCACCTAATTTTAGTCCCATGTACTTCTAATTAATTCAAGAACACCTTGTGCATTAATTTTAATTAATTTAATCTAATTTTCATCTTTGTGTAATTTTTTAATTGTTGGACACTTTTATGCAAAAATACAATAAGGTGTCCACACCATTGGACATGACACATGAAGGAACCTATTTTTCGTTCATGTGAGTTTTTCTATAATTTTCAGAATGTGCAACGTGCAACATCGCTCCCTCATTTAAACCTAGCCTTGCATTTTATAATGCAAATTATAGCCCTCCAAAATATCCCCATGATAATTAGAAAATCATGGAGGTTAGGATGGAGGAAGGTACAGAATAAGCTGCAATCTCTATCTTATACCATCATTGACTTTCTATCGTGGCTAAGTTTTAATTTTGAGGACAAAATTTTTATAAGTTGGGTAAAATATAAAACCCCTAATTCTGAAAAATCGTATTAATCTATTATTTAATTAACTTATAGTATTTATTAGCTAATTAGAAGTAATAGAATTTATAGGAATTTTATTTTTAGGTATTTGTGCAATAGGGGATTTATGGAGGAATTATAAATTTTCTCTAATTTATTCCTGTAGGAGACCCTGTGGGCAGTTGATAGCTTAATGGTATTTACTAATATAATTTTTGGAATTTTCTATATATATATATATATATATATATATATATATATATATATATATATATATATATAATGTTATTAAAAAGTAAATAAAAAAAATAAGAAAAAGAAAATAAAAAGGAATAAGAAAAAGAAAAAGAATTAGAAAACTAATGGACTTAAAACCTACCCTACCCGACCCCTACTACCCGCTAACCCATTTAACCCATTATCACTAAACTAAAACAAGCAGCAACAGCTACCAATCTCAAACCCGCGTGAGTTGTTCACACCCGACCCCTTGCTCCCATCTACTTATATATATATATATATATATATATATATATATATCATTCGTCTAAACCCTAACCCTAAAATCTTTTCCTCAACATCCTGCGACCGCCGCCTCCAGCACCCCGGCGCGGTTGCCGAAGTCCCAGCGCCGCGCCGCCGGCCACGTTTCCCCTCGAGCACGCCGCAGTGAAACAGGCAGCGAAGACCCTTCCTTCATGCGTCGTTTTTCGTCGCCTCGCTCGACCAAACTTGACCCTGCCTTCACTGGTATATTCACGACCGATCCTCCTTCCATATCTGTACATTAGTTTACCTCGAACAGTGCATAAATCTAGGAGAAAATAGCGACCAAGTTGGTAAAAAATGATAACTTTTGGGATCGCAGAAAACTGCGGTAACTACCTATGTTCCCAAAAAATCTACTTTTTCCAAATTCTAGAAATTATGCTACAGAGCGCGTCCC